>MU826858.1:673694-764595 GCA_029204205.1 Desmophyllum pertusum
GTAAAGTAAGCCAAGCATGTTAAAGTAAGTCCGCTAAAGCAAGTAAAGTACATCAAAGAAGCATGGTTTACCATGTAAGCACTAAGCATGTAAAGTAAATCAAAGCATGTAAAGTAAGCCAAAGCAAGTAAAGTACATTCAAGGGGAGCTAAGTAACAGTACGATCAAAGCATATATTAAAGTGTAAGCCAAGCCAAGTTTTAAGTTAAGTTCAAGCAAGTAAAGTACATCAAAGGCATGTAAAAGTAAGCCAAGCAATGTAAAGTAAGCCAAGCAAGTTGTAAGATATTGTAAGTACCATCAAACGCATGTGTGGTAAAGTTAAGTGGCCAAGCATGTTAAAGTACAGTCAACTTGCAAGCTAATAGTACATCAAATGCTATGAAAAGAGTAAGCCAAAGCATGGTAAAGTACATCAAAGCATGTTAAAGTTGAAGCCAAGGCATGTAAAGTAAGCCAAGGCCAATCCTCCCCCCCAAGTAAAGTACATCAAAGCCATATAAAGTGAAGCCAAAGCATGTAAATGTAGGAGGTCAAGCAAGTAAAGTTACCATCCAAAAGCCGCAGGCTAAGTAAAGTAAGCCCCCCCACAAGTGGCCATGGTGTTCCACAAAGTTAAAAAAAGCCCCCAAAGCCCCAGAAGTCCCAAATTCTACCAGTAAAGTACAATCAAGCCATTGGTATAAGTAAGCCAAACAAGCGAAGTAAAGTTACATCAAAGCATGATAAAAGTAAGACCACAGTCAAAGTAAAAGTACTGGGTCGGAAGCAAAGTAAAGGTACGAAGGCACAGCATGGTAACAGTAAAGCCAAGCATGGTAAAGTAAAGCCAAGCAAGTAATCAGTACAATCAAAGCATCGGTTAAAGTAAAGCCCAGGGGACATGTAAAGTACGCCAAAGCAGAGTAAAGTACATCCAAAGCATATGTAAATGCGTCAAAGCCAGAGCCAAGTAAAAGTAATGTAAAGCAAGTAAAGTACATAAAAGCATGCTAAAGTAAGCCAAGGGCGAAGTAAAAAAAGTAACATCAAAGCAATGTAAAGTAAGCCAGGCATGTAAAGTAAGCCAAGCATGTAAAAAGTAAGCCAAGCAAGTCAAAAGTGACATCAAAGCATGTAAAGTGAAGCCCACAGCATGTAAAAGTAAAGCCAAGCAAGTAAAGTACATTTTCAAAGCATATAAAGTAAGCCCAAAGCAACAAAGTAAAAAGTAAGTTCAAAGCATAGTAAAAGTACAGCAAAGCATGTAAAGTAAGACCAAGCATGTAAAGGTAAGCCAAGCAAGATAAAGTGACATGCGAAGCTATGTAAAGTACAGTCGAGGGGGCATGTAAAGGTAAGCAGAGCATGGTAAAGTACAAGACCTATAGCAAGGCGGTTAAGTACATCAAAAGCATGATAAAGTGAGCCATAGCATGTAAAGTAAGCCAAGGGCAAGTAACAGTAAGTCAACGCAAGTAAAGTACAATGCAAAGCATAGTAAAGTAAGCAAAGCCATTGGTTAAAGTAAAGCCAAGCAAGTCAAATGTACATGCAAAGCATGTAAAAGGCAAGCCAAAGCAAAGTAAAACGTAAAGCCAAGACTTTTTCATGGCTTAAAGTAAGCCAAGCAAGTAATATTGATACATCAAAGCTATTGTACAAGCTAAGCCCAAGCATGTAAAGTAAATCAAGCATAGTAAAGTAAGCCAAAGCAAGTAAAGTACATCAAGCCAAGTAACTAAGTACAATCAAAGCTGATTATAAGTAAGGCCAAGCACAGTAAAGTAAGTCAACGCTAAGATAATTAAAAAGTACAAATCAAAGCATGTAAAGTAAGCCAAGCATGTAAAGTAAGCCAAGCAAGTAAAGTAAGTCAAGCAAGTAAAGTACATCAAAGCATGTAAAGTAAGCCAAGCATGTAAAGTAAGCCAAGCATGTAAAGTAAGCCAAGCATGTAAAGTAAGCCAAGCAAGTAAAGTACATCAAAGCATGTAAAGTAAGCCAAGCATGTAAAGTAAGCCAAGCAATAAAGTAAGCCAAGGAAGTAAAGTAAGTCAAGCAAGTAAAGTACAGCAAAGCATGTAAAGTAAGCCAAGCATGTAAAGTAAGCCAAGCAAGTAAAGTACAACAAAGCATGTAAAGTAAGCCCAAGCAAGTAAAGTAAGCCAAGCATGTAAAGTAAGCCAAGCAAGTAAAGTACATCAAAGGCATGTAAAGTAAGCCAAGCATGTAAAGTAAATCAAGCATGTAAAGTAAAGCCAAGCAAGTAAAGTACATCAAAGCAAGTAAAGTACATCAAAGCATATAAAGTAAGCCAAGCAAGTAAAGTAAGTCAAGCAAGTAAAGTACAGCAAAGCATGTAAAGTAAGCCAAGCATGTAAAGTAACCCAAGCAAGTAAAGTACATCAAAGCATGTAAAGTAAGCCAAGCATGTAAAGTAAGTCCAAGCAAGTAAAGTACATCAAAGCATGTAAAGTAAGCCAAGCATGTAAAGTACATCAAAGCATGTAAAGTAAGCCAAGCAAGTAAAGTACATCAAAGCATGTAAAGTAAGCCAAGCATGTAAAGTAAATCAAGCATGTAAAGTAAGCCAAGCAAGTAAAGTAGATCAAAGCAAGTAAAGTACATCAAGCATATAAAGTAAGCCAAGCAAGTAAAGTAAGTCAAGCAAGTAAAGTACATCAAAGCATGTAAAAGTAAGCCAAGCATGTAAAGTAAGCCAAGCAAGTAAAGTACATCAAAGCATGTAAAGTAAGCCAAGCATGTAAAGTAAGTCAAGCAAGTAAAGTACATCAAAGCATGTAAAGTAAGCCAAGCAAGTAAAGTAAGCCAAGGAAGTAAAGTAAGTCAAGCAAGTAAAGTACATCAAAGCATGTAAAGTAAGCCAAGCATGTAAAGTAAGCCAAGCAAGTAAAGTACATCAAAGCATGTAAAATTAAGCCAAGCAAGTAAAGTAAGCCAAGCATGTAAAGTAAGTCAAGCAAGTAAAGTACATCAAAGCATGTAAAGTAAGCCAAGCATGTAAAGTAAGCCAAGCAAGTAAAGTACATCAAAGCATGTAAAGTAAGCCAAGCAAGTAAAGTAAGTCAAGCAAGTAAAGTACAGCAAAAGCATGTAAAAGTAAGCCAAGCAAGTAAAGTACACCAAAGCAAGTAAAGTAAAGAGTAAAGTATGAATAGATATATATATATACAGGGTACAATATATGTCCCCATTAGTAAAGTAAGAATAGATAATATATGCAGGGTACAATATATGTCCCCATACACCAAGTACCTACCCTTGTTGGCCGCTAAACCGCTGGACAAGGGTAACGAGGACTCTGGAAACGAGATTGGTACTGTGCTGACTGAAGTTGGATGATATTATTTAATACACGTAGTGATTTTTCTTGTTATATACATATCATATTTTAGGGACATCTTGAAACCATCAGTTATTTATTGCAACAGCTCTTTTGCTGTTCTTACCTCAGATAAGAACCTTTGGAATATTTCGAAGATTTAAAAAAACATCGGGAATCTTCAGGTCATTTTTTAGAGGTCTTTTTGGGAATTTTAATTCATCTTCAGGTGCAGTCGATTCGTGAGTGGTCCATCTTCAAGGTTCTTATTTTGACAACTGACATCACCACTTTAGCCATATTTAAAAAAATGGGTAAATAATATATTTATATATTATTTATTTTTATTCTGGGTTTCTGGGTATGTTTCCAGAGTGTTCCAGGGTGTTCTGGGTGTGTTTGGGTTTTACATACACCCAATACAAACCCTTGAAATGTGAACTCACTCAAATTTTATAAATAATTATTTAAAGTACATGATTTACCAATGATAGTTTTCTAAATATTTGACTATACATTTTGCTGAAGACAGACAAGGAAATGTTAGAAATTGTACATAGATTTCATGTTAAAAGTAGATTTGAAATTGTATTATTATTGTATCAAAGTAGGAGGAGCCAAGTCCCTTTTATAGCATGCCTTTGTGTTTATGCCCCAACCCTGCCAAAAATAGCAGGAACTGAAAATAAAATCGAGCCAAACTGGTACCTTTAAGGGGACAGCAATAAATATATCCTTTCAAAATTGTCTGCAATCATCCCCAGTGTTTACGTTTATATAAGAGTCCTCTGCTTACATTCCCGGGAATCTGATAACTGTAATGTCAGTGAAACCTCAATTGAACCTAATTGGTTGATTGAATTCAAATGAATTAATCAAACATTTGATTTGTGTTCAATACATATTATATTGACATATTTTTTTGGTGATTTGGATTATAAAAATCACCAAACTCAATCAAATTCAATCAAATGACCAAGTTTGATTAAGTTTAATTACAAAATGTTTGTCAATAATTAGATTTTGCCAGGTTGCACACAAAACAAAGACATGCAAGAATCTCACCGGATAGTAAACCCTCCCTCGATGCAAACAGGATCTAAGAAGGATATTTGATTTTTTGTGTATTATTGAGTGACTTTGAGTGACTTTGAGTGAATACTGAAGAGACTGTGTCACTGAACACAAAATCAAAATTATGATCCTTTAGTGTAAAGCTAAGGTTGGTACAGTACACACAACAGGACTTGTTTCCTGGGGTCCACCTTTGTCTCCTATTGCAGCCGTTACTGTATTTTTGGGTCCTTATATGCACCTCTCCGAAGGCCTAAAAAAAAAAAAAAAGAGTGTGTGATTGACCCAAATAGTGGTTGCCGTAGGAGACTATGGGTCCCCTGTGGTGTGAAAATAATTAATCCATGTTTGTCACAACATGTATTAAATTCAACTAGTTTGAATTGAAGGGACTAGACTCTGTAGTCTGGGGACGTATCCCCTCAAATAGACCATTTTACAGTTTGTGAAGTGTAACCAGTCTCCTTATGAACGTGAGGTTGGAGTGACCATGAAATAATAAGGGAATCAGAAACTAGTTAGCATAATGATTTACATATGAAAAGCAAGAGGTTTATATCATATCAAAGCAAAGTCACTTGAGCTCGCTTCCGCTCAAAGGCCTGGCAAGTCCTTGCAACAAGCCGTACCTTGTGTGAACAGCTACAGCTACAGGAACTTTGTTACACGGACTAGCCCTGAGAAACCCTGGGCCCAGAGGAGGTAGTCCTGCGCTGCCACCTTAATTAATGGAATTATCTAGAAATCGATTGCTCAAATTGAAATTGTTCGGAAGAATGCTAAATCTGAGAGTGATATCTTGGCAAAATAGCGAAAACATGGTTCTACAAAGTCGGGAAATTTACAGACGTCCCCCCCCCCCCCCCCCACCCCCCCCCCCCCCCCCCCCAGCATACAAACTGTATGTCTGTAAATATTTGCAACTTTGCGGAATTATATATTTGCGATTTGAATTTAAAATTTAGGCCACTTTACTAATTTCAAGGTCCTCTTTCCATTAAGTTGTCGATATATTTTTTCTAACTGGCCAATAACAAAAGTTGAAAAAAACCATGGAAGGGTATATTGATCTCTGTAGCTATTTTTCTCGTTACGTCACCTATTGTTTTTAATGTGCCAACCAGAGAACTATTGGCTGTTGAAACAAAGAGTTATTTTGTTTAATGGTTGGCAAATCAAATAAACAAATCAAATTATAGGAGTGTTCACTGTTTTATCAACATTATGTCAAATTGGTTTTATTATTCAAATTTGCGAACCATTAAAATAACTCTTTGTTTCATACAGCCAATAGTTCTCTGGTTGGCACATTAATAACAATAGGTGACGGTAACGAGAAGCCAGAAGAATCAAAAGAGTCAGGCTATTAAAGCAAAGAGTTGGCGAAAGAACAGTTATGAGTAATTATTTGACAATTATTTTCTGTATTTCACTCGTACTCTACAAAGAATAACGAAGCTCTTCAAGTGATCTGAATTCAGGGAGCGTCCGGCATGCACGACCGACACAAAATATAGTATGGAGCGATTATACATCTGCCACGGTTTGTACGGTAATAACAGAGGAAGTGTAAATAGATATACACTCTATAAACATACCTGGTGTTTAAAGTTGAGCTGCAGTATCACTTGAGGGCATTGTGAGCTTTTTCAAGCAATAATCTTCCTTCCATATCTTCTTTCCTTCGACTATACACGTACTGGTACATGGCTTAGCGGCCTCCCGGAACGGATGTAACGCCAAATTAAATAAAATAAAAACGAAATGAAAGAGGCCCAATGGGAAGGGACACGAACGGGACACAAGGTCCCATGCGCAGTGTGCACACCCAATTAAACTGAATCATGGGATACTAGATATAACACAATGGTCACTGTTAACTAACCCTTAAAAAACAACAAGACCTCCCGAAATTTTAATTAAAATAAGCTTGCCCCACAAATCTCAAACCCTTCCGATATACCCTCCCCCCCCCCCCCTCCCAGCCAGTTATTTATTGTATAACTCGTTTTATATTTTGAGTCGTCACAGTATGCTTAGACTTGTGATGTTAAATCGACGACTGTAGAACTTGTTTTGCGTTTCATAACCGAAAATGTTTACCGAGTTTTACATGTAGATTCTTGTATGCACCGCCTTAACTTAAGGCGGGATTCTACCTGAATGTCATTTTTCCGCCACTAATGTAGTTTTAAAATTAGAATTCGAAGTTAAAAATTAGTAGATTGACATTGACAGACAGTTGATAACCACGCAAGAGCACCCGCGTGGGTATCAACTGTATGTTGGTGTTCCAAAATTATTTTCTTTCTTCTATCCCTTCTTTAAACCTCTTAAAATTTCATTGAAATTCAGGTAGAATCCCCCCTTAAATATTGCCTGACGCAAATGTCCTTACAAAGAGTTAGCCCAAAAAATTTAGCCTGCGTAGCTGGCGGTCTTGGCGCGCGAAGTAAATTTTTTAAGCGCGCGAAGTAAATTTTTTAAGCGCGCGAAGTAAATTTTTTAAGCGCGCGAAGTAAAATTTTTTAAGCGCGCGAAGTAAATTTTTTAAGCGCGCGAAGTAAATTTTTAGCGGCGAAAACGAGCGGAGTCTGGGTCGGTTCGCTCGGTCGCCACGCGCGCTTCGCGCGCACGACTCGCGCGCACGACTCGCGCTCGTTCGCATTTCGAGAGCCAGCTACGCAGGCTAAAAAAAATTATGAAACGCAAAATTACTTGCGATAAGCCTAAGCTCTCCCAAAAATAAACCAACCAAAAAGCCTTTTGGACAAATATATAGCCCAGCTTACATAATTTCTCCTACAAAAACTAATATATTTACAAGCAGACAGGTGACGAGAATAAAGAAACTCATCAGCCTGGATAATACCCCCCCCCCCCCCCCCCCCAACCATTTATATAACTTATTATAACTTTATTGTATAATTGGTTTACAGTATGCTCAGACTTGTGATGTTAAATGGACGACTGTAGAACTTGTTTTGCGTGTCATAACGTTAATGTTTACAGAGTTTTACTTGTAGATTCTTGTATGCACTTAAATATTGCCTGACGCAAAAGTCCCTTTCAAAAATTAGCCCCAAAAATTATGAAACGCCCCGATGATAATCCCCCCCCCCCCCCCCCCGATATTATGCTCTCCCAAAAATAAGTCCACCAAGGGCTTACGGCTTACGGTATAATTTCTCCTACAAAAAACTGATATATTTACAAGCAGACAGGTGACGAGAATAAAGAAACTCATCAGCCAGTGGATGTATTGTGTTGATGTACCAGAGCTAACATGCAACTGAACAAATGTACGCAAATCTTATAAGGATATATTTTTAAAATTATTTATTTCGAAGCTCCAACTGGGGGAGTTAAAATAGCCCACCATGAAGAATAACGAATGTTTATGGACAAGAAAAATAAAATTCATTTCTATGAAAAATATGTTATATTTTCTTCATTTAAAAGTCAAATAATAGAAAGAAGAAGAAAAGCTGTCAGTTAAAATACGATAACTTCAACAGCCAGGCTACAGCTGCTTTCTTGTTAAACATCAAAATAATAAAAATATTTTTATTTTCTGGTTGAATTCTTGCAAATGTGCCGGTTATTTCAAGATGTTGATAAAAATTGTTCCAAACAAACGAAGTACAAGTAATTCTACTGCTAACTAAGTTTCGCATGCGTGAGATGAATTAATTAAAATTTTCATGCTCCTATGCTAAGTTTATTAAAAACAACAGCTGCATTGTTGCTTATCATGTTGGTAAATGCGATCAACTCAGTGCGAGAAATATATAATAATCATCTTTCAGGTAAACTGCTTTCTTTATTTCCTTTTAACTTGACATATTTAAGTCATTTTGCCATTGAAAAAACAAACAAACTAGAAATGATACTCTTTCTTGCCGTGGCAAATAACTTCCTTTGTGTGAATATGTCGGCCTTAAGTTGAACATCCTGTCCATAAATATTATTTTACCACAATTAATGAATGAAAAGCATTACATAGTATAAGTCTTATAAAGGCTCACAAAGTAAATATTATTTAAAGAGGTTGATTATTTACGTTGGTTTTCCATGTTGCTAACGAATATATTATGTTTGTTTGAGGTTCAATTGTTTGAAAAAGTAGTTTAATAATTCTGTCTAGAAGCCTAGTGGCTTATCAGGCCGCGTGTAACTCGGTTTCTATAACATGAAGCAACTAGGAATATCGCTTCTCCCTCCAGAATGTTCCTTTTAGTTTGCACTAACAATTCGGCGGCACACATTTTATACTCCCTGGGTGGAATGAGGAACTATGACAGGAAAATGTCTTGCCCAAGAAGACCCAAGAAAACAAGATAATGACCCCGTCCAGCGTTCGAAACCCGACCGCTCGATCCGGAGTCCAACCTGCAAAATATAAGGATAACGTACATAATAATAACATTTAAAAAAAAATGCTTACCCTACCGTTATAACGGACAACATTCATATCGCATTTCAAGTTAACGTCCTGAGAACAATTGCAACCGCTGTAGGGATGAATTGGTTCAATATTTAAGTCAATGGTAAATATAATAAATAGTTGTTTTGATCAGGGCAGTTCTGTTGTTTGGTCTGTAGCTTAAATTGTGTTCTTGTGAAATATTTATGTGAACAACGTTTTTTTCATAGCAAACGAGCTTGTGAAAACACATGTAATTAGAAATCATTTTTATTGTGATTATTGTAAAGGAATAATGTTATTGCCATACAGCTTGTGGGCTTATTTGAACAAAAAGAAAATAGAGAAAGATGGCTGTATATGGCAATTTATTCCATGACATTTTCGTCAGGAGAATTGTATGAGTTAAACACCCATGCGATAACCTAGCGAGTTGAAAAATAAATGACATGTTGTTGCAAAATGAGGATCAGTTCTATTCAATTCAAACAGAAGCGACTGCAGCTCTTGAATTTGACTCTATTAAAACATAAACACGTAAAATAGGAGAACAATATTTCCCATGGACAAAAGCTAAGAAACGCAGCCATGATTAAAAAAAATGCCGTGTATTGAAGAGAGTAGATCATTCTCTCTTGGTGTATTCCAAAATTTAAAACAATTTTAACTTTCAAAGGTAAATAAACGAAGATGTTTAGGGCGATGAAAAGTCTGAAATATACAAACAAAAGTATCCTGTGTAATAAAAAAAAACTGGTGATATTTTCTTTTCTTTTATTTGTACGTGACGAATGTACACCCATGTTTATGAATAATTAACCTCTAAAGGTCCGTTTACACAGTCGATTTTTTAATGCGATTTTTGTCGCGCTCTCCAATGCAACTTTTTGTCGCAGTCAGGTGTAATTAATATAAGTAGAGGCGATTTCAGTGCGATTTGTCGCCGCGATTATCGCAGAGGTTTCGAACATGTTCAAAACCTCTGCGGTATCGCAGTTATTGTTACAAACAAGAATACTGAGAATAACATTACGTTAACCAGGGAATACTACTGATCTTTATTCAAATTCTCACAACTACACTTAAAAAAAAATTATGTTTTAAAATGTGTATTGACAATTAACATTTTCGTGTTAATTCCTGATTACTAGAATGGTCATTCTTTTACTGTGAATACATCAAACGTTTAGAGCTTCAAAAGTATTCAAGAAATAATCAGTCAACGTTACGAGTTTTGGTAAAATAAATATCAGAGAAACAGTTTTGTGCCTGATAACGTTTTATTCGCAGAACTTGTTTTAATTGGCAGGCACGTTTACTCATGCTCAATTTTATAATTATTGGTTTATATCCTATTTTAAATAGTCTTGCAGTAGCTCCACAGGCAATATTCAGCTTAGCATCCTTCTAGTAATGGACATTTATTTTGAGTCAATTAAGACGATTCTATGACATCATGGAAAAACAACATCAAAATTGTATGTACCGTGGCAACAAAGTGTTGGTGCTAGGTTCGACTCCTGTTGGGGGAACTCGGAATTTTTTTCCGAGTAGCTTGTGTCACATATTTATGCCAAGCTTAAAATATACCATCATTTCTTTCCAAAATTCTCAATCATCTACAAATTTAATCCCTAGCAGTATGCGGGATGTTTGTCCACAATTGAACCTAGTTATATGGCCTTAGCTTGTGTCACTGACAGAATAATATCTTTCTCATATTTATGTCAAGCTTAAATATACCATCATTTCTTTCCACAAATTCTCAATCATCTACAAATTTAATCCTAGCTGTATGCAGGATGTTTGTCACACCTGAAACCTAGTTATATGGCCTTAGCTCCCACGAGTCTCCTTTAGCTCAGTGGTAGAGCGTCCGACCGGTGTGCGGAAGGTCATAGGTTCGACTCATGTTGGGGATGTCGGATTTTTTTTTCCGAGTAGCTTGTGTCACTGACAGAATAATATATTTCTCAAACTGTTGGTGTGCACTAAAAGTTAATGTAGTAAAAGCAGTTAAATTAATTTTGAAAGCGATGCATTGAGTAGTCTTGTAGCTAATGCCGTGGACATCGCTCGGTCACAGAAAGAGACCAAAACAAAATAACTGTGAGAAAAAAAATATGTTGTCGAATGCGTAATGTTTTCAGACAGTCGCTCTTAAGTTATTTTACATATTAAAAAAGATATGACACACAAAATAAATAATTTACTAATAAAGTGACATTAACGATTTCAGAGCCACTCCAGATATCAAAATGTATTCCAGGAAAATCGTGTGGGCAGTTATCTTCGTGTTAGGTATGTGATTTAGTTTTAAAATCCGTTTATGTTTAATTTGTAGACATGTTATTTTTAAGAAATAGAAAATGACGCGCGTGTTTACACAGCCTGATGCAAACACGAGAGACAGTTTTGGAGATCTCATGTAAACCTGAGCTGCAGCTATGTATAAAACAAAATCGGATGTTTCTAATTTATTTTACAAAATACAGTAAAACCAACAAAATGCAATGAACGTCATAACTGTGTTTACATAGCCTGATCAAAAACGACTCCTCAACCAATCAGAGCGCGCGTTATACGATCACAATTTTATAAAATCATAAATTGACTTGATTTTCTATTTCATTCACTGTGTCAGTTTGTAAGCTTGAATTATTGAGGAAATACAATGTTATAATTATATAATTATTAGATAAATTGTTTAGTTACGGTATGCAAAAAACGTCCTATAGTTTTATTATACTGTATTATTTATTAAATGCAAGTCATTTAACTGATGAATATTTTTTTGCACAGCTGAAATAATTGCAGATACGTCTTTTCAAGATACGCCGGAGGAAAACAGTGACCGTGAGTATTTAAATAAAATAAAATTGAAAATTATTAATTGTAGCGCAGTCTATTCAAATTAATATTCGTTATTTAAAACATTTAATCAGAACGTGTGGACTTTCCAATCATACATAAAGAAGCAGAAACTTTAGAAGCAAACATATTCGAGAAATTAATATTTATATTTACAAGAGTCAAAACTTGTCCTGTGGGGGGGGGGGGGGTGGATAATTTGGCAATTTGTGCATTTGAGTTGCAATATTTTGCTCAAGTGAAACGTTATGTGGAATTGAATTTTAAATTTCCCGCCATTTTGTTATTAAAAATAACACCAATTTTTGAAACGTCATAACTTTTGTTTGGTTCAGCATATTCCAGATATTTTTTGCAGTTTTGAAATCGCCATGTCAAAATCTGACTTCAATATCCCGTTATATTAGAACAAAATTGTAACTCCAATTCGGTGACGTCATTTTCCAGCCACGAAAACGGCAGATACCGGCGGGAATCGCGACGTAATTTATCGATGGGGGGGGGGGGGGGGGGGGGGGACCACTCGAGTTTTGGATGTAGTGGTTTACGAGACTGTTTTAGTTCCCATTCAAAACTCATTAATAATTCATGAAGAAAATACAAAAGAAATCAGCTGTGTCTTCATAATACAAACTAAAATTTCAAGATAAGGAAGTTTTTGATAAAAAAAAAACTCGCAGGACGTGTTTTATCAGGTCTAAAAATGTTCGGCTTCGCGTTTTGTTTTAAATCCTCATAAAACACTGCTGCTCGATTTTTTAAACTATACGTAAAACACTCTCGTCCATTATAATGACATTATTTTATACAGAGCGTTATCGCTAAGTTAGTCAGTGAACGAAAATGATAATAAATAGCCATTGAAGTTTACAGATCACGTCAAATGTTGTCCATATCTCCTTTCATGACTGTCTTTGAGCATTTCAGCCGGTTTTTGATGTTTAGATCCCTCAGTGAACTAAAAATCAAAACCCGGCTAAAATGCGGCGTTTAAAAAGGTAGTCAGGAAACAACACGGGATCGTAAATTAAAAAAAACCCTAAATCCCTAGGCCTTGAAGCGAAACCCCCAAAACATTTGATGCCATTTGTTCCATTCACAGATGCTTCAGGCCAGAGTCTCACCGAGACAGCGCCTTTTCCCAATCTATCACCAACTGTGGTAGCTGTAGCGTCCTCGTCGACGCAAGCAGCACAACCAGAACAAACTATGGCTCCGTCTATGGCCTCTGTCGGACCTACCTCACCTCCTGTGAGCGTAAAACCAACAACCGAATCAACAATGAAACCAAGTAAGGAGTTGTGACTGATTGTCAACTTAATTAATTAATTAATGATCAACTTAATTAATTAATTAATTTGATAAATTAATCAATTAAAGTTTACAGCCCAATGAGTGAAATTTGTCTTCGCAGCTATAACTCATTCATTGCTCTTGCATTCACGAGTTAAAAAAGCGGTGGAAAAAAACGCATTAAAATCATCCCTATAGATGGCTGATATCATCACAGTGTGACTTTGATTAACATTTATTTTCAAAACTCTATATTCCTATCCTAAAATACTGTGAAGAGTCTATACGCGCAGGAGTTTTTTTTTAATAGAGTCCCAGTAAATCGCCATATGGAGACAGCTCGTGTCATGTCAACTGACCACAACTCAGGTCGATCAGACGATGCAAGAAAAGGAAGCTCAGGCTCATGATATAACTAATCGGTGGCAAAATATAAGGATTTATATAGAACTTTATCGCTAAAAATAATCGGTGAGCAAAAACGTATAACAAACAGCCATTAAAGTGTACATACCACGTCAACTGTTGTCCATGTATTCTTTCCTGACTGTCCTAGAGCATTTTAGCCGTTTTAAGTTTGATTTCTAGATCCCTCGATCGGTGAACTAAGAATCAAAAACCGTCTAATGTACGGCTTTTAAAAAGTATCTAGTAGTCCGGAACAACACATGGACAGCATCTGATGTTTTTAAACTTTAATTTTTGTTTATTATTATTTTTTGTTCGCTCGTCTATTTTGCCACCGATTAGTAATATCCGTGAGCCTGCGTTCCCTTTACTTTTCTTGCATCAATTGGCGTTGGCTATAATAGGATTCATAATTTTGGGTAAAAATATATTAATTAGCATTGTTGAATCAAGTTTAAGGATGTTAAAATTAACGCTTCTTGAGATTAACATGGCTTAAATGAATGCTAGTTTTTCCAATGCAAGGAATTAAAATTTCCACTAATAGTTTTTTTTTATGCTGAGGTATTGTTTTTCCATTCACAGATGCTGCAGGCCAGAGCCTCACCGCGCTAGCGCCATCGCCCACCACATCATCAACTGTGGTAGCTGTGACAGCTATAGTGCCCTCACCAACACAAGCAGCACAACCAGAACAAACTATAGCTATTGTTCCGTCTATGGCCTCTGCCAGACCTACCTCACCTCCTGTGAGCGTAAAACCAACAACCGTATCAACAACGAAACCAAGTAAGAATATATGGGTGAATGTCAACGAAAGGAGACACCCAGTCATGCTCGAGTCTCCTTGTCGCCACGTGGTCGGGTAAAGGGCCACCCTTCTACTAAATCCCAAACCTTACTGCGGAATTAATTAATTCATTAATTAATTAGAGTTAACAGCCCAATGAGTGAAATTTGTCCTCACAGCTATAACTCGTTCATTGCTTTCACATTCACGAGTTAAATAAGCGGTGGAAAAACGAAAAAAAAAAAACCGCATTTAAAATAATATATAGATGGCTTAAATCACAACAGTGTGACTATGATGCACATTTATTTTCGAAACTCTATATTCCTATCCTACAATACTGTGCATAGTCTCAGTACGCGCAGGAGTTTAATATATACAGAGTCTCAGTAAATCGCCATGGAGACAACTTGTGTCATGTCAACTGACCACAACCCAGATGATGCAAGAAAATGAAGCTCATAGTCATGATATGACTACTGATCGGTGGCAAAATATAAAGATTTATATAATTTGATGTGCAAAACTTGCGTTGTGATTGGTTTAGAACTACCCTCTATTAGAGTACAGACGCACGGCCAAATGTAATCTATTAGTTAATTATTTAGCTCACGGCTTTATCGCTAAAATAGTTAGCCAACGAAAAATGATAATAAACAGCCATTAAAGTTTACATATCACGTCAAATTTTGTCCATGTGTTCTTATCTGACTGTGCTAGAGCATATCAGTCAGGTTTTGATTTTTAGATCCCTCATTTAACTAAAAATAAAACAAACGCTTAAAATTAAGCTTTTAAACTGAAAAAGCTCTAGCAGTCAGGAAACAACACATGGACAGCATTTGATGTGGTATATATAAACTTTAATTGCTGTTTATTATTATTATTATTTTATTCGCTGCTCTATTTTGCCACCGATTAGTCTGATATTGAGCCTGGGCTCTCTTTAATTTTCCTGCATCAGTTTGCGTTGGCTAGAAAAGGATTCATAATTTTGGGTCAAAATAATATAAACGAGGCATAACTATTGAACATGGTTGACGTTAAAACACTCCACAGTATTAACGCGACTTTAATTAAGGCGAATTGTTAAAATTTGCGTAAATTTCCGATAATAAGGTATTTTCTAATGCTGAGGTACAGTTGTTTCATTCACAGATGCTGCAGGTCAGAGCCCCACCGCGCTAACGCCATCGCCCACCACATCATCAACTGTGGTAGCTGTGACAGCTATAGCGCCCTCATCAACACAAGCAGCACAACCAGAACAAACTATGGCTCCATTCAATCCCTCTGTCGCACCTACCTCACCTCCTGCGAGCGAAAAACCAACAATCGTATCAACAACGAAACCACGTAAGAATATATGGGTGAATGTCAACGAAAGAAGACATCCAGTCACGCTCGAGCCTTCTTGTAGCTGTTATTTGGGTCGTCACGCAACGCTTCTGCCGAAGCGTTACGTGTCGACTAAAATAACGGCTGCGTGGGAGACTTAGGTCACGGCCGTAGCCGAGTTTAATGGTTAGAACGTTTTATGAAATAGTTTTTTACAAAGTAGGTCGATTCAGAAAAGTGGTGCACAGAGAGTGACCCCAATGAGCGAGTGTCTCGAGCTCCGTGTTCGAACTGCATGGACGCAGGCATGTTTTTCAAAAATTGGAATTGTCTATCAAGGTAAAATTGTCAAGTGAAAACTTGTCAAGGAAAAATTGCTTGTGTGGAAGGGGCTTAAGTATTCACCTCTTTTAAGCAGACGCGGTCACCGTTTAATAGACTTCGCAATTGGCTAATTTTATTGTATTTTACCTCTAGTTTGAGTACAATGCGATATTTTGACACGGTGATAAGTGAAGCATGTCCAGTTTCTTTTAAGAGCTCATCAAACACAACATAATATATGAAATCAGCATAAGAATGCTATTGTTTGGGCTAATAGGCTTCTGTGGGTAAACTTAACTTTAAATTTTAAATTGTAAATTTTAGATCACCTCTATTAAGTGGTCAACATTGAGGGTGACTGCTTAATAGGGATTTGACTGTAATAATAATTATGGACATTTTGACCAATTTCAAAAAATATTATGTACATGTGTTTTTGAGCCACCTTAATTAAAATTATTAATGAAATATAATGTGGTTCTAAAAACTTGGTAGAAATGTTCCTTACATCAGGTAAGTAAAATGCCAGAAAAGGAAAGCCTTTTACCATGTAGATTTTAAGTTATTGGCCTCAAAATGTCAAATATTTGGCATTGTTTGGCATTTTTAACATTGCCATGACAACTGATGATGACATCGTAGTGGTATCATATTAATTACTGACGATATCAATGTTTGATTATGACAAAACGTTCTATGTCAGCATCAGCAGGCTAGCTGTTTGACAATGTCAAAGACAAAAGTATCTTGCCCAATAACAGAACACAATGCCCCTGATCATGTTCCTCAATCCAGAGTCAAATGCACTAACCATTAGACCACTGCCTCTCCCAATACCATAGTAAAACAAAAGTATTTCCTGATTAAAGTTCATTATACATGAATTGCACACATTTTTTTTCATCCTTGATGGACTAGTGTACAGTGCTTAAAGTGGAATTATATATTGAAGGGTTTCTTGTAAAGGTGTTTGATTAAAACTTTAAAAATTGTTTTAAACTCCAGTTGCAGTATTGGGCTCACTTGGTTGATGGTATGAATTCTGAAGAAGGAAAATGTCAGGTTATTAGACATAGCTTATTACAAACAGATGTGTAATGCACGTGATCAATGTCTTTCCATAATGGAGAGTACAGGGCAGACACAGACTATTGACAACAAACCGTTGCCCATGCCAGGGGCAGCTAAGGATTTTTTTTTACATACGAGAGCCCCAGAGGGTCGGGTTTGTTTTATATTTTGAGCCGAAGTGGAAATCACAAAGGCGATACATGGAGGACCAAAAGAATGCACCTTCAAGAATCTTCATAGTATCCATGCTGAAACATACCACACATTTCGGTAGTCGTTTTATAATACAAAGTAAATGCTATATTTAAATATTAATTTTTTGATATTTTATGTAAAAAACCTTTTGCCGCATTCTTTGAATTTTAATGCTGGATTCACTTGATCAGTCAAACATGAAAATATATTTTATCACTGTTTTGACTATATGTTATAAAGAGATCGAAAACACATTTATTGACAAATAAATTCCACTCCCCCTTTAGGGGAACAGTCTATAACACAAGACAAGCGTCAACAGAAATATTTTATTTTATTTGTTCTAGTTTCTCAAATTTATCCTTTAATTCCCATATAATCCATATTCCTGATATTAATCACACAATGATTATGAGATTACTTGCATGACCTGACATGAAATAACTGTTCAGTATCAAGAGAATTGAAAAATTATTTTTTGGGACATTTGACAAGCATTGACATGTTCATAATGGGGATTATTGACAAATAAATTTCACTTCCTCCTTTGGGGGAAGATTTTTTTTTCTGCGGTTAGAACTTGAATTTATCAACTCTGATATTAATCATACAATATGATTATGAGATTGCTTGCATGACCTGACCTGAAATAACTTGCCAAAAGATTACTTGTAACTGTACTGCAGACTTTTTGCTAAATTCCGCCTTTCATCCCCAAAGCAGGGACATTGAAATAATCGAGAACCGAATGAATGAATTAAAACATTACTTTGAATCGAATAAAACTAATTCTGAACCGAGAGAAGAAGAATTTAGAACCCAACGAAAATATTCTTAACCAAATGATATATAAACATCAAAGAAGTGGGGTTTCACAATTTCAAGTCACGACTCAAAAGTTTAACAAGAGAGAAAAAATCCAGGGCAAACCATCAATCAAAGAGGCCCAATGGGCATCTTCGGGATTATATATATATATATATGATAATGAATGGATGCTGTATACAGAGTTATGCTGCATAATTATTGAATAATTATATTGGAGAATGAATGGTCACTCAGATAAAAGTAATATCCTAGTGTATTGTTTCCCTCCAGCATTATGTTGCTGGTAACCATTTGTATTCCTGGAAGGAGAGAGGCACACGCGGGTTAAGGGACTGTGAAATAATTACCAGGAGGGGAAAGGGAGGTGCATCAAGTAAAATCAAAGCAAGGATAGGGGTACTACATATCACAGTGATGGATCCAGACCTGTTTATAAAGCCCCTTCCACACGAGCAAGTTTTCCTTGACAAGGGACATTGACAATTTTTATTTGCTCGTGTGGATAAACAACAAATTTAATTTGACAAGTTTTTCCTTGACAATTTTTCTTTGTAACAACAATAATATTGTACAGCGGATTATCATCTTTAATAGGACCCAGGTCGCGAGCAACAATATAAGGCCGCTGGGCACCAGGGATTCCTTGTCATATTTTCCTTGTTGCACGTCCACACGAACAACGCCAGTTTATGAACAAGGACACTTGTCAAGTAAAAAATTGCCAAATTTCCCTTTCCACACGAGCAAGGCAAAATTGTCAAGTTAAAACTTGTCAAGGAAAACTTGCTCGTGTGGAAGGGGCTTAAGTATTCACTTCTTTTAAGCAGACGCGCGTCACCGTTTAATAGACTTCCCAATTGGCTAATTTTATTGTATTTTACCTCTAGTTTGAGTACAATGCGATATTTTGACACAGTGATAAGTGAAGCATGTCCAGTTTCTTTTAAGAGCTCATCAAACACAACATAATATATGTAATCAGCATAAGAATGCTATTGTTTGGGCTAATAAAGTTTTGTGGGTAAACTTAACTTTAAATTTTAAATTGTACATTTTAGATCACCTCTATTATGTGGTCAACATTGAGGGTGACTGCTTAATAAAGATTTGACTGTAATAATAATTATGGACATTTTGACCAATTTCAAAAAATATTATGTACATGTGTTTTTGAGCCACCTTAAAAATTATTAATGAAATATAATGTGGTTCTAAAACATATGTACATATTTTTTTTAAACTTGGTAGAAATGTTCCTTACATCAGGTAAGTAAAATGTCTGAAAAGGAAAACCTTTTACCATGTAGATTTTAAGTTATTGGCCTCAAAATGTCACACATTTGGCATTGTTTGGCATTTTTAACATTGCCATGACAACTGATGATGACATCGTAGTGGTATCATATTAATTACTGACGATATCAATGTTCGATTATGACAAAAGTTCTATGTCAGCATCAGCAGGCTAGCCGGTTCGACAATGTCAAAGACAAAGTATCTTGCCCAATAACAGAACAACAATGCCCCTGACCATGTTGCTCAAATCCAGAGTCAAATGCACTAACCATTAGACCACTGCCTCTCACAATACCATAGTAAAACAAAAGTATTTCCTGATTAAAGTTCATTATACATGAATTGCACATATCCTTGATGGACTAGTGTACAGTGTTTAAAGTGGAATTATATATTGAAAGGTTTCTTGTAAAGGTGTTTGATTAAAGCTTTAAAAACTGTTTTTAACTCCAGTTGCAGTATTGGGCTCACTTGGTTGATGGTATGAATTCTGAAGAAGGAAAATGTCAGGTTATTAGACATAGCTTTATTACAAACAGATGTGTAATGCACGTGATCAATGTCTTTCCATAATGGAGAGTACGTACAGGGCAGACACAGGACTATTGACAACAAACCGTTATTACCGTTGCCCATGCCAGGGGCAGCTTGGATTTTTTTTGACATACGAGAGCCCCAAGAGGGTCGGGTTTGTTAAATATAGTTTTGAGCCGAAGTGGGAATCACAAAGGCGATACATGGAGGACCAAAATAATGCACCTTCAAGAATCTTCATAGTATCCATGCTGAAACATACCACACATTCCGGTAGTCGTTTTATAATACAAAGTAAATGCTATATTTAAATATTAATTTTTGATATTTTATGTAAAAAACCTTTTGCCGCATTCTTTGTATTTTAATGCTGGATTCACTTGATCAGTCAAACATGAAAATATATTTTATCACTGTTTTGACTATATGTATAAAGAGATCGAAAACACATTTATTGACAAATAAATTCCACTACCCCTTTAGGGGAACAGTCTATAAAACAGGACAAGCGTCAACCGGAAAATATTTTATTTTATTTGTTCTAGTTTCTCAAATTTATCCTTTAATTCCCATATAATTCACATTCCTGATATTAATCACACAATGATTATGAGATTACTTGCATGACCTGACATGAAATAACTGTTCGGTATAAAGAGAATCGAAATTTTTTTTGTTGGGACATTTGACAAGCATTGACATGTTCATAATGGGGATTATTGACAAATACAGTGTAAATTTCACTTCCTCCTTTGGGGGAAGATTTTTTTTTCTGCGGTTAGAACTTGAATTTATCAACTCTGATATTAATCATACAATGATTATGAGATTGCTTGCATGACCTGACCTGACTGAATAACTTGCCAAAAGATGACAACTGTACTGCAGACTTTTTGCTAAATTCCTCCTTTCATCCCCAAAGCAGGGACATTGAAATAATCGAGAACCGAATAAATTAATTAAAACATTACTTTGAATCGAATAAAACTAATTCTGAACCGAGAGAAGAAGAATTTAGAACCCAGCAAAAATATTCTTAACCAAATGATATATAAACATCGAAGAAGCGGGGTTTCACAATTTCAAGTAATTTTGTAATTTTGTAAGCTTAGCTTATTTACATTTAATAATAAGCTTATAGCGCATGTATATGTGTGCAATCATAATTTGCTGAGTTTGATGACGATAAAATGCAACAAAGTTGGTACGTTTTACAAAAAACTAAAATGTTTAGTACAGCCCTTGCTGTAATTCCTACAGCAAAATAAAAGGACCTAAAGACACGACAATGTTCAAAACAGCAAACAAAAACATTAGAAATATAATTACCTTGGCGCCATTCAGTGATGATATCTCGAAGCAATTCCAAGCCAAAGAAAGAAGCACAACAAAAATTGATCAATGCTGGTAAGAGTAGTTGCATGTTTTGTTCGCTATTCTCGATCGGACTCGAGAAGTTCCACACGTTTCAGCTGTCCGCCTTCCTCTACTATCGAAACGCCACCGGCGTACAGGACTAGATAATCCTTCCACGAATTATTTAGTTTGTGTCATATCCTCTCTCCTGAATACCTCAGAGTGACAAGGTTGAAATTTTCGTTCTTTGAGAAGTCCTTTGCCCCAATTTTACAAGCAAACACTTTTTACCATGGCCTCTGCTGGCCATCCAAGTTGCTTCGCAAAATCTGTCACACTTTCTACGCCATGTAAGCCACAATGAATTGTACCTCACTAGAAGATAACAAGAGCAAGAATACTGAAATTATAACCAGTGTTCAATTCATTGTGGCTTACATGACCATCAGTGTGGACAAATTTTGTTCACAGAAAAATGTTGACAAAAAATTGTTGACAAGTCACGTGACCGCTAAGTCATATGTATATCTCGAGATTACGTCATATGACGTAATCCCGAGATAATAAACTACAGTAATTACATGTATTGAATAAAAGGAGATTTAACTAATTCAAGAAAAGCGCATGGATGAATCAGAATGAATACAAAACAAGTAACTTACATTCACCAAGTTGTTTACACATTCCAGCATGTCTGGGACTCTGTAACATTTATTATGCATGTGCTAAAACATTTCTTTCTGAAAGCAAAAATATGGTTTCAAACTTATTCTCGAAGGCAGGTTATGTTGGGCTTTCCTGTTGTTGTCATTCAAGCCAGGCAATTTTGTATTTTCAAATATAATTTTGTATTTACATTTAATAATATAGCGCATGTACATGTGTGCAATCATAATTTGCTGAGTTTGATGACGATAAAATGCAACAAAGTTTACCGCTAAAACAACCCAAAATGCTTTGACCCAGAAGCTGGTACGTTTTACAAAAAACTAAAATGTTTAGTACAACCCTTGCTGTAATTCTATATACTATATGGTTCCGAATGTATGTAATTATTACTTTTAGATGCACGACCCCATAAGCTTGTAGCTTTTATACTTATCGTGTTGAAATAAAGGCTTTGTATTGTATTGTATTCCTACAGCAATTAAAATAAAAGGACCCAAGGACACGACAATGTTCAGAACAGCAAACAAAAACATTAGAAATATAATTACCTTGGCGCCATTCAGCCTGACGATATCCCGAAGCAATTCCAAGCCAAAGAAAGAAGCACAACAAAAATTGATCAATGCTGGTAAGAGTAGTTGCATGTTTTGTTCGCTATTCTCGGATCGGACTCGAGAAGTTCCACACGTTTCAGCTGTCCGCCTTCCTCTACTATCGAAACGCCACCGGCGTACAGGACTAGATAATCCTTCCACGAATTATTTAGTTTATGTCATATCCTCTCTCCTGAATACCTCAGAGTGACAAGGTTGAAATTTTCGTTCTTTGAGAAGTCCTTTGCCCCAATTTTACAAGCAAACACTTTTTACCATGGCCTCTGCTGCCATCCAAGTTGCTTCGCAAAATCTGTCACACTTTCTACGCCATGTAAGCCACAATGAATTGTACCTCACTAGAAGATCACAAGAGCAAGAATACTGAAATTCTAACCAGTGTTCAATTCATTGTGGCTTACATGACCATCAGTGTGGACGAATTTTGTTCACAGAAAAATGTTGACAAAAATTGTTGACAAGTCACGTTGGCCGCTAAGCCATTCGTATATCTCGAGATTACGTCATAATCCCGAGATAAAAAAACTGTCTGCGAATTTTAATACTCCTTTTAACTTTAAAGCTAGAGCTTTTTTTTCCACAGGGAGTGCTAACTAATTGTCACCCCCAACTTAATTTGCCAATAAAAGAAAAACAAACGCACTTGTCAAAAATCTGAGACGCGGTTTTTAGCCGAACGCGTCGAGAAGCGAATGCGGCGTTAATCGTTTTCTTCTGTTTATTTCCGGAGGGAGTGGGACATGATCATGATTTATAAATACATTTACTTTTACACAAAGCTTCCCATTTTCGAAACACATTTGAGTTTATCGCTTTTTTTAGTAAAAAGCCATAATCTGGAATTATTAAGCTTTCAAAAAATATATGGTTTATAGGGTTTTTTATAAAAACAACTGACGCTACAGCGATCCGCGCGCGGACGGTCCTGAAGGGTGGCTGATACCTTAAGGATAATATTTCACTAGGCGAGAGTTAGTGTCATTGTTTATAGAGACGCAGCTATTTATTATCCTTACCGAAAGCCGGGTGAAAGGTTAATCAATTTAGAAAAAAACTATTCACCCAAACAAAAAATAATTTCGCTGTATTGAAAAAATAATCAACAATGGCAAAATTAATTCGACTGTTAGCAAAAATGCTTACGGCAATTTCCTCTCTCGTCATCTTGCTACATGTAAAATTACGTCACAAATTCCAACATCGCCCGTCTTGGATCTCCCATCTTGAATTTCAAGAATTTCTTATAAAATTGAAGATAATGTAATCAAGACAGTGTTAAAGGTGTAAAGACACTGAAACTAAAACCAAAATTGGCGAACCAAGCCGTCAAAATTATGGTTGATGTATCAGAAAGAAAATGATTAATGTTTAGAAAAACGTAAAATGTTTTTAAAATCATTACTGGTTGAATTTGAAGTTTAAATGCGTTTGAAACCAGTGTGTGAATATACTACTCAGTTCTTGCTATTTAGAGCATTCATTGGTCACTATAATATTTATCTTTTGGCCTTTCCATCAGCATGCCCAGAACCATGTGTCTGTAGACCTGATCGTCGGCGTCCGAACTGGAAAAAAGTATCGTGTAAAGGGAAACAGCTGACGTCTGTTCCACAGCATTTACCAGCAGATACTGATATCCTGTAAGTACCTTTCATCAGAATACAATCAATACACAACCAATCCATGGACAGCAATGTATGATTAGACAATCAATAGTGCAACCATGCGTGTTAATCCTCAGATGTGCATATATTATACAGCTCAATGTGACCGTACAAGGTAGGGGCGATGGAGAGGAGAGTGCATGTACTGATCTAGATCTAATCTGTATTCAGTAGATAGTTGTTACCTATATTGATTAGGGTCCTGAGGATGTAATATGGTGATGCGACCCTTGAGTACGTAGACAATCTCCTGGATGTTCTTTTGGCTTCTACTGATGGTGGCGTGGAAACAGCCAACTAACGCCAGAGCTGGTCTCGGTCCATCCCCTGAGAAACTTCTTATGACAGCCTTGGTTGGCTGCAGACGGCTTGTGCTTTTGAGACTCTCAAAATGTGACATCTGCCTGTTTACTTCTAGTGTCACTGTAGGGTTTCGCGATTTACGTGCTCTACTTGGTAGGGATAAAAATCCTCCGTTTTCTCAGCGTCATCTTGCCCACAAGTCTCACTAGGCTCTAGTCCCGCCTCCAAGGCTCTGACTTGTTTACCGGAGCGATTAACTTTCCTGCCCTGACACACTTTAGCAAAGTGCAAATCAGAAATTCGATAAAGTTGAGCTTTGTAACTCAGAAAAATATTTGGAATAAGTCAAAAGCTTTCGTCCACGTCTGTGGACTTGTTTACTTAGACGTTGGACGCGCATACGAGACTTAATGAGAGTAGGGCCCAGTTATCCGTTGAATTCGGCTCTCCAACAGATTGTTCCATACGGCGGTTGTTTATATATTCTTCCTCCGTCTGCATCGAGGGAAGGTTTGTTGGTTCGGATATAAATGGCCTTTTTTACACCTCTTTCAAACCATCTGTGGTCAACCGACAGGATCTTAGTCTTATCCAAGGTAACTGTGTGGTCAATCTAGCAAAGTGATTGCTTCCTCTGCATCTCAGACAATTCCTTCCCTTGTGCGGGTTCAGCTCGTCTTCCCTGCTCACCGAAAATTAAGTACCGTGGACAAACAGTTGTCACTTCAAAATGCCCCGCGGAACTCAGTAATCTACAATTTCTTCCTTGCACAATCGACAGCAATATTTCAAAACAATGTACAATCGTTCCCCAATAGGAAAAAAATATCACAAATTTTCGGATAAAACTGCCGATAGTTTGATCTACAGTTTTCATGTTGGGAAAAAAATATCTAAAAATTCTAAAACTTCTTCTTTGAAATGAACAACAGTCAGTTTGACATAGGGATAGCTCTTACGAATTCTAAGCTACAAGCTAGTGAAATAAATTAAGATGAATCATTGATTTCTATTAAATTCACTTTAACACTGAATTTCTTTTGGCAAAATCGCTAACGAAGTCCGGGGTTATATGGTTTTGATAGACCTAAACAATTTCTGGGATTTTGTGGCCATGCATGTTTGCCTGTCAATAATATGTCAGGAAAGCAATATTCAAATCGGCGATGATATATCGCTGCACGACAATGATATCTCGCTGAACGGCAACGATATCTCGCTGAGCGGCAACGATATGCCATCAGCCAGAGCCACAACTTTTGCGGCAGCAATGATATCTCTCACACAAGGCTCGGCGAAATTTCCCAATTTTGGAAAAATAAAAGTCCCAAAATATCACGCGATATTTCGTTTCAAACGAATGTCGTTCAATTCAAATTCGCCGAAAAATCGCGAAATTTGCAAAATTCCTTGTACGGTCGAAGCTCTCGTAAGCAACCACCATTCGAAAAAGTGAGTCGTAACTAGAGCTGATCGCTTTTTCTTACGAGAATGGGCCCTCGTAAGAGACCACGCTTTATAAGCACAAAGTATTGTGGATAATATTAAATAGTTATTGCCTATTACAGAAGAGGTTTGCGAATATAGTTCACACATCCACAGAGATTGAAAACTTCTCTTGTTCAAGAACAACAACAATGAACTATATTTGCATGACCATAAATCATTACAGTATTGCAAAAGCGTAGAATAATACTGATAGAAAACTATAAATAAAAAATACAATGGAAAAGAGAATTACAGAGAAACCTCCAAGGGGACAGCCTCGGGACCTCGGGCAGCAATTTATTTAAGCGACATTTGAAATGCATAATTTAAGCTCGCAACAGCAACCTTGGACTGTTTAAATTGCGATTTGACTTGTCACGTGTGGACAGGAGCCCATTACCCCTGGTGTGGATTATACCAATAACGGGCTGATGAAATACACTTGAAATTGATCAAAAATAACAGTTTTGTACTCATTAGCAGATGAGTTGTCCCCTTAATGGAGGTTGAAATAGCTTTTGGAATGCTCAAAAAAGTGTCCACGTCCCCTTAATAGAGGTGTCCCTTCAATAGAGGTGGTGAATACAAAGATTATATGAGCGTTTTGCCGGGACAAGGAAAAGTGTCCCCTTAATGGAGGTGTTCCCTTAATAGAGGTGTCCCCAAAGTAGAGGTTCCACTGTACACGTAAATCTTAACTATCAAACTAGACTGATAACAAGCTGGTTCGCAGATCAATAAAGATGATTATAATGTCTCATAAATGTATAGCACAACAAGTGGTTGCCTACGAGAGCTTAAAAACAAAGGAAAAGACCAGCTGATAATTCCCAAACGTGGTCGCGGTCACTTACCACTCTCACGGGAGCGGACGCTTACGAGAGCTTTTAATTACAGGGCCGGTTTGATTAACAATTCAAACGGGGTTTCACAATGGTGGTCGTAACAAGAGCTGGTCGTTTAGGAGAGTTGCCGTCGCAAGGAGAGCTTCGATTGTATTTCGTTTGCATTACTTTTGCACAATAACTGTACCAGAAAATTCCGAATTTCAGCAAATTATTACACGTCATTGTTGAAGTAGATATTCTTTGGCCGCTGGTAGCATTATTTTTGTTTATTCGTGTACGATGAAGACTGTCAGAGTTTCAAACCTACATTGTCAAGGCTAAGCTCATAGCCAGAGAAGGGATGAATATACCTAACCCCTCCCCCCAATATTTTGAGCTAAAATAATGGTCTTATTTTGTTGAGTATTTCTGCGTTAAAACAAATTGATTTGATTAAATCCTTGATTTTCTTTGCCATGTTTTTTTTTGCTAGAGTTGTAATGTAAAATCAGTGAAGTATTTTTAGTTCCCTATCTATCGAAGGCTTTCTTCATCAAACTTTGTACAATTGGGGCTCCACGACTATCAGAAATTGACAATATATTTCCCTTCATCAGATTTGGAGATAAGCTTTGCTTGGGAAAGCTAATATTTGTTGTTGTTGCTGCAACAGTGGATCCCTGAACTGGAACATGTATGTGTTACACGTATCAGAGTAAACCTATTTTTCCAGCCGCCGTTGAGTCCTCAGTAGTAAGATCGTGTCCGAGTCAAATCACCCAGTCATTGGTTTTATTATTTAAGCGTTATTTACATGCTCTTGGGCTGTCAGAGAATAACGTATCTATATACATAAAATTGAATTTGCTTACGCACAAAGTATAGCGCGAAACGAGAGCGAGAAGAAGTAGGAGAGTGCCTGAAGTGGAATCAGGAGGTTTTTCACCGACTCAAGAATGCATCGACGTCCAAGTTCGCACCTCGCTTTTTGTGTTCACTCCCCACGAAGTTCACGTTCACCCCTTAGCCCGACTGAGTTCGCTTCCTAGTTATTATAGACTTAGGTAAAATGAAAAAAAAAACTGTATGTAAATTCGAATAAAGTAATCGTTCGCAACAGTTTCTCAATTGCCACTTTCTTAAGTTTCATCCGTATCAAAACGAATTATTACAGAGGTAAGATTACCTTTATGGACGCCAATTTCTTTCAGAAATCTAGGGGACCCCTCCTCTACCTTATTTTTGACAATTTTGTTTTTCTCTCAAAAACATTTCACGCCGCCAGGCCGAGTGATATTCCCGAATAAAACGTTTAAAACTGCAGCTGGATCAATTTGTTTGCTTGTACCAGAAGAATCCACATGAACCATTTTGTTTAAAATTCTATCTTTGAGTTTCTATCCTGTTGAAGTTCTAATAAGTAAGTAGGCAAGCATGTTATTCATTGTGATGCCGGCGGGAAAAAAGGCGGGAAAACCGTTATTTTTCTGGAACAAGGTGAATTATCAAAGGTAAAGCTTCCGCTCTAAACACAAACCATGAATAAAGTTAAAACAGAGTTTTTGTCCTTCTTTAATAAGACACATTAATTTTCTAATGCTGTCAGAACTAATCACAACAACGAATTACTTAGAACGAAATCGAGAAATCAACAGGAAAACTAATAACAAATAACATATAGAACCTAGACGAAATTAAGCGAAAACTTAATAAGACCTCAGGTAACAATGACCCGAACCAGATTGCACACTTCGTTATTTTAACCTGAAGGTCATTTCACTAAAAGAAATAAATAATGTTTTGGGGGTCGAACTCGGGTCGATGTTTGTTTGACTGCAGTCATACAAACGTCTCTAAATTTTCCAGTTTTGAACTTCCGTTTTCTTGACTCAGGTAGAACCTAACCTAACGAAACTTTACGATTACACAAGAGGTGGTCTTTCAGGTGAATGAATTTGCGGTGGCCATTTTGGAGAAAGGTCTATTGGTCTAAGTGGAGCGTGGAGCATGCGTATGCAAGGTACCCTCGAACCCTCTTCTCAGCGCCAACTGGAGTAAAAATACAATAAAATAAATATAACAACGAATGGAAATTTCAGTGGAAATCCACAGAGTGGTTATTCTATCCACTGTTTCCAGACCGAATTGGAATTTAAAAATGTTAGTTTTTGTGGAGCTAGGGAGGAAACCGGAGTGCCTGGCAAAAAACCCTCGGAGCAACGATGGGCCTCTCAATGCGTACCTACAGATTTCGATTTCTTCGCGCGTTCTTCGCAAATCGTTGATTTGTCAACAAAAATGTCGCTCTTATATCAGGAATTTTTAATGTACTAACGTTTAATCTTTGCTTTTGAACATTTTTTTTAGCGCTTGCAGAGTTCCTTGGAGAGCTTGTTCGATGCAAAGTGCGGACAGATTTCATCGTTTTGTTCATTTGCGGTCATTGTTGACATCGTTGTTATTGCCGTAAAAAACTGCATAAAGAGACTACCAATTTATATTGAATCTTCTGCGTAACACATTTGACACAAATTTTCCATCTGACCACGATAATTTGTAAATCGTCGCTTCACTTTCTTAGATCGTCGTTTCTTTAATAGCAATTGTCGCGACTTTGATCGTCGGAAATACCTATAGAGAGTCTTGAGAGGATGAGAACCAACAACAAACTCAACCCACATATGACGCCGGCTTCGAGATTCGAACGAGGGCCAAATTAGTGGGAAGCGAGTTCTCTCACCTCAGCTCTGCGCCATCCCCCCCCCCCCCCCCCCACCCCCCCCCCCTAAAAAAGCGAGAACAGCGGTCGGGGACTGGACTAAAGCTTGCCGTACGCTTGGCACGCAGCCAGTTCCAAAGAATGAATCCTAAAATATATTAACAAACATATCTGCCTATCATTCAAAACACTGATTATTCCCTTTTGAGACTTCACTGTATATGTTAGAAGAAGAAGAACATTATTATGTACCCGACGTGTGGTTTGATGTGTTCGCTAGAACCCAGCTTCCAGACGTGAGTTTCAGGAATTTCTCTTGTTGTTGTTGTTCTAACGAAACACCAATGTTACAAACATGACCGCACATTGAAGTTTAGAAACCCGAAATGAGTCGGCGGGTAGTTGATTGTCCGCAAAGTTCTCCCTCCTTATTTACAGTTTATATTGCCGCAATTAAATATTGTTTAATGTAACTTGAACTTGAAGCTACATATCGTTTTTATTTTCCTTTTCTATAATTTGTTTTGCAGGGTCTTGTCCGATAACCAATTGCAACATTTAACTCCAGGAGTGTTCAAAAATATTACTGGACTAAAAAGGCTGTAAGTAGCACGCCCCGTGATCTATGTATTAGGGAATAATATAGTGCCAGAAAGGTATACAGTCGAACCCCTATTAAGGCGGCCACCCTCGGGTAAATGGCAAGTGGCCGCTTAATATTATTTACAGTATTATGCTGATATTAGGTTCTTTGATAGCTGACCGTTTAATAAGGGTTGGCCGCCTAATAGGGGTTTTATTTACAGTATTATACTGATATTAGGACTTTGATAGCTGACCGTTTAATAAGGGTTGGCCGTTTAATAGGTGGCCGCTTAATAGGGGTTCGACTGTAGCCTATTATCCTTCGCCTCTCTACCAGCTCTTCGCCACGGCTCGCGGCTGCTTTCGCTCGCGCACCGTTTTTCTTCTTACCCCACCCCCACCGCGGGGCCTATTCATAGGCTATAAAATATAGTTCCAACATTTCTGATTAATTGATGTGTTCGTTGACAGAAAAAACAGATTATGTCTGAACTTTTTTCCATAATGAAGGATGCGCAATGCAATGCAATGCACGAGAGATATGTTAATCAGTCAGTGGCATAAGGTAATCGGAAAAAAATTCGCAGTTCTCCCAACAGGAGTCGAACCTATGACCTTCCGCATGCCGATCGGAAGCTCAACCACGGAGCTACAGGAGACTCGTGGGAGCTAGGCCAGGCAAGGCAAGGGCAAGTTGTTCAAATGTGACAAACTTCCTGCATTCTGCAAGGATTAGTAATAAATAACTAGCACCGTGCAGTTTGTCACATTTGAGCCTATAGTCATTTGGTCTAATCTCCCACGAGTCTCCCAGTAGAGCGTGTGACCGGTGTGCAGAAGGTCATAGGTTTTAACTATTGTTTTGAGAACTCTTGTGGCACTGACTGATATGATTAACATCTGGGACCTCATAATGTTACCAAACTCAACATATTTACATTCATATTTCCATAATGGAAAACATGTTGGTAATTTTTGGGTGTATGTTTCTTCGGAATTCGGCGCAAAATGCATATGTCGGAAAGCAAAGAGAGGGGGCGAAAGGAAACTGGATTACAGTATTTACCAACACAGACGCTTGGATCACTTTTTACCACCTTGGCGCCTAAAAATGGAGCCTTTATTCAAGAGAGTGTTTAATTGGACGAGGCATTTATTTTTGGGGAGGTAATTTTAAACTTGAAAAGGCCATGTGCATTAAGTTAACTGACACTTAAGAGAGTTGGAGGAAATATTTTTACTTCAACTCTAATACACAAAGAGTACGTAACAAAAGTCCCCAACCAGGCCAAAGGCTACATCTGCCAGTTACAGCAAAATTAAAGCAGGGATTTAGCGAAATAAGGAAGGCATTTTAATTTCCGTACTGATCAAATCAAAGCATCAACATTACCCTCCCCATGCATATCTCTTTGTTATGCCCGGGGAGTAGGCCCAATGGATGATCCCTGCCGCTGGATTATGTTGCGTATGGTTTGATGTACAGTTGTTGTGGTATAAACCGTGAACCGTTGAAACACTAAAACGGCAACATGTAAATGACCACGTGACCGTCAAAACATTCATTACAGTTCCACAGATTACCAAAATGAAAAGGGAATCATAAAAAAAAAAATTCACCACAGAAGGTCTTAAATTGTGGACAGCTTCAAGAAAAAAAAAACGTAAAGTGAACAAAGGACAGAAGTTATGGAGAATGTTGAAACAGAAAGAGCAAATAAACTATATATAATCCTCATACGGCAGGTGCATAGGAAGGGTGGTTACATTAATATTTTGTTCACTGCATAGGAAAGGGTGGGGAATTTGATCACTACATAAGAAGTGTGGAGAATTTGATCACTGCAAAGGAAGGGTGGGGGAATTTTGATCACTACATAAGAAGTGTGGAGAATTTGATCACTGCAAAGGAAGGGTGGGGGAAATTTGATCCACTACATAAGAAGTGTGGAGAATTTGATCACTGCAAAGGAAGGGTGGGGAATTTGATCACTACATAAAGAAGTGTGGAGAATTTGATCACTGCAAAGGAAGGGTGGGGAATTTGATCACTACATAAGAAGTTGTGGAGAATTTGATCACTGCAAAGGAAGGGGTGGGGAATTTGATCACTACATAGGAAGGGTATGGGAATTTGATCACTACATAGGAAAGGGTGGCGAATTTGATCCACAGCCATAGGAAGGGTATGGAAATGTGATCACTGCATAGGAAGGGTGGGGAATTTGATCACTACATAGGCAAGGTGGGGAATGTGATCACTACATAGGAAGGGTGGGGAATTTGATCACAGCAATAGGAAGGGTATGGAATGTGATCACTGCATAGGAAGGGTGGGGAATTTGATCACTAACATAGGAAGGGTTGGGCAATTTGATCACTGCATAGGGAGGGTGGGGAATTTGATCACTACATAAGAAGTGTGGAGAATTTTGATCACTGCAAAGGAAGGTGTGGAAATTGATCACTACCATAAGAAGTGTGGAGAATTTGATCACTGCAAAGGAAGGGTGGGGAATTTGATCACTACATAGGAAGGGTATGGAATTTGATCACTACATAGGAAGGGTGGGCGAATTTGATCACTAGCATAGGAAGGGTATGGAATGTGATCACTGCATAGGAAGGGTGGGGAATTTGATCCACTACATAGGAAGGGTGGGGAATGTGATCACTACATAGGAAGGGTGGGGAATTTGATCACAGCATAGGAAGGGTATGGAATGTGATCACTGCAAAGGAAGGGTGGGGAATTTTGATCACTACATAGGACAGGGTGGGCAATTTGAATCACTGCATAGGGAGGGTGGGGAATTTGATCACTACATAAGAAGTGTGGAGAATTTGATCACTGCAAAGGAAGGGTGGGGAATTTGATCCACTACATAAGAAGTGTGGAGAATTTGATCACTGCAAAGGAAGGGTGGGGAATTTGATCACTACATATGGAAGGGTATGGAATTTGATCACTACATAGGAAGGGTGGCGAATTTGATCACAGCATAGGAAGGGTATGGAATGTGATCACTGCCATAAGAAGGGTGGGGAATTTGATCACTACATAGGAAGGGTGGGAATGTGATCACTACATAGGAAGGGTGGGGAATTTGATCACAGCATAGGAAGGTATGGAATGTGATCACTGCAATAGGAAGGGTGGGGAATTTGATCACTACATAAGAAGGGTGGGAATTTTGATTCACAGGCATAGGAAGGGTATGGAATGTGATCACTGCATAGGAAGGGTGGGGAATTTGATCACTACATAGGAAGGGTGGGGAATGTGATCACTACATAGGAAGGGTGGGAATTTGATCACTACATAGGAAGGGTGGGGATATTTGATCACTGCATAGAAGGGTGGGGAATTTGATCACTGCACAGGAAGGTGTGGGAATTGGATCACTGCATAGGAAGGGTGACTACATAGGAAGGGTGGGGAATTTGCTCACTACATAAGAAGTGTGGAGGAATTTGATCACAGCATAGGAAGGGTGGGGAATGTGATCACTGCATAGGAAGGGTGGAGAATTGAATCACTGCATAAGAAGGGTGGGGAATTTGATCACTGCATAGAAGGGGTTGGAATTTTGATCACTGCACAGAAGGGTGGGGAATTGGATCACTACATAGGAGGGTGGGGAATTTGATCACAGCATAGGAAGGAGTGGGGAATTTGATCACTGCATAGGAAGGGTGGGAGAATTTGATCACTGCATAGGAAGGGTGGGGAATTTGATCACTGCATAGGAAGGGTGGGGAATTTGATCACTGCATAGGAAGGGTGGGGAATTTGATCACTACATAGGAAGGGTGGGGAATTTGATCACTGCATAGGAAGGGTGGGGAATTTTATCACAGCATAGGAAGGTTGGGGAATCTGATCACTACATAGGAAGGGAAGGGGCATTTGATCACAGCATAGGAAGGGTGGGGAATTTGATCACTGCACAGGAAGGGTGGGGAATTGGAATCACTACATAGGGAGGGTGGGGAATTTGATCACTGCATAGGAAGGGTGGGGAATTTGATCACTGCACAGGAAGGGTGGGGAATTTGATCACAGCATAGGAAGGGTGGGGAATTTGATCACTGCCACAGGAAGGGTGGGGAATTGGATCAACTACATAGGGAGGGTGGGGAATGTGATACACTGCATTGGAAGGGGTGGAGAATTGGATCACTGCATAGGAAGGGTGGGGAATTTGATCACTGCATAGGAAGGGTGTGGAAATTTGATCACTGCACAGGAAGGGTGGGGAATTGGATCAACTACATAGGGGAGGGTGGGGAATTTGATCCACAGCATAGGAAGGGTGGGGAATTTGGATCACTACATAGGAAGGGTGGGGGAATTTGATCACTGCATAGGAAGGGTGGGGAATTTTATCACAGCATAGGAAGGTTGGGGAATCTGATCACTACATAGGAAGGAAAGGGGAATTTGATCACAGCATAGGAAGGGTGGGGAATTTGATTCACTGCACAGGAAGGGTGGGGAATTTGGATCACTACATAGGGAGGGTGGGGAATTTGATCACTGCATAGGCAAGGGTGGGGAATTTGATCACTGCACAGGAAGGGTGGGGAATTTGATCACAGCATAGGAAGGGTGGGGAATTTGATCACTGCACAGGAAGGGTGGGGAATTGGATCACTACATAGGGAGGGTGGGGAATGTGATCACTGCATTGGAAGGGTGGAGAATTGGATCACTGCATAGGAAGGGTGGGGAATTTGATCACTGCATAGGAAGGGTGTGGAATTTGATCACTGCACAGGAAGGGTGGGAATTGGATCACTACATAGGGAGAGGTGGGGAATTTGATCACAGCATAGGAAGGGTGGGGAATTTTGATCACTGCATAGGAAGGGTGGGGAATTTGATCACTGCATAGGAAGGGAAGGGGAATTTGATCACTACATAGGAGAGGTGGGAGAAATTAACAAACTGTAGCTACTGTGAGTTGCAAAAATGGTTGAGACACTCTCTTCAAAAACAAAATTTAATTCCAAATGCATGTCTACGTTTGAAAAAACTAACACATAATTTAATTTATAACCCCCATCCCCCTTCAAGTGTTTTTTCTAAATGGTTTGACATTTTGACAACATTAATAAGGGGGGAGGGGGTGTAAAAGGTATAATTGTTAAACGAAGATTGTCTCAACTCTTTATGCAAACAATTGAAGCTCACCTCTATAACAGACTAAGGAGCCTGTTTACAGGCTATTGCTTTGCCCGAGCATCAGTTATTGAAGAAGTTGAGGCTTGTTTCTGAGGTTGGTATAATGTCCGCAGCCATTATTTGGGGCATCGCGTGACAGGTTCTTTGCGTCACGATCGAAATAATAGGGACCTTAAGATACGAGGACGGGAAAGGCACGACGGGAACGGCAGTTGACGCGGGAGACTTTCGCGGGTCCCGTTGTGCTGGCAAAAAACGAAATGCTTCAGATGTGTATTTTTTCGTATAGGACGGCGACGTCTTTATAATTTATAAAAACATGACGTCCTAAAGAGTTGCTAGAAATTTTATCCTGGAAAGTTATGACGATAGTGTGATAGACGGCGATGAATTCAATCTCTTTTATGAAGCAAACATCTCAGTAAGAATCAGAATTTCAGTACTAGATTTGCTTAACAGTACTTACACTGATTTATTATTATTGGATTTTCGTTTACGCGAGAGCATCGTGAGAGCAACTGAAACACAAACAAACACGCGAAGGATATTTCATCTTGTTTTCGTGTTTCATAGAATGTATACGCTACAATCACGAAAAATGCGATCTTAATAAACATTCTCGTCAGTAAATCTGAAAATGATATCGATTGAAACATATGTCAAGTCAAAACAAGAGGAAAATACTCACGTTCTCGACACGACAACAAATCGAGAGAAATGCGTCCTCGACGAGACCAGGACGGCGGGGAGATGACATAAGAGTTCTAGTGCGCATGCCTGGTTGTGTAAATTTACTTCCGGTAGCCGTCCTATCTCTTCCCGTCCTCGTATCTTAAGGTCCCTAATGGCAAGGACAGAGACATTTGTTATCGCGATGCTGTTGAGGTGTTAACCGTATTCTGCCTGGGCTTTTTTTCGTTCCTGAGCCTGGCCTGGGGGGGGGGGGGGGGATAGTGCCCCCCCCCCCCAATGTATCTCGAAAAGAATTGAAGCTATGAAAATGAAACTTACATGGTGTGTAAAGCATCCGAAAATCTTTATGTTTAGTGGCAGTCACGTGTCAATTATGACGTCATACACGCCATAATGACGTCATACGTAAAAAACAAATCCGCCATCTGGATCCTAAATCTTGGATTTCTAAATTGTTCAGAAATGTCAGAAATGCTCCAAACTTGATTTGAAAAAATCAAGAAAAATATAAAGATGCTAAAACGGCAAAGATTTTGGAGGAAAACTATTCGTAGAAAGCGGAAATCTCATGATAACTGAAAATTAAGCTGAAAATACCAAATTTGGCTAAAACGGCCTGTCAAAACTTGGTTGCCATGGAAACATCAAGTCACGTGATCAAAATATCGACACACGAAAATGTTCCAGATAATGTTAGGAAAAGTCATAAAGTCTGGCTATGATGCTTGAATACTCTTTAAGTACGAGAAATTTGAAGTCAGCGCGGGCACTTTCTGCCCCCCTCAAGGTAGGATAGGGTTAAGAGGACATAACTTTATGTAGGACCGGGCGAAGAATCAGTAGAAGGAAAGACGATAGCAAGCGTAGTGGCACAGTGGCATAAAACTGGCTGAGTATCTTTCTCATGCAGTGATCCGTCGTATATTCGCAATCTTTCGCCTACGAAGAAGGCCAGTCTCATCAACAGGCCTCTCTGACGTTCTAAGAGTCATGGCAACCGGAATGAAAAGTCTATCCGAATTAATAGTCTACCCAAATATAATGGCGACCTGGATAATACTATTTCAAAATAAAAACGTGTACCCGAATGAACAGTCTACCCAAAACATACAGTAAATGCTGTGAAAACCAAAAAAACTATAATTTTATAATAAATATAATTATAATTTTGGCAAGCCATACTACTACTGCTACAGCTACTGCTGGTCCCCCGGGGGGGGGGGGGGGCTCCCATATAAAAGGGGTCGGAGGTGCTAGCCGGAAATTTTGAAACAACCCCTAAAAGGTACCAATTTTTTTTTGTGGGCGTGGCCCCTATTCATTTTCACCCCTAAGAGGTACCAATTCTAAAACAATACATTAACTGACAATATAACATTCTTTAATAGTGATAAAGACGATTCCTTCGAATACGATCTACTCGTAAAACATTTTAAGCGGTTGATTGACAAAATAGTTCCTGTCATATTTTTTTCCAGCTCCACAACCCTCAAAAGGTACCGCGTTAACTCTAAGGGTGGTCAATTTAGATTTTTACACCCTAAGCGGTACCAAATCATGAATTTTAAACCCTAAAAGGTACGACGAGCACCCCCGCCACTTTATACCGAAGTCCCCCCCCCCCCCCCCCCCCCCCCCCCCCCCTGGGACTGGTCCTAGCCTGAACTTGGAATTGATAACAAGCAGGACAGTCTATATGCATGCTACGCTTAACGTTCTTGCCAGAGCATCGTTAGTCAATTCCAGCAGTGCCCATACCCTCCCCCGGCCAATCTCCGGGGTCAATTGAGCTGTTGATCATGAAATGCTCCATGGTATGTTAACAAATAGGGCACATTCTTCGTCTCTAGACTCATCCAAAGTTATGATTTAGGGCATAACAAGGCTCAGAGAAGAGCTACCTCTCAGTATTCTGCTAGTAACCAATCTTCTTGTGGATCTACTATTTCATTTTGACATCCTCAGAGCAACATTGTAGTTAAACCACAAATGTATTGTTTTTGCTGACGAACTCATCACCGGAAATGAAGTCAAGATTATTTGAGGGAAAAACAAGGACAGACTGTACGACTTTCCTCCCGGCATTCAAATGTGAGCAAACTGCCCCGACGGGCGGGATGGGAAATGCTGGAATTGACTGATGCATAATATAAATCGGTGAATTATTCCTTTTGACTTTGACTTTATTGGAATTACAATTATGATAGACAGTTCCTGAACTTATATTATAGCTTTACATTGAATTAACTTTGATTGTGATTATTTATTGCTAGGGGACTTGTCCAACAAACAGTTGAAAGAGTTGCCTGCGGATATTTTCAGTCGCAATAAAACAGCTGCGACGCCTGTAAGTTAGGACTGTTCTTCTTTATTAGGAAGGAAGCTGGGATTACAAATTGCCTACACAGACTAAAAGCAGCTATAACTTAAACGTAATGACAAATTTTCTCATTTCTGAAGAGCGCCGTTTTCGGGTTGTAATAACCAATATATTTTATACAATGAAAAAAGTGAAAGTTTGGGATAGAAAACACAGACCTCTTAAAATAATGAAAAGTGTAATTTTGGCGATTTGAATTTGGTTTCATCTATTTCATGGTTTGTCCGCTAAATGTATCAGGTGTGATATTTATGTCATCAGCTATATCGCCAATAAACCCCAAAGTGTTTCGCTTAACTAAAAGTCGTTACGCCGTGGAAGAACCTCTGCGGGAAACATATTCGATTAGGATAAATCCTTGATTTTGTACATTATACAAAGTATTGATTACAGCGCAGCACTGTGTCTTAGTTTTGTGAAAATCTCCTCTCAAATCGCATCCACCAAGACGTTAGAGGGTACGTAACCAATGAGAGAGCCAGTGAACCAAGGCGTGTGCGACACACGAGCCTGACATGCAAGGCATACAAGCCATTCATTATCCTTTTCATCATAAACATACCTAGATCTAAGGGAACTCTGCTCCCATGGTATCCTATTAAACAGAATGCAGAATTAAAATTATCTGTGGATTTAAATCGTGTTTAGGCCATGGCTTTCGTCAACACTGTTTCAAAAAATAAAAAAATAAAAAACAGGGGTGTGTCAATACGAAAGTATACATCACTGCGGCGTGGCTTTTAAAACTTCTCGGTTGCTTTCTTGTAGCCTGTGAAACAGGCTACCAGTAGGGTTAGTAGAGCGAAAAGCGAAACACCTCGATATGCTACCCCTCGACGTTCTGGGGAGTCAATGCATGGCTCGACTCGCTTCGCATGTCGAGTTTCTTACATGTAGTTCCCCTATACCCGACTAGGGAGCCTCTTGAGGCAGCCATTATTTGGTCATCGCTGTGAACAGCTGGTTTGCGTGATGATCCAAATAATGGCTGTGAAAAGAAACATTTGGTCAACTCGGCATCCGAATGCCCTTGTAATGCCGTGGAGGAGTTAGGAACACAGCTTTCTGTTGGTTCGGGCGAGAAAAGACGATAACAGTGTACGTCTAGCACATTATCATAACACGTTACTTAGATTGCACTTGGGCTTTGTCAGAGATTAACTTATCGATAGGCACAAAATTGAATTGCTTACGAACAAAGTATAGCGCGAAAACGAGAGCGAGAAGAAGTAGTCGAGTGCCTGAAGTGGAATCAGGAGATTTAACACCGTCTCAAAGAATGCATCGTCCATGTTCGCACCTCGCTTTTGTGTTTCACTCCCCAAGTTTACCTGAGTTCGCCCCTTATCCCGACTGAGTTCGCTTCCTAGTTATTAATAATAACTTAGGTAAAATGAAACAAAAAAACTAAAATCAAATGTAAATTCGAATAAAGTAATCGTTCGCAAAACAGTTTCCTAAATTGCCCACTTTCTTAAGGCCCAGTTCAGACGCCGTACTTCACATGAGCCGAATCGAATTCGATGAATTAGCTCTTGTGAAGTGCAGCGTCTGAATCAATCGGAACGGCTGATTGAATTCGGATCGGCTCAGCCGTTCTTCCCGCCTAGGCTCGTCCGGAATAACGGCTGTGGACCGGCTTTGATTCAGAGGCCGAACCTCACATGAGCCGAAACAAATGCATGAATTATTATAATGTATTTTTCAATATAACAGCAAATTTCCCTTATTAAATTAAGTTTCGGCCTGAATTAAGCTCGGCTGTCTGAATCAAATTCAGCCAGTCTAAATTAATTAGGTCTGCCTAAATTCGAATTCGATTCGGCTCATGTTGAAGTACCGGCGTCTGAACTGGGACTAGGTTTCATCCGTATCAAAACTAATTATTACCGAGGTAACATTACCTTTATGGACGCCAATTTCTTGCAGAAATCTAGGGGACGCCCCATACCTTATTTTTGGCAATTTTTGTTTTTCTCTCAAAAAAATATTCCATGCCGCCAGGCCGAGCGATATTCCCGAATAAAAACTTTAAAACTGAAGTTGTATCAATTGTTTTCTTGTACCAGAAGAATCCACATGAACCATTTTGTTTTACAATTCTATCTTTGAGTTTCTATCCTGTTGAAGTTCTGATAAGTTTCTATGAGTAGGCTATTATGTATTCATTGTGATACCGGCGGGAAAAAAGGCGGGAAAAAACCGTTCTTTGTCTGGAACAAGGTGAGTTATCAAAGGTAAAGCTTTGTAAATCCGCCTCTAAACACAAACCGTGAATAAAGTTAAAACAAAGTTGTTTTTTTCAATAAGACACATTTATTTTTTTAATCTGTAACTATCGTTTACATTGCCTTTTCTCTTCGTCCAGATATAAAAATAGTAGTTAAAATACTTCATCTGAAACAATTGAGAATAGCGAACGCGAAGTTTCATAGGCGTTTTCAAACTATTTATTTACACTCCATTGGGCAATTTACATTAATAACCGATGGAAGATTTTATATAATTAGAAGTATAAATATAATAAACAATTATTTGATTAGGTTGAGCATGATAGCGAGAATGATTCAAGGTCGAGGTTTGTGTTATCTATTATACATTTTAAAAACTAAATCATAATTTCGGTCTTAACTCTGTAGCGCTTTGTAGTTTTTTCCTTCGCGGATTGTGGAATATTTTAATTTATTTTTCGTTGCCACTAATGAAGCGAATGACGCGTGTTACACGCGCATGACGTCAATAGACATGTATAAAAAACATTGTCTGCACAAATGCGTCATACCTACATGCATAAATACCAGTGTCTGTAGATATGACGCGTTGAACACAGTGCCATCTGGAATTTGCAGAGTGCTTTTAGCCAATCAAAATTGAGATAGCATCAGCATTGTATAATACATAATAATAAATATTATAGGCCGAAGTAAGTCTACGTTAGGGCGTGGTTAAGATAATTTGATTAGGTCTAAATCTACTGATAAATAAGCAGGTCAGTATTAGTAGCTAATCGTTTTTTTAGTCTGTGTCGCGTTCCCGACCCGACTAGAACGAGTAGGAGTTCGCCGTGATCAACCACATGCAGACAACATTCAGTCTTCTTTACTTTATTATGCTGGCATGCGGTCAGAACTAAAATAACAACAACGAATTACTTAGAATTTAAATCGAGAAATCAACAGGAAAACGAATAACAAATAACATATAGAACTTAGACGATATCATTTGCAAAACTTAGGAAGACCTTAGGTAACAATGACGCGAACCAGATTTCACATTTTTTATTTTAACATGAAGGTCATTTCACTTTAGTTTTATTTCAAATAAAGTAAAAGAAAGAAATACATTTCTTGGGGGGTCGAACTCGGGTCGGTGTTTGTATGACTGGGGGTATACGCCATACCCCCAGTCATACAAACGTCTCTAAATTTTCCAGTTTTCAACTTCCGTTTTCTCGACTCAGGTAGAACCTAACATAACGAAACGTTGTACGATTACGCAAGAGGTGGTCTTCCAGGTGCTGGTATTGATTTTACGCTCAGCTTAATATGAATTTGCGGTGGCCATTTTGGAGAAAGGTCTATTGGTTTTAAGTGGAGCGTGGAGCATGCGTATGTATGGTTCTCTCAACCCTCTTCTCAGCGCCAACCGGGGTAAAAATACAATAAAATAAATATAACAACGAATGAAAAATTTTAGTGAAAATCCGCAGAGTGGCTCTTCTATCCACAGATTCCAGATTGAATTGGAATTTAAAATGTTAGTTTTTGTGCAACTAGGGAGAAAAACCGGAGTACCTGGCAAAAAACCCTCGGAGTAATGATGAGGCCTCTCAATGCGTACCTACAGATGTGAATCTCGTCGCGCGTTCTTCGCAAATCGTCGATTTGTCAACAAAAATGTCGCTCTTATATCAGGAATTTTTAATGTACTAACGTTTAACCTTAATTTGCAGACTGATGTCATCGTTTTGTTCATTTGCGGTCATTGTTGACATCGTTGTTATTGCCGTAAAAAAAACTGCAAAAAGAGACTACCAATTTATATCGAATCTTCTGCGTTACATATTTGACACAATTTTTCCATCTGACCACGATAATTTGTAAATCGTCGCTTCACTTTCTTAGATCGTCGTTTCTTTAATAGCAATTGTCGCGACTTTGATCGTCGGAAATACCTATAGAGAGTCTTGAGAGGATGAGAACCAACAACAAAACTCCACCCACATATGACGTCGGGTCCGAGATTCGAACGAGGGCCACAAAGTTAGTGGGAAGCGAGTTCTCTCACCTCAGCTCTGCGCCATCTCCGACCCCCTAAAAAGGCGAGAACAGCGGTTGGGGACTGGACTAAAGCTTGCCGTACGCTTGGCACACAGCCAGTTCCAAATAATTAATCCTAAAATATATTAACAAACATATCTGCCTATCATTCAAACACTGATTATTCCGTTTTGAGACTTAACTGTATATCTTAGAAGAAGACGTACATTATTATGTACACGACGTGTGGTTTGATGTGTTCGCTAGAAACCCAGCTTCCAGACGTGAGTTTCAGAAATTTCTCTTGTTGTTGTTGTTCTAACGAAACACCAATCATGTTACAAACATGACCGCACATTGAAGTTTAGAAACCCGAAATGAGTCGGCGGGTAGTTGATTGTCAAAGTTCTCCCTCCTTATTTACAGTTTCTATTGCCGCAATTAAATATTGTTTAATGTAACTTGAACTTGAAGCTACTTATCGTTTTTATTTTCCTTTTCTATAATTTGTTTTTGTAGGAACTTGTCCGATAACCAATTGCAACATTTACCTCAAGGAGTGTTCAAAAAATATTACTGGACTAAAAATGCTGTAAGTAGCAAGCCCCGTGATCTATGTATTATGGAATAATATAGTGCCAGAAAAGGTATACAGTCGAACCCCTATTAAGCGGCCACCCTCGGGTAAATGGAAAAGTGGCCGCTTAAATATTATTTACAGTATTATGCTGATATTAGGACTTTGATAGCTGACCGTTTAATAAGGGTTGGCCGTTTAATAGGTGGCCGCTTAATAGGGGTTCGACTGTAGCCTATATCCTTCGCTCTCTACCAGGCTTCGCCCGGCTCGCGGCTGCTTCGCTCGCGCACCGTTTTCTTCTTACCCCACCCCCACCGCGGGGCCTATTCATAGGCTATAAAATATAGTTCCAACATTTCTGATTAATTGATGTGTTCGTTGACAGAAAAACAGATTATGTCTGAACTTTTTTCCATAATGAAGGATGTGCAATGCAATGCAATGCACGAGAGAGATGTTAATCAGTCAGTGGCATAAGGTACTCGGAAAAAAATTCGCAGTTCTCCCAACAGGAGTCGAACCTATGACCTTCCGCATGCCGATCGGACGCTCTAAAAATGTTTAACTATTGTTTTGAGAACTCTTGTGGCACTGACTGATATGATTAACACCTGGGACCTCATAATATTACCAAACTCAACATGTTACATTCATATTTCCATAATAGAAAACATGTTGGTAATTTTTGGGTGTATGTTTCTTCGGAATTCGGCGCAAAATGCATATGTCGGAAAGCAAAGAGGGGGCGAAAGGAACTGGATTACAGTATTTACCAACACAGACGCTTGGATCACTTTTTACAAACTTGGCGCCTAAAATGGAGCCTTTATTCAAGAGAGTGTTTAATTGGACGAGGCATTTATTTTTGGGAGGTAATTTTAAACTTGAAAAGTCCATGTGCAATAAGTTAACTGACACTTAAGAGAGTTGGAGGAAATATTTTTACTTCAACTCTAATACACAAAGAGTACGTAACAAAAGTCCCCAACTAGGCCAAAGGCTACATATGCCAGTTACAGCAAAATAAAGCAGGGATTTAGCGAAATAAGGAAGGCATTTTAATTTCCGTACTGATCAAATCAAAGCATCAACATTACCCTACCCATGCATATCTCTTTGTTATGCCAGGGGAGTAGGCCCAATGGATGATCCCTGCCGCTGGATTATGTTGCGTATGGTTGATGTACAGTTGTTGTGGTATAACCCGTGAACCGTTGAAACACTAAACGGCAACATGTAAATGACACGTGACCGTCAAAGCATTCATTACAGTTCCACAGATTACCAAAATGAAAAGGGAATCATAAAAAAAAAAATTCACCACAGAAGGTCTTAAATTGTGGACAGCTTCAAGAAAAAAAAACGTGAAGTGAACAAAGGACAGAAGTTATGGAGAATGTTGAAACAGAAAGAGCAAATAAACTATATATAATCCCCATACGGCAGGTGCATAGGAAGGGTGGTACATTAATATTTTGTTCACTGCATAGGAAGGGTGACTACATAGGAAGGGTGGGGAATTTGATCACTACATAAGAAGTGTGGAGAATTTGATCACTGCAAAGGAAGGTTGGGGAATTTGATCACTACATAGGAAGGGTGGGCAATTTGATCACTACATAGGAAGGGTGGCGAATTTGATCACTGCATAAGAAGGGTGGGGAATTTGATCACTGCATAGGAAGGGTGGGGAATTTGATCACTACATAGGGAGGGTGGCGAATTTGATCACTGCATAGGAAGGGTGGGGAATTTGATTACTACATAGGAAGGGTGGCGAATTTGATCACTGCATAGGAAGGGTGGGGAATTTGATCACTACATAGGAAGGGTGGGGAATTTGATCACTACATAGGAAGGGTTGGGAATTTGATCACTACATAGGAAGGGTGGCGAATTTGATCACAGCATAGGAAGGGTGGGGAATGTGATCACTGCATAGGAAGGGTGGATAATTGGATCACTGCATAGGAAGGGTGGGGAATTTGATCACTGCATGGGAAGGGTGGGGAATTTGATCACTACATAGGGAGGGTGGCGAATTTGATCACTGCATAGGAAGGGTGGGGAATTTGATTACTACATAGGAAGGGTGGCGAATTTGATCACTGCATAGGAAGGGTGGGGAATTTGATCACTACATAGGAAGGGTGGGGAATTTGATCACTACATAGGAAGGGTTGGGAATTTGATCACTACATAGGAAGGGTGGCGAATTTGATCACAGCATAGGAAGGGTGGGGAATGTGATCACTGCATAGGAAGGGTGGATAATTGGATCACTGCATAGGAAGGGTGGGGAATTTGATCACTGCATGGGAAGGGTGGGGAATTTGATCACTACATAGGAAGGGTGGCGAATTTGATCACTACATAGGAAGGGTGGCGAATTTGATCACTACATAGGAAGGGTGGGGAATTTGATCACTACATATAAAGGGTGGGGAATGTGATCACTGCATAGGAAGGGTGGAGAATTGGATCACTGCATAGGAAGGGTAGGGAATTTGATCACTGCATAGGAAGGGTGGGGAATTTGATCACTACATAGGGAGGGTGGCGAATTTGATCACTGCATAGGAAGGGTGGGGAATTTGATCACTACATAGGAAGGGTGGCGAATTTGATCACTGCATAGGAAGGGTGGGGAATTTGATCACTACATAGGAAGGGTGGGGAATTTGATCACTACATAGGAAGGGTTGGGAATTTGATCACTACATAGGAAGGGTGGCGAATTTGATCACAGCATAGGAAGGGTGGGGAATGTGATCACTGCATAGGAAGGGTGGATAATTGGATCACTGCATAGGAAGGGTGGGGAATTTGATCACTGCATGGGAAGGGTGGGGAATTTGATCACTACATAGGAAGGGTGGCGAATTTGATCACTACATAGGAAGGGTGGCGAATTTGATCACTACATAGGAAGGGTGGGGAATTTGATCACTACATATAAAGGGTGGGGAATGTGATCACTGCATAGGAAGGGTGGAGAATTGGATCACTGCATAGGAAGGGTAGGGAATTTGATCACTGCATAGGAAGGGTGGGGAATTTGATCACTACATAGGAAGGGTGGCGAATTTGATCACTACATAGGAAGGGTGGCGAATTTGATCACTGCATAGGAAGGGTGTGGAATTTTATCACTGCATAGGAAGGGTGGGGAATTGGATCACTACATAGGAAGGGTGGCGAATTTGATCACTGCATAGGAAGGGTGGGGAATTTGATCACTACATAGGAAGGGTGGGGAATTTTGATCACTACATAGGAAGGGTTGGGAATTTGATCACTACATAGGAAGGGTGGCGAATTTGATCACAGCATAGGAAGGGTGGGGAATGTGATCACTGCATAGGAAGGGTGGATAATTGGATCACTGCATAGGAAGGGTGGGGAATTTGATCACTGCATGGGAAGAGTGGGGAATTTGATCACTACATAGGAAGGGTGGCGAATTTGATCACTACATAGGAAGGGTGGCGAATTTGATCACTACATAGGAAGGGTGGGGAATTTGATCACTACATATAAAGGGTGGGGAATGTGATCACTGCATAGGAAGGGTGGAGAATTGGATCACTGCATAGGAAGGGTAGGGAATTTGATCACTGCATAGGAAGGGTGGGGAATTTGATCACTACATAGGAAGGGTGGCGAATTTGATCACTACATAGGAAGGGTGGCGAATTTGATCACTGCATAGGAAGGGTGTGGAATTTGATCACTGCATAGGAAGGGTGGGGAATTGGATCACTACATAGGGAGGGTGGGGAATTTGATCACAGCATATGAAGGGTGGGGAATTTGATCACTACATAGGAAGGGTGGGGAATTTGATCACTACATAGGAAGGGTGTGGAATTTGATCACTACATAGGAAGGATGGGGAATTTGATCACTACATAGGAAGGGTGGGGAATTTGATCACAGCATAGGAAGGGTGGGGAATCTGATCACAGCATAGGAAGGGAAGGGGAATTTGATCACTGCATAGGAAGGGGGGGGGGGGAATTTGATCACAGCATAGGAAGGGTGGGGAATTTGATCACTGCATAGGAAGGGTGGGGAATTTGATCACTGCATAGGAAGGATGGGGAATTTGATCACTACATAGGAAGGGTGGGGAATTTGATCACAGCATAGGAAGGGTGGGGAATCTGATCACAGCATAGGAAGGGAAGGGGAATTTGATCACTTCATAGGAAGGGGGGGGGGGGGGAATTTGATCACAGCATAGGAAGGGTGGGGAATTTGATCACTGCATAGGAAGGGTGGGGAATTTGATCACTGCATAGGAGAGGTGGGAGAAATTAACAAACTGTAGCTAGAGTGAGTTGCAAAATGGTTGAGACACTCTCTTCAAAAACAGAATTTCATTCCAAATGCATGTCTACGTTTGAAAAATAAACACATAATTTCATTTCTAACCCCCATCCCCCTTCAAGTGTTGTTTCTAAATGGTTTGACATTTTGACAACATTAATAAGGGGGAAGGGGGTGTAAAAAGTATAATTTTTAAACGAAGAGTGTCTCAACTCTTTATGCAAACAATTGTAGCTCACCTCTATAACAGACTAAGGAGCCTGTTTACAGGCTATTGCTTTGCCCGAGCATCATTGAAGAAGTTGACGCTTGTTTCTTAGGTTGGTATAATGTCCGCAGCCATTATTTGGGGCATTGCGTGACAGGTTCTTTGCGTCACGATCGAAATAATAGGGACCTTAAGATACGAGGACGGGGATGGCACGACGGGAACGGCAGTTGACGCGGGAGACTTTCGCGGGTCCCGTTGTGCTGGCAAAAACGAAATGCTTAAGATGTGTATTTTCGTATAGGACGGCGACGTCTTTATAATTTATAAAAACATGACGTCCTAAAGAGTTGCTAGAAATTTTATCCTGGAAAGTTATGACGATAGTGTGATAGACGGCGATGAATTTAATCTCTTTTATGAAGCAAACATCTCAGTAAGAATTCAGAATTTCAGTACTAGATTTTCTTAACAGTACTTACACTGATTTATTATTATTGGATTTTCGTTTTACGCGAGAGCATCGTGAGAGCAACTGAAACACAAACAATCACACGATGGATATTTCATCTTGTTTTCGTGTTTCATAGAATGTATACGCTACAATCACGAAAAATGCGATCTTAATAAACATTATCGTCAGTAAATCTGAAAATGATATCGATTGAAACATTTGTCAAGTCAAAACAAGAGGAAAATACTCACGTTCTCGACACGACGGCAAATCGAGAGAAATGCCGTCCATCATAAACATACCTAGATCTAAGGGAACTCTGCTCCCATGGTATCCTATTAAACAGAATGCAGAATTAAATTATCTGTGATTTAAATCGTGTTTAGGCCATGGCTTTCGTCAACACTGTTTCAAAAAATAAAAAAATAAAAACAGGGGTGTTCAATACGAAAGTATACATCACTGCGGCGTGGCTTTTTAAACTTTTCGGTTGCTTTCCTGTAGCCTGTGAACAGGCTACCCAGTAGGGTTAGTAGAGCGAAAAGCGAAACACCTCGATATGCTACCCCTCGACGTTCTGGGGAGTCAATGCATGCTCGACTCGCTTCGCATGTCGAGTTTCTTACATGTAGTTCCCCCTATACCCGACTAGGGAGCCTCTTGAGGCAGCCATTATTTGGTCATCGCGTGAACAGCTAGTTTGCGTGATGATCCAAATAATGGCTGTGAAAAGAAACATTTGGTCAACTCGGCATCTGATGTTCTTATAATGCCGTGGAGGAGTTAGGAACGCAGCTTTCTGTTGGTTCGGGTGAGAAAGACGATAACAGTGTACGTCTAGCACATTATCATAACACGTTATTTAGATGCACTTGGGCTGTGTCAGAGATTAACTTATCGATAGGCACAAAATTGAATTTGCTTACGAACAAAGTATAGCGCGAAACGAGAGCGAGAAGAAGTAGTCGAGTGCCTGACGTGGAATCAGGAGATTTAACACCGTCTCAAGAATGCATCGTCCATGTTCGCACCTCGCTTTTTGTTTTCACTCCCCAAGTTTACCTGAGTTCGCCCCTTATCCCGACTGAGTTCGCTTCCTAGTTATTATAATAACTTAATTAGGTAAAATGAAAAAAAAAAAAACTCAAAGAAAATGTAAATTCGTATAAAGTAATCGTTCGTAACAGTTTCTAAATTGCCACTTTCTTAAAGCCCAGTTCAGACGCCGTACTTTACTTGAGCCGAATCGAATTCGATGAATTAGCTCTTGTGAAGTGCAGCGTCTGAATCAATTCGGAACGGCTGATTGAATTCGGATCGGCTCAGCCGTTCTTCCCGCCTGGCTCGTCCGGGAATAACGGCTGTGGACCGGCTTTGATTCAGAGGCCGAACCTCACATGAGCCGAAACAAATGCATGAATTATTATAATGTATTTTTCAATATAACAGCAATTTTCCATTATTAAATTAAGTTCGGCTGAATTAAGCTCGGCGTCTGAATCAATTCAGCCAGTCTAAATTAATTTAAGTCTGCCTAAATTCGTATTCGATTCGGCTCATGTGAAGTACGGCGTCTAAACTGGGACTAAGTTTCATCCGTATCAAAACGAATTATTACAGAGGCAACATTACCTTTATGGACGCCAACTTCTTGCAGAAATCTAGGGGACGCCCCATACCTTATTTTTGGCAATTTTGTTTTTCTCTCAAAAATATTCCATGCCGCCAGGCTGAGCGATATTCCCGAATACAACTTTAAAACTGAAGTTGGATTAATTTTTTCTTGTACCAGAAGAATCCACATGAACCATTTTGTTTTACAATTCTATCTTTGAGTTTCTATGCTGTTGAAGTTCTAATAAGTAAGTAGGCAAGCATGTTATTCATTGTGATGCCGGCGGGAAAAAAGGCCGGAAAACCGTTATTTGTCTGGAACAAGGTGAGTTATCAAAGGTAAAGCTTTTAAATCCGCTCTAAACACAAACCGTGAATAAAGTTAAAACAAAGTTGTTGTTTGTTTCTTTAATAAGACACATTTATTTTATAATCTGTAACTATCGTTACATTGCTTTCTCTTCGTCCAGATATAAAATAGTAGTTAAATTACTTCATCTGAACAATTCAGAATAGCGAATGCGAAGTTTCATTGGCGTTTTCAAACTATTTATTTACACTCCATTGGGCAATTTACATTAATAACCGATGGAAGATTTTATATAATTAGAAGTATAAATATAATAAACAATTATTTGATTAGGTTGAGCATGATAGCGAGAATGATCAAGGTCGAGGTTTGTGTTATCTATTATACATTTTAAAAACTAAATCATAATTTCGGTCTTAACTTTGTAGCGCTTTGTAGTTTTTTCCTTCGCGGATTGTGGAATATTTTAATTTATTTTTCGTTGCCATTAATGAAGCGAACGACGCGTGTTACACGCGCATGACGTCAATAGACATGTATAAAAACCATTGTCTGCACAAATACGTCATACCTACATGCATAAATACCAGTGTCTGTAGATATGACGCGTTGACACAGTGCCATCTGGAATTTGCAGAGTGCTTTTAGCCAATCAAAATTGAGATAGCATCAGCATTGTATAATAATAATAATAATAATAAATATTATAGGCCGAATGAAGTCTACGTTAGGGCGTGGTTAAGATAATTTGATTAGGTCTAAATCTACTGATAAATAAGCAGGTCAGTATTAGTAGCTAATCGTTTTTTTAGTCTGTGTCGCGTTCCCGACCCGACTAGAACGAGGAGGAGTTCGCCGTGATCAACCACATGCAGACAACATTCAGTCTTCTTTACTTTATTATGCTGGCATGCGGTCAGTACTAAAATAACAACAACGAATTACTTAGAACGAAATCGAGTAATCAACAGGAAAACTAATAACAAATAACATATAGAACCTAGACGAAATCAAGCGCAAACTGAGGAAGACCTTAGGTAACAATGACGCGAACCAGATTGCACACTCACTTCGTTGTTTTAACATGAAGGTCATTTCACTCTTAGTTTTATTTCAAATCAAGTAAAATAAAGAAATAATTTTTTGGGGGGCGAACTCGGGTCGATGTTTGTATGACTAGGGTTATACGCCATACAAAACGTCTTATACGCCATACAAACGTCTCTAAATGTTCCAGTTTTCAACTTCCGTTTTCTCGACCCAGGTAGAAACTTCGTACGATTACCAAGCAAGAGGTGGTCTTTTAGGTGCTAGTATTGATTTCCCGCTCAATTTAATATGAATTTTGCGGTGGCCATTTTGGAGAAAGGTCTATTGGTCTAAGTGGAGCGTGGAGCATGCGTATGCAAGGTTCCCTCGACCGACATAGCGGCAAAATGAGTGCGCGTGCGTCAACCTGTTCGCTAATTTCCATACAAACATAATGGCAGCAATTCAAAATTCCCGGTATTTGTTTTCATTTCGCGTGGATAAGGCCGTCACGCAGGCCGTCACGGAACAGATAAGGTTTTTACCTTGAAAACAATTCCGAGAGAGACTTTTCTTTCACATATCTTTTTTTAGCAAACTAATTATCTTTGCAACAATAGTGAATTTTTCGCTCGAAGTCGAGCGATCGTAAGTGAAACATGAACTCTTTGAGCTATGTTTTCGTCATTCTCGTCCCCATGGGACGTCATAGCGCCAAAATAGCCGAGCAAGCGCACTCATTTTGCCCGCTGTGTCCCCTCGACCCTCTTCTCAGCGCCAACCGGAGTAAAAATACAATAAACATAAATATAACAACGAATGAAAATTTCAGTGGAAATCCGCAGAGTGGCTCTTCTATCCACAGATTCCAGATTGAGTGGAATTTAAAAATGTAAGTTTTTGTGGAGCTATAGGGAGGAAAATCCGCAGTACCTGGCAAAAAAACCTCGGAGCAACGATGAGCCTCTCTATACTTATCTACAGATGTGAATTCCGTAGCGCGTTCTTCGCAAATCGTCGATTTGTCAACAAAAATGTCGCTCTTATATTAGGAATTTTCAATGTAATCACGTTTAACCTTTGCTTCTGAACATTTTTGAAGCGCTTGCAGAGCTTGTTCGATGCAAAGTTCAGACTGATGTCATCGTTTTGTTCATTTGCGGTCATTGTTGACATCGTTGTTATTGCCGCAAAAAACTGCAATAAGAGACTACCAATTTATTATTGAATCTTCTGCGTTACAAATTTGACACATTTTTTTCCATCTGACCACGATAATTTGTAAATCGTCGCTTCACTTTCTTAGATCGTCGTTTCTTTAATAGCAAATTGTCGCGACTTTGATTTCGTCGGAAATACCTATAGAGAGTCTTGAGGATGAGAACCAACAACAAACTCAACCCACATATGACGCCGGCTCCGAGATTCGAACGAGGGCCACATTAGTGGGAGGCGAGTTATCTCACCTCTGCGAAATCTCCGCGCCCCCTAAAAAAAGCGAGAACCGCGGTCAGGGACTGGACTATAGCTTGCCGCACGCTTGGCACGCAACTTAGTTCCAAGAATGAATCCTAAAATATATTAACAAACATATCTGCTATCTTTCAATACACTGTTTATTCCCTCTTGAGACTTCACTGTATATGTTAGAAGAAGGAGAACATGTACCCGACGTGTGGTTTGATGTTTTCGCTTGAACCCAGCTTCCTGACGCGAGTTTCAGGAATTTCTCTTGTTGTTGTTGTTGTTCTAACGAAACACCAATGTTACAAACATGACCGCACATTGAAGTTTAGAAACCCGAAATGAGTCGGCGGGTAGTTGATTGTCAAAGTTCTCACTCCTTATTTACAGTTTCTATTGCCGCAATTAAATATTGTTTAATGTAACTTGATATTGAAGCTACTTATCATTATTTGTTTTCCTTTTGTGTAATTTGTTTTTGTAGGGACTTGTCCGATAACCAATTGCAACATTTACCTCCAGGAGTTTTCAATAAATTTACTGAACTAAAATGGCTGTAAGTAGGATGCCTCATTATCTATATATTAGGGAATAATATAGTACCAGAAAAGAAATACAGTCGAACCCCTATTAAGCTGCCACCCTCGGGGAAATGGCAAATGGCTGCTGAAGGTGGGACCTAACCTGAATGCCATTTTTCCGCCACTGAACGTGGGTTTAATGGAAATATATCGTTCACGTTTCAAGCAATCCAAAAATCTCATGCTCAATCTCAAAAATCTTATCTTGCATGCTCATCTCATGAATCTATGTTATGGGGTGTTTTGTAAATTTTGGAGTGATTTTTGCGTATGTTTTTGAGGAAATAGTTTTTCTCAAAGGATATGTAAAATTTGGGAAATAAGAAATATTGAAGATTAGAATTTTAAGTTAAAAATTAGTAGATGGACACCAACGTACAGACAGTTGATAACCACGCAAGAGCACCCGCGTGGGTATCAACTGTCTGTTGGTATTCCAAAAATCATTTTCTTACTTCTATCTCTTCTTTAAACCTCTTAAAATGTCATTGAGATTTTGGTTAAGTCGCGCCTTAAGGGCATGTATTTATCAGAATACGTTTTCTTCTTACCCCACCCCCACGGCGGCGTCTATTCATAAGCTAGAAAAGATTGTTCTAACATTTCTGATTAATTGATGTCTTCACAGATTATGGCTGAACTTTTTTTCCATAATGAAGGATGCGCAATGCAATGCAATGCAATGCACGAGAGAGATGTTAATCAGTCAGTGGCGGTACTCGGAAAAAATAATTCCCAGTTCTCCCAACAGGAGTCAAATCTATGACCTTCCGCATGCCAGTCGGACGCTCTACCAATGAGCACAGTAAGGCAAGGGACTGCTAGGATTAGTAACAAATAACTAGCACTGTGCAGTTTGTCACATTTGAGTCTATAGTTATTTGGCCTAATCTCCCAAGAGTCTGCTGTAGTAGAGGGTGTGACCTGGCAGTGTGCATAAGGTCAAAGGTTCAACTCGTGTTGTGAGAAGTCTTGTGGCACTGACTGATATGATTAACATCTTCCTGGCTCGTAATTCTACCAAACTCTTTCACACTCGCTTAAGGCTCAATTTTAGTGCCTTAAATTATGACCTTTTTCAGAAAAATTGCTCTGTTTCAACAATATGCACATTTTGCGATGCACCTATCGAAGATGCTAAACATTACTTTTTGTACTGCCCAAGTTTTGCTGCTCTGCGCGTTATTTTGTTTGCCTCCGCTGCACACTGGTTGGGAGATGGGTGGCTGTTAGCACCTGACAAGAACAACAATTGATTGGCTTTTAAATGGTGTGCCTGCTATCGACTTTCAAGTTAATGTAAATTTGTTCAAATCTGTTCAGTCCTTTATCTCCCAATCAAACCGATTTTCTTAATTTTTTTCCATTTGTGTGTGATTTTGCTTGTACCTGTCCTTTTAATTCTTTTTTTCTTTTGTTATATTTGTCTTTTTCTGATCGTGTGTTATTGTAATTGTGAAAACAACGTAAGCTCTCTAGATGAGCATCTGCTCTTAGAGCAAATGTTGAGAATAAATATTGTTTAAATAAAAAATAAAAAATAAAAAAACTCAACATATTACCTTCATTTTTCCATAATAAAAAACGTGTTGGTAATTAAGACATCACCAAGCCACAGAGTTCAATCGAAAGGAACTGGATTACAGTATTTAACACAGGCGCTTGGATCGCTTTTTACAAACTCGATACCTAAAATGGAGCGTTTGTTGAAGAGATGTGTTTAATTGTGACGAGGCATTTATTTTTGGGTAATAATTTTAAACTTGAAAAGGCCATGTGCATTCATTTAACTAACACTTAAGAGTTGGAGTAAGTATCCATACTTCAACTCTCATACACGTAGAGTACGTAAACAAGTTCTCAACCAGCCCAAAGGCTACATCTGCCAGTTACAGCAAAATAAAGCAGGGGTTTAGCGAAATAAGGCAGGAATTTTTAATTTCCGTACTGATCAAATAAAAGCATCAACATTACCTCCCCCCCCCCCCCCCCCTGCATATCTCTTTGTTATGCCGGGGGAGTAGGCCCAATGGATGTTCCGTGCCACTGGATTATGTTGCATATGGTTGATGTAGTATTGATGTGGTATGGACGGTGAACCGTTGAAACACGTGCACTAATCTGCAACATTTTAATGATACGTGACCGTCAAAGCATCCATTGCAGTTCTACAGATTACCAAAACGAAAAGGGAATCATAAAAAAAGAAATTAATTACAGAAGAACTTAAATTATGGACACCTTCAGATAAATAAGGTTAAGTGAACAAAGAACATAATTATGGAGAATGGTGACACAGAAAGAGCAAACAGACTACAATCCTCATACGGCAGGTGCATAGGAAAGGTGGGGAATTAATAGTTTGTTCACTGCATAGGGAGGATGGGGAATTGATCACTACATAGGTCAAGGTGTGGAATTTGATCACTGCATAGGAGAGGTGGGATACATGAACAAATTGAATCTCCAATGAGTGGCAAAATGGTTGAGACACTCTCTTCAAAAACAGAATTTCAATCCAAAAGCATGTCTTCGTTGAAAAATAAACAAATAATTCCATTTATAACCCCCTCCCCCTTTCAGTGTTGTTTCTAAACGGTTTGAATGTATTCCCGACATTTTGACAACATTGATAAGGGGAGGAGCGGGTGTACAAGGTATAATTTTTAAATGTCTCGACTATTTATGCAAACAATTATAGCTCACCTCTATAACAGTCTTAAAGGAGCCTGTTTACAGGCTATTGCTTTGCCCGACTATCAGTTATTGAATAATTTGAGGCTTGTTCCTGAGGTTGGTATAATCTCCGCAGCCATTATTTGCGTCACGATCGAAATAATGGCAAGGACAGAGACATGTGTTATTGTAATGCTGTTGAGGTGTTAAGAGGACATAGCTTTATGTAGGACCGGGCGAAGAATCTGGAGAAGGTAGACGATAGCAGCGTAGTGGCACACTGGCATAAAACTGGCTGAGTATCTTTCTCATGCAGTGATCCGTCGAATATTCGCAATCTTCGCCTATGAAGAAGGCCAATCTCATCAACAGGCCTCTCTGACGTTCTAAGAGTCATGGCAACCGGAATGAAAAGTCTATCCGAATTAATAGTCTACCCAAATAAAATGGCGACCTGGATAAAACTATTTCAAAATAAAACGTGTACCCGAAGGAACAGTCTACCAAAAAATACTATATATTTTATAATAAATATAATTATAATTTTGGCAAGCCATACTACTACGGCTACAGCTACTACTGGTCCTAGCTGAACTTGTCATTGATAACAAGCAGGACAGTCTATATCCATGCTACGCTTAACGTTCCTGCTAGAGCATCGTTAGTCAATTCCAGCAGTGCCCATATCCCTCCCCACAGCCTACCCCCGGGGTCAATTGAGCTGTTGGTCATCAAATGCTCCATGGTATTGTTAACAAATAGGGCACATTCTTCGTCTCTGGATTCGTCCAAAGTTATGATTTAGGGCAAAACAAGGCACAGAGAAGTGCAACCTCTCAGAATTCTGCTAGTAACCAATCTTTCTGTGGATCTACCATTTCATTTTGACATCCTCAGAGCAGCATTGTAGTTAACCACAAATGTATTGTTTTTGCTGACGAACTCATCACCGGAAATGAAGCCAAGATTATTTGAGGGAAAAACAAGACAGACTATGTAACTTTCTTCCGGCGCTCAAATGTGAGCAAAACTGCCCCGACGGGCGGGATGGGAAATGCTGGAATTGACTGATGCATAATATAAATCGGTGAATTATTCCTTTGACTTTGACTTTATTGGAATTACAATTATGTTAGAACAGTTCCTGAACTTATATTATAGCATTACATTGAATTAACTTTGATTGTGATTATTTATTGCTAGGTACCTGCGCAACAACCAGTTGAAAGAGTTGTCTGTGGATATTTTCAGTCGCAATACTCAGCTGGAGTGGCTGTAAGTTAGGACTCTTCCTCTTTATTAGGAAGGAGGCTGGGATACAAAGTGCCTACACAGACTATAAGCAGCAATAACTTAGACTAAAATGTGACAAATGTTCTCATTTTTGAAGAGCACGTTTTCGGGTGTAATAACAACCGATATATTTTATACAATTAAAAAATTTAGGATAGAGACAAAGACCTTTTAAATAGTGAAAAGTGTAGTTTTTGATCGACATTCGTTTTTGTATTATTCATAGTTCGCCCGGTAAGGTATAAGATATGAGATTGATGACATCAGCTATATCGCCAATAACCCTAACATGTTATATCCGTGAATTTCCACACTATACAAAGTCTTGATTCTGGCACTATGTTTTAGTTGTGAGAACTCTCTCTCAATCGTACCAACCATGTAAGACTTTAAGAGGGTACGTAACCAATGAGAGAGCCATTGAACCAGTCATGTGCAACACACGAGCCTGACATGCAAGGCATACGAGCCATCATTGTCCATTTTATCCTAAAAATACCTAGATGGAAGGAGACTCTGCTCCCTGCAGGATATCCTATTAAACAGCATGCAGATTCAAATTATATGTGATTTAAAAAATCAAAAACAGGGGTGTTCAGTACAAAAGTATACATCACTTCGGCGTGGCTTTTTAACCTTTTGTTGCTTTCCTAGCCTGTGAACAGGCTACGCAGTAGGGTCAGTAGAGCGAAAAGCGCAGCGCCTCGATATGTTACCCCTCAACGTTCTGGGGAGTCAATGCTCGACTCGCTTCGCTTGTCAGTTTTCTCAGTTTCCCCTACCTATACCCGACTAGGGAGCCTCTTGAGGCAGCCATCATTTGGTCATCACGTGGACAGGTGCTTTGCGTGATGATCCAAATAATGGCTGTGAAAAGATACATTAGGTCAACTCAGCTCCTGGTGTACTTGTAATGCCGTTGAGGAGTTAGATACATTGCTTTCTGTTGGGTCGGGTGAAGAATATGTAGAGTTAAGACAATAGCAGTGTACTGACACACTAGCATAACACTGGCTGAGTATCTTGCACATGCAGTGTTCCGTTGAAAAGGCCACGTGCATTACTATAACATTGACACTTAAGAGTTGAAGGAAATATTTTTACTTAAATCTCATACACATAGAGTACTTTTAAGAAAAGTTCTCAACCAGGCCAAAGGCTAAATCTTTCCGTTACAGCAAAATAAACCAGGGAGTTAAGCGAAATATGGAAGGAATTTGAATTTCCGTACTGATCAATTCAAAGCATCAACATTACCCTCCCACCGGTATATCTCTTTGTTATGCCCGGGGAGTAGGTCCAATGGATGATCCCTGCCACTGGATTATGTTGCATATGGTTGATGTACAGTTGTTGTGGTATAAACCGTGAACCGTTTGAAACACTGAACTGCAACATTGCAGTTCTATAGATTACCAAACCGAAACGGGAATCATAAAACAAATAAATTCACCACAGAAGATCTTTTATTTAAAAATTGTGGACAGCTTCAAGAAATAAGGTGAAGTGAACAAAGGACATATGTAGAATGGTTAAACAGGAAAAGCAAATAAGAGACTATAATCCCCATACGGCAGGTGCATCGGAAGGGTGGGGTATTAATATTTTGTTCACTGCCTAGGAAGGGTAGGGAATTTGATCACTACATATAGGAAGGGTGAGGAGGAAGGGTATGGAACCTGCAATGGACTAGCATACCGGCTGGGGGGAGTAGCCGACTTCATGCTAAGGAACCCGGGATAAGCTCTGGCAGTGTGGGTCTGTTTGGCCCGAGTGCGGCTTTACTTTACCTTTTATAGCCAAAACAAAACCTTACATACCCTGCGTGCAGACGTCTCCTTGCAGGCTAAACCTTACATCGTTTGAGTAGAACCGTCTGCCATGCTGTCCGGTAATGTAGGTAGACCGGCGTAAAACATTGATTTTCTGTGCGAACAGTTTGTAACAAAAGGACTGTGAAGGTATCACCGGTTGTCAATACTTGCACTTGTTCGACATCCTGATATCCCACTAATTATATATAACTTATATATTTTAAATCCATACCGCAAAAGTTTGGTCAACAATATTTTTATTATTTTCTAATTAACATGTCGCTCTTTTATTATTCACAAGACTACATTTACAAGAGTTTACGATATCAAGATATCGAATCACAACAGTGTCGTTTGAGATAAACCCATGATATTAAACAATTACAAAAATAAAAACGATGCAATACAATTGAAATTCAATAAAAAAAGTAATACAATTACACAATTATATTCCAGTGCAGATTTAGGATGCAATATAGAGGAGTATTGTTGGAGTAAAGCGCAGCGCTGACCTGAAAAATCATAATAATGAAATCCTACAACTTTAGCTTTAGTTCCTCTCCTTGGTTTTCCGTCTCTATCCTACTGTATTTTGTCTCCAATTGTCATTGATAACCAGATAAAGCATCGTTAAACTAGTCAATTCCAGCAGTGCCCATCCCCCTCCCCCCGGCCAATCCCCGGGAACAATTGAGCCGTTCAAATACCCGCTGTTAAAAAGAAGGCAAATTCTTCGTCTCTTGGCTCATCCAAAAGTTATAATTTAGGGCAAACTGACAAGGCACAGAGAGGAGCTACCTCTTAGCACATGTTCTGCAAGTAACCATGCAATATTTATGTGGATCGATCAACCATTTCATTTCTACATCCTAGAAGCGACCTTGTATAGTTAACCACAAATTTATTGTTTTTACTGACGAACTCATGACCGGAAATGAAGGCAGTTCCTTTGAGGTAAAAAGAAACAACAAGGAGAGACTATATGACTTTCTCCCGGCACTCAAATGTGAGCAAACTGCCCCGACGGGCGGGATGGGCAATGCTGGAATTGACTGATGCATAATATAAATCGGTGAATTATTCCTTTTGACATGACTTTATTCGAATTATAATCATTTTATATCGCTAATCCAAAATCCCATACAAGCGTGCGCACGATTAATACCCCGGACAGAACAATTGAGGATTGGATTAAATGATAATAATTTTTAAATGCTATAATGCCATGAAAAACGGCAACAAAACCGAAAAGGAAATTCCACACATGGAAAATTTTTAAAATAACTCTGTGTTTTTATTAAGACCACAAAAAAGCGTGTAAACATGAGCGGCTTTTTCAGTCTTCGAACCAAAAATGTGTCACGTTCGTGCAATGTTTATATACATGAAACCGAACCTTGGTGGGCCGCCTCTTCCAGACATAATTCCTCTTTGGGCTATTTTATATGGGATTGTCTGCAGCAGCATTACAATCCTGAGATCCACGAACGATTTCACCAGCGTATTAAGGTGCAAATGGTGACGTTTCTACCCAAGAGAAACGAATCGGAAGGCAACCCAACTGAGCGTTTTTCAGGTAATGTCCAGGCTAACGTGAAAAAATGCATGGAGGGCTCAAGCAGATGAATAAGGTTCACGAGACTTCTAGGAAGCACAGCAAGCATTGTCATGCTCTTGGCCGGCTGCAATTCAAAATCAAAGCCTTCCATTCGGTGGTATGGTGCTCCAGGTACTGGCCACCATATTACGAGTTGATGGAAAGAACAACTGCAGGGCAAAATGAGTCTTTAGACGGCGACAATCAGGAGATGCTGAGGTTTTCGGGTGGCCAAGAAATCTTTAAATGTTTGTTTTGTATGTTTCAATGTCAGATAATAAAACAGAAAATATCGATTATTTGCACAGACTCGTTCGTTGTGTGACATATGCTTTCCGAGAAATCACGTGAATTTCAGTTTTACGTCATTGGTCGCTCCATATTTAGAAAACGATGTAAGAACAAAACGAATTAACTTCCTGTCACGCATTCTCATGTGTGGAATTTCCTATTTTATTTAATAAAATCAAAACTAAGAAATATGTGTCTCTCGTTTTGATATAATTGATAAATATATCGATCCTCAATTGTTCTTTCCAACCAGGGTTCTATTTGTTATTTGTTTTCAAACTGACCAAAACAAATCTTTAATTTATTAGATACGTGTCCAAATTAACGATTAATTTGGACAGTTTTACCCGCAATATAGTTAAAACCTAATACCTTATTGTTATTAATTTTCGCGATTACTAATTTTCGCGATTGAAGAAAATTCGCGAAATTTAAAATACTCGCGAAAAAAAGGTGCCGCGAAAATTAAAGCGCGAAATTTAGAACCTATTACTCGGTTTACACCACAGGGGGCCAAGACAAACTGTTCGAATGTGTCACAGCTATTTTGCATTTTTATAGTGAATGTATGGGATTTACTGCGAATATTCACGTAAACTATGAACAAATACATGCTGAATAAACGTAAATTTACCTTTTTTATTGTGTACTGTCGTTTTTGTGGCTCAAAACGGCGAATTTAAGCGATTTGAAGGATTTTGTTTTTGTTGTTTACTGCATATCTAATTAAATGAAAAGGGTGGAAAGTAATTAATATTCCAATACCTCCAAATTCGAACAGCTCCAGCACCAAGGCGATTTTCGACCAGATAATCCCGTCGCCCGGCTTCCAGGCCAAGTAGCAGAAAAGAGGAAAGATCAACGCATGTGCTCGTACCATTCAATCGAAATGTCGTCCAAACGGCCCAGAGTTAGCCCTTGAACATAAACGAGTAATGAAAATTTAAAGGCAGTCTGAATGCGCACCCACGAATCCGTGTCCCGACCTCTAGGGACCGCAGACCGCCATGTTAGTAGCCTCTCTCTGATTGGATACAGTTAAATGATGGCCATAATTATAATTGAATTAAAAAATTACTCGAACTGCCGAATTGCAATTTTTGCAGACCTCGGAATTTTTTTCATCCAATTATTTCCAAATTGAACATGTAGTCCTATTACTTATACTAATTATGCGAGACAGTTTCTGAACTGCTGTGATCTTATAGCTTTACATTGAATTAATGTTGATTGTGATTATTTTTTGCTAGGGCCTTGTCCAGAAACCAGTTGGGAGAGTTGCCTGCGGATATTTTCAGTCGCAATACTCAGCTGGAGTGGCTGTAAGTTAGGACTCTTCTTCTCCAATGGGAAAGAGACTGGCATACAAACACAGCATGAAATCACGATTTTACGTCTCTTTAACTTTTGCGTAAATAAACGTATAAATAAGGCCTTTTCTTCAGGAGAAATTTCGCGTTCCGTAAAGATGCGTAAAAAACATAAAATTGGTAAAAGCCGCGTAAAGGACATCACATGTTTCGTCTGAGAATTTTGTAAGTCCGCTCAATTATTTATATTTTACAGTAATATGCCGTTGTGTTATCATAATCCCTGGTATAATATTTATCTCAATGCAAGTGCTTATAAACTGAAGTGGGTGTTGTTGTATTAAAACGAGCTTTCCGATGAAAACATGATTTCGCTCCAACTGAATATCCCACCTCTAGCGTCACGACTACACCATGACTTTATTAGTCGAACTTACTACCACATTATTTACCATAAATAACTACCAGCGTAAAAGAGACACAATATAGAGCTCACCAAATTTACGTGTTGTTCCGAACTTCCGAGTCTAAAGATAATAGATAATACTCGTTACACGGCAAATGGAATATATCAGCATTAATTGTTTCTACTTTTCCTATAATTATAAAATAAATCCATCCGAAAACTGAAGAATTGAATAAAACCCACGCAGTTTTGGGCTTGAAATACGAGCGATGGAATTGCCTGTATCGTCGCATTTGGGGCCCATGCGCGAGCATGCGCGAGTGGAGAGAAACATCGCACGTTTGATAACCAGCAGGACAGTCATGCTAAGCTTAACGCTCCTGCTAGATCATCGTCAGTCAATTCCAGCAGTGCCCATCCTCCCGGGCCAACCCCCGCGGACAATTGAGGTGTTCAAATGCTTCATATTTCTTTTAGAAAGAAGACGCGTTCTTCGTATCTTGGCTCGATCTAAAGTATACAATTTGGGTCAAAATAAGGCACATAGATTGACTAAGGCCATTGCTAAGGACTGTATATTAGTGGCACAACATACCAGGAGTTATATTATATGTCGACACTTCCTATTACTTGTTATTAAAATATCAATCTGGTCCTAGCCTGGACCTCGGCGGTCTCATCGCGTACTGACCAGAGGAGAAAGGGGATCAATATTATTTTTTAGACGGCAGCAATTCAGGGTAATCCGTTCCTGGACAAGCTTGCATAAAGCAACTTAAAATTAAGTGGGAATTTCTGCAACCATTCCCTGTGTTCCGAAGGATTTTCTTGGACGCTATTATAGTATAGATAAATCGGCCGGAGGTGGAGAGTGTAGGAAACACATTAGGACGCTGCGAAAAAATCATACGGAACAGTACAGTTGTAGAAATACCTACTTAATCTTAGGTTGCTTTATGCAACCGGGCCCCGGTGTTTAAACGTTCTGCCAAGTGTTTCAACTCCGGTCTACGCAATCAAACAAATAGACCCTCGAATCTAATAGTTTTCAAAGAAGCATCCGAAAAGAGGTACACATTAAAATTGCAAACGATTTTCAGTTTTGCTTTATGGCCAAGTGGGAGACGCGGTGGCCTAATGGCTAGCGCGTTGGACTCCGGATCAAGCGATCCGGGTTCGATCTCTAGCCTGGGTCTTTGTGTTGTGTTCTTGGGCAAGACACTTTACTCTCACACAGTGCCTCTCTATACCCAGGAGTATAAATGGGTACCGGCGACAAAATGCTGGATGGACTAGCATCCCATCCAGGGGGAGTAGCAATACCCATAGTCGGCTTTATGCTAAGGAAACCGGGATAAGCTGTGGCAGTGTGAGTAGTATACCACGCTTACAGGGTCCTAACCAATCAGGAGCGAGTACGTATCATTAAAAATTTGAATGGACCAATCACATAGCCGGATTGCCTGATTTACATATCCAATGAGACAAATTATGCATGCATGTCCAAATAAGGTCAAACAGTGAGCTATTGTTACGGGTTGCTTGACAACCTCTACCAGGCGTGTGATGGTAAAAAAATGACGTCATCACATGTCTTCCTGCATAATAATAAGCGTTACACTAACACAATAGGACAGGGTAGCTTACAATAGACCTGTCTGGACTTGCCCGCTCTATACCATCACTGATTGAGACGCACTCTCTCAGATTCACTTGAACTTGAGCTTTAGAAAGAACACGCTCGTGTGTTTTAATTTAATACAATCAGATAAGATTATTTCGAATTATTGCACTTTCCGTAGTTTGAGCGAATATTGATTGATATGTGTATTTTGGGGTACTAATAAACCGTTAATGCATAAACTTATTTAAAACTCTGTGCTGTGTATTTTGAGTTCCCAGCTATCAGCCACTATACGTTTTGATAGCATTACTTTACCGGCGGAGGAGAACAAAACTGTGCGAGAAATAAAACTTAAAACTTCCGAGTTCAGTTCATTATGTTAATTTCTCTCTCTTACACTAAACTTAATTTACATGAAAATCACGTGCCCATTGTTTAAACGCCTTGTTCTCATACCAAAAGGAAAATAAACGGTTTTCTCTTCATTGAATCTCCGAGGAAATTGTGCATTTTAATTACGACACGGACTAGTTTCGCTTCGCTTCAAAACAAAACACAACACCCAGATATATTTTACAAAACACATTTACTGAGATCAAAAGCATATGCTTTGACCAGGATTCGAACCTGGGTTACTGCGGCCGCAACGCAGTGTCCTAACCACTAGACCATCAAAGCGTGGGTGTTATAGCTGGATAAAAAATAAGGCAGAAGAACAAATGGAACTTGATTTTGTAATTAATGAAATTCAAAACGGAAATTTCTATCGTTATATTTTTAATATGAAGAAGGTGATAGGGTGGCCAAAAAGTGGTCAGCCCCGCAAGGAGCTGACGATTTTTTATTCGCATTGGGATTGTTATGGGGATAGGTTTAAAATTATTGGTGCCTATCCTTTCGCAGAGGAATGTGGTAAATAGCTCGTATTTATTGATTGATTGATTGATTGATTGATTGATTGATTGATTGATTTATATTTTTCTATTTTATTTTATTTTCAAAGTAGAATGAGTCCAAGAAATTTGAGATCGTGACAAAACTTAGTAACTATTTAGTAACTATTTATTAAGTAACTTAGTAATTATTAAATATTTCGAGGGTAAGGATGACGAGTTATTTTACAATGTGATAAATCTTATTTTTTATAGAATTTTCGTAAGCGGAATAGCTTAACCTTATACTGTGTAACTTATTACTTACTAACTTAATCCTTGATAAGCGATTTCATATTATGCTTGTAATAACAGGAAATGTTAAACTAAACACGGGCAGATAAATAAAGAAAGATCGAAACACGGGTAATAGGTATACAAAAAAAAATCTACAATGTTGTCACGTCAAATATGATATTTCCACCGTCATCTCCAGTGTTTTCCAAATTGAAATTCAGGAGTTCTAATGATTGCGGCAACTGTCGCTGTATTCTGCGCCTTGCAATCCATTTAATCATAAAACGCAAGCAAATTATGGAGGTCGGAATTAAAGTAAACTCAAAACCAAGGCAGTCAGATATACAAACTGGTGTGATCTTTAAGGTGACTTGAAAAACTCGGACGGTGAATAGCAGTAGAAGAGCTGAAACCACTTATATTGTTAGTAGACGGACGGTGAATTGCATGCCTTGAGCTATCTTTAACGTTGAAAGTAGTCGCAGCAGCAGTTATCGTGGAAGCCGCCTTCAAAGCAGATGATGTCGTTGCAGCCGATACGTCACAGTCCGCAGTGATTCTTAAAGTTGGTCCGTTGACTGTTTCGCATTTGTTTCTGAGATCGATGGATTTCAAATCGGGGAACTGAAGCATGATCGACGTAAAGTTGAAGGACGTTAAATGGTTGTAACGCACAGACATCTCCGTAAAGTTGTGTAGTGGTTTCCACACAAGAGGATTGTCTCCAACCACCACAGTCTTTGCAAGCAGACGCATTTGTTTTTCATACACTTGAAACCAAGAACTCCCGATGAAAAAAGTAAAGCTAACAGAAGCGTCATTGACACTCCAGTCATCTTGCTACGTGAAGTTTTATAATCATACACTTGGAACAAAAAAAATTTGAGAAAGTGACAAAAACTGGGTAGCTTATGTTAAGGTGTTAGGAATAGAAGAAATTCGAGAGCGCGATAAGTGGGTCTGGATGGGGTTTACTGACAACTGACAAATGGCTAAAATTTTAACTGACAACTGAGAAATAGCCTGAAATTTAACCGACAACTGACATTTGGAACAAGGTTAACTGCAAACTGACAACAGGCTTGGAAGATCCTAATATTCTTTAAACACTTTAAAAATAATATTTTCGGTTATTGTTTATGTGTTTTACGACACCGAATAAGCAAGGAAGAAGAGCAACAGCAGACTCGAATTTCCTATGTCGTTAATAAGTATTAAAATGAATCATTTGCAATTTGAACACGACAGCATGACAAATCTGTTACATGATCCTCAATTTATGGTGGCCACGCGGTCGAAGGAAAGATGTCTGCTCGCTCGATGCTTGCGGCCCGTTAATTAAAAGCAATCGTGGGATTTTATCGTCTCGATTCCGATACGGCTTTCGAGCGACACCGAAGCCGCATTCCCATTAATGATGATTTGCGGACGGTGGAGTCTCTGACTCTGAAGAAACATTCGATATAATGTTTAGGCCTAAAGGAATGTTCAAGGAACCGGGAGGAAAAACAGAAAATTTCGCCATCCGACAGATGCACAGTGGCAACTAGAGCTGCCAAGTCTGCTCGTTGACGAAAAAGCCAGCGAATTAACCGGTATGGTTGCTATTTAATTTCGCATTTTTATATTTGTCACGGGTTATTTATTTTTTGAATGCCTGGCTCAAATACCCGGGGGGAGGGGAGTTCTCCCTGGCATTTTTGGTGGGGGTGTGCGGCCTGCTTCTTGGCCAAAATATGTGATTTTCCATTCCCTTTGTTCAGGCCTGACCCAAAATTCAATAACTTTTTTCAAACCTAATACATGGCTTCACTACCCAGGAGTGGGTTCTGTTTACGTGAATATTTGAGAAGGGCTTCAAATTCCCCGGTGTTAATGGCAAAAAATAGTTTCGTCTAAAAGCAAAAACAAATTCCTGGCAAGAGTGCACAAAACATACCCTATTTCAGACCAAAATGGTCAAAATCTATACCCTATTTCAGACAAAATTGCATATACCACCCCCGGGCTAAAATATATATTTTGTGGGTTGGACCCCTAAAATCGACTGTGTGGGAGGCTCGGGGCCATTATTTTCGCTGCTTTTTCTCAATTCAAACCGGCAAAACTTGGCCAAAGGTCCCGGCATTTTTGTGGTTGTATAGAGCTTCGAAACCTCCATAAAATGTGCAAAATAGCCTGTAGTAAGGGATTTTGGGTGTTTTTCGACAAGCGCGAAGCGCGACAGCGACTAGGGCTAGCCACAAGTTACTCATTTTTCTGAAAAGTTGCTCAAAAGTTTCTTGATTTTAGGAAAGTTGCCAAATAGTTGCCATTGCCAATTTGCTAGAGTCGCTCTATCATGATTTGCCAGGATTTGAAGCTGAAATAAATTTAATTTCTAACCGCAACAAAAGTTAATTTTAATCTTGTTTTGTATTCCTTCACTGCTGTCTTCCATTTTTATTTTCCATGTGCGTGGAATTCCTTGCGATGTTTGTTTCAGCCTCGTTTCCAGGGCCCTTTCTCTAGGTTGTGTTTATTTTGATGTTTTGTGACTTACAATTTATCCTCATGTGATATTTATCGTATGGAATGTGCTATATTGTTAAATATATTCTATTTTCGACTCAGATATTGTTAAAAAGTATTGCTATCGATTGCGAAAGTTGGTTCTAGTTGTCAAAATTAAAAAAAACTCCAAAAGTTGCTCTTATGACAAAAAGTTGCTCCAAAACAAAAAAGTTGCCGAAAAAAGGAAAAGTTGCCGAGCAACTTGTGGCTAGCCCTACTTCCAGCCATTTGCCAGAAGAACGGTGTTTCCGATTGGTTACTTTAGACCACGTGATGTCATATGTTGAGTGTTGACAGACCAAACGCGACTCCTATGGTTCGTGGCATTGGTATATCTGCCTTTCGTTTTATTAAATTCGGTCTTAATTCTGACCTACTATTCTTCAAGTATGTTTCTAACGGGCAATATGTTGTATTATGAGGAGGATTTTCAAGTAGAATGGAGCCTTCGACTGTGTCTTCATTCGATTGTGTTCAAATTTTAAGAGGTCACGTTTGGTTTTCGGCGTGTCAGGCATTCACCCTGCATAGTGTAGCACCTCCTTAATTTGCGATGCTTTAACGAAGAGCTAAGAGCTAAGACCTAAGACCTAAGACCTGAGACCTAAAACCTAAGACCTGAAACCTTTTACCTAAAATCTAAGACCGTCGCTTAAAGGCTTTGTAAGACGTTCAGCCGAGAAACACGAAATTGATGGGGTCTTCGTTTTGAATACAATTAATAAATTAATAAGTTAATACATAAATTAATTCATTAATTAATAAAAAGAAAGAAAGTGTTCATTTCTGGCTTAATTTTTATTTATTAATAAGGAAAGCCTTCCCGATTCAATAAATAATTACCTCTGTTACGTTCAAACTTAACTGAGTGGGTCTAAAATGGGCCAAAAACGATTATTAAGGTTGTTAGGTACGGGTCGCACTACAGCTAATTTTGTTTACATAAAAAATTTTGTAATTTTTGGCGAGGAAAAATTTGCCAAAAATTCGCAAGTGCTAAATTTTGGTTGTGGTCGCACTCAAACCAAGATGTGTTTTCCAAAACTCTCCTGATTGATGTAAATGTAAACTTAAACGGCTTGGGACCAGGTTTCGTACTTCGCTTTCTTGGTTTTCGTCGTTTCTTGTAGACTTGCCACTAGTCGTCTTCTTTGAGCGAAACTGGGCGACGCGCGACAACGATCGAGGAACGTCGCGAGAGGAAACCAAAACCAACGAAAGGGAAAAATAATATTGGAAAGAGTCTACGTTTCTTGCTGCTGGCTTCAATTGCAATCGAAGGAGATTGTTTTGAACTTGAGACGAATTGTTCTCCAAATTGCCGCCGGTAAATTTGGTTTCGATCAGACCCAGTGTAGTCATAGACATTCGCGGCGTAATATCGATATTCATTTTCTTCGTTTTCCGGTCGAAATAATTATTAAAAGAGTCAGATGAACCAGGTAAAAAATTATTTTGTCCCGTAATTGCACGCGCTAAACTAGTGAATCTTAATTATCAAAACATAGCATATTGCGTGAATGACAGTTTAATGGCTAAAACGGGCTAAAATAACAAAATTGTGTGATTTTCAAAAATTTGGTCGCCTCCAGGGCAACACTTCGGCTTCTTTGAAGATTGGCGAAAATTTGGCAATTCGCAAACGAATTGGCAAAAAATTGAAACTGGGGGTCGCACTGTATTACGATTTTTACGTTACGTGTTGACAGATTTGACACTTGAATAAACAAAATTGGTCAAAATTGGCTGTAGTGCGACCCGTACCTTAGTTAGTTATTAATAGCCGTTTAACTGACAACTGACAAATGACCCAAAATTTAACTGACAACTGAAAAATGGCCTAAATTTTAACTGACAACTGACATTTGGACCCCCCCCCCCCCCCCCCCCATCCAGACCCTCCGATAAGATTCGGAAATTCAGTTCATCACAGGAAAAGTCTTGGAAGATGGTGTCGGCACAACTCCACTCGATATTTAAGTTTTGTTTGTAAATAGTTTTTTTTTTGGAGTTCTTGTATATAGTTTTCTCACTCGTGTTAATTGTAAATCGAATTGTAAATAGGGTTTCATTTCTCAGAAATTGTTTTCCGAAAGATTGTACATAGGTAAATATATTTTAAATAAACAAAGTTGGCAGAATTTTAATCATGGCTTCATTTCTGTCAAGCAAAGCGCGCCCGCCTTCCAAGCGTGACCTCCACGCGTGATTCCACACGCGTTCACACGCACATTCCCGGGAAAAGCACAAGCGTGATTTGGTGCCCTAGGTGCCCTTGGTGCCCTTTCTGCCCGATAAATGTAGTGCTTGGAAACAGTTTTGATCATTTTAATCCAACCTTCACACCATCAACATGAAGAGACTCAAATGTAAACATTGTCCAATTCCAGGTCGTGGTTCAAAATTCTTAGTACGATTAGCAAATCATTTGGTTCAAGTACACGAATTATCTGAGATAGAGAGAGAATATTGGCTGCAATTTACAAAACTACAGAATACCAACTGCTTCGCGTTTATGAGAAAGACAGCCAACCCAACACTATTTTTGAATAACTGTTTACTATAAATCAAAGCGTACGTAGTTTAAACAGTCAGTTGTGATCATGGATCCAAGGTGGGAACATAATTTCCCTGCTCTGGTTGCGGGTCCTACCTGTAGCAGACAAAGTCAGTTTGTCAAGCGCTTACTGGAATCGGAGGAAGACATGATTGATGGGGCTCCTGAAAATATCATTTGGTGTTATTGTATCTACCAATCCGCTTATGATGACATGTTGACAAGTATTAATATGTTATGATGACATGTTGACAAGTATTAATATTAGTATGTTGACAAGTATTAGTATTAATATATATAATAAAAACAACAAAGGACCAAGAACTGATCCCTGAGGAATTCCACAGCTTACATTGCATTTATCAGATGTTGCATTATTCACGGTAACAACCGGCTGTCGATCACTAAGGTATGAGACAAACCAGTCATTGGCAATGCCTCGAATACCGTAATACTCTAATTTTGTAATCAAAATCTGATGATTGACGGTATCAAATGCTTTACTAAAATCAAGGAATATACCACAGGAATAGTATCGGTCATCAATTGCTTTTTGGATTTTATCAATTATGCAGAGAACTGCAGGATCTGTACTGTGCTTAGCTCTAAAGCCAAATTGATTTTCAAAAAGGACTTTGGTTTTTTCCAAAAATTTAATTAGTCTATTATATATGAGTTTTTCTAAGAGCTTATTAAAAACCGAAATGAGAGAGATAGGGCGGTAATTGCACAAACAAGATTGTGATCCTTTTTTATATACAGGTATGATGTTAGCTATTTTGAAATCGTTGGGAACAATACCGGTTGAAAGGGAAGCATTGAAAATAAACTCTAGAGGTTTTGATATGTCGGATTTTAGCATTTTTAATATGTCAATTGGGATGCTGGATGGTCCCACAGCCTTACCAGTTTTTAATTCAGATATTTCAGTTTCAATTTCACTACTTGTGGTGGGGAAAATATAAAAACTATTGCACATTGATTTATTTAGATATTCCATTGGGCTGTTAGGTACACTTGGTATTTCACTTTCTAATGTTTTACCAACATTGGCAAAATAATTGTTAAATGCATTTGCAACAGGTTTGGGTTCAGTAATTTCAGAGTTATTATCCACAATCTTAATGAACCTATGGCTAGTTTGTGGCTTAAAATGTATTATTTGCTTAATGCCCTTCCATATCCTTTTACCATCTTTAATATTATCAAAGAAATATTGATTATAGTATTGTTTTTTGCTTATTTTTAAAAGGTGATTTAATTTATTCCTGTATAGCTTAAATTTTGTATGATAATAGGTAGATTTTGTCTTAAGGTATTTCTTGTAATGATTATTTTTAACTTGAATAGATTGTTGTTCAGATATTTTTGATTTTCACCTCTTTGCAGACGATGCAAATCTATTTTATAAAAATAAAACTTTTTCCACACTGGAAACAAACATAAATGCTGAACTAAATAATTTCCATATATGGCTATGTGCTAATAAACTCTCACTCAATATCGAAAAATCAAATGTTGTAATCTTCCATCCACCACAAAAGAAGTTACAAAATCAAAATGTCAATCTTGTAATAAATAACAAGCAGCTTAAGCGGGACTTCTGTATAAAATATCTCGGCAATCTAATTGACTCAAACCTAAGCTGGAAGAAGCAAGTTGAATGCATTACTAAAAAAATCAGAAGAAGCATTGGTATCCTCTCTAAACTGCGTTATTATGTAAGTCTAGATATTCTTTTAAGCTTATATTATGCCCTTATATATCCTTTTCTGACCTATGGAATAATTATCTGGGGAAATACCTATAAGACCACTCTTCAACCAATTTTCATTTTGCAAAAAAAAGCAATACGAATAATTACTTTCTCTGGATTCGACGAGCACATTACTCCATTATTTAAATCTCTTGAAATTATAAATTTTTTGATCTTGTAACTCTACATATAGCAACTTTTATGTATAAATATCATAATCACCTATTACCATCTGTCTTTCATTCCTTCTTCACTAAAATAAAACGAATCCACAACTATAACACAAGGCTTGCTGCAAAACAGTCTTATTATCTTCCAAAAGCAAGAACAAATTATGGAATATTTAATATAAGATTTCAAGGCCCATCAATATGGAATGCTATTGATGAAGAAATGAAATCTTCTTCCTTGTCTTTATTTAAAAAGAAAATGAAACAACACTTAATCAAAGATTACTAGCTTTCTGTACATCGCTCCTCTTGGATAAAAATGCTGTTTTGCGACACAATAATTATTATCCTTATCTATTATTATATTAGTCTACTGGTAGTTAGCGTAACTCTGTTTTATTCCTATTTTTGCGTGTGTGCGTGTGTGTCTTTGTTTGTTTGTGTGCCCGACCTTAACATGTAAATTATATATTTACATTAACTGGCTGCCTGGCATTTTTAACTTCTAGGTTATTTCGGGTAGCCAGTACCCCTATTTTTTTTTCTGTCCAATTATTGTAAATACTTTTAGTAACTTGTGGGGTAAAATAAATTTTGTCGTTGTTGTTGTTGTTGTTATTCCATCGCGTTTGTAGAAGGAGTTTCGAGTGATTTAGAGTCAATGATTGATCCCTCCATAAGAAATTTGGTAGTTATTGATGATTTGATGCAAGAACCATCGAACGAAAAGAAAATTACAAATCTCTTCACAAAAGTATGTCACCATCGCAATTTGAGTGTAATTTTTATATTGCAAAACATTTTTCATCGTGGAAAAGAGTTGAGAGATATGATTTTAAATTGTCATTATCTGGTTCTGTTCGAATCTCCTCGAGATAGCAGTCAAGTAACCCATTTGGCAAAACAAATGTTTCCTGGTCAAACTAAATACATGCAAGAATCATTCCAAGATGCGACCAAAAGGCCCTACGGGTATTTGCCCTGTGATCTTAAGGTATCAGCCACCCTTCAGGACCGTCCGCGCGCGGATCGCTGTAGCGTTAGTTGTTTTTATAAAAAAACCTATAAGCCATATATTTGTTGAAAGTTTAATAATTCCAGATTATGGCTTTTTACTAAAAAAAACGATAAACTTAAATGTGTTTCGAAAATGGGAAGCTTTGTGTGAAAGTACATGTCTTTATAAATCATGTTCCACTCCCTCCGGAAATAAACAGAAGAAAAAGATTAACACCGCATTCGCTTCTCAACACGTTCGGCTAAAAAATCGTGTCTCAGATTTTTGACAAGTGCGTTTGTTTTTCTTTTATTGGCAAATGAAGTTGGGAGTGACAATTAGTTAGCACTCCCTGTGGAAAAAAAGCTCTAGCTTTAAAATTAAAAGGAGTATTAAAATTCGCAGACACGATTTTGTAGAAGAGATGTATGTCATCATTCTGGCCAAATTTCAGCCAAATTGGTTGAATGGCTGCCGACTTGGAGTTCAAAACGGACGCGTCGCTCGGCAAAATGTTCCTTCCGAGATAAAAAGGAAAATACATTTTTTCGGCATCTTCGGCCTGGAATGAGATTATGACACCTAAACGTCTATTCTGATCGATACCATAGAGGGATCAACTTTTTCTAACAATAGGACTTTGACAGGTAACATGTAACAGGAACAAACGTTCGCGTAAACACTTACGATAGCCAGGCGATAGCGAACAGAACGGCGCCTCAAATCAGATGAAACCGACGAGATCACAAAACGACTGTGCTGTAAGAAATTAGATTAGCTGGGTAAGAAGTTATTCTATCTTCCACAGTTATTTTCACAGGCACAGTATGCGAATATTGGAGTAAACAAATGCACGCGGGTCGCACGCTAGCGACTTGTGCGCTGTTTTGTGTCGCAGAATCAATTCAACCTAAAATTAACTTTAGGTAGTATTTCTACAGGGCGACTTCATTTTTGCTTTTAATGGATTTGATGGAAGTCACTTTGCTTTGACTCTGGAAGTGGTAGGAGAAACCTTTGTCGCTCACTATGAAATCGGCCACGCAGCGCAGACAATTATTGTATGTAATTGGATAATTGAAGATATGACTGAAAAGTCAACAGCTAATTAAAGAAAAATAATGAAGGAAATCTTTCATGTTCAATAACTTTCCACAGAAATAACATTTTGACTGGTACTGGGACGAGAGAGCCAAATAGTTCAAAGCTCTCCAGAATAAGCTTATAAATTTCGCTAAATAAGCAGATACATCCATAGGTAAACTCATCTGAAAAACGAGAAGAATGCCGGACAAAAAGCCGAGCGAAAAGCGGACGCGTGTGTCAAGTTCAGAAGAAGAAAGCCATCCCCACGTGCTCGTCGGGGAAGCCATCTTGAAAGATATTCAGACGAAGTTAGAGAAGCTAAAGATGTTGGACCACATTAACGAGCGGTTGATTAAAATCGAGAGCGATATAAGTAGCATCAAAGAAAACGTCTCTGAATTGGAAACAGGCTTGAATTCCGTTAATAACGAGGTGGCAGAGTTGAAAGAAAGCCTAGAGAAGAAAGCAGAGAAGAAGAAGCTCGAAGAGTTAGAAAGGGACGTAGAAGAACTGTGCAACAGGTCTCGAAGAAACAACCTCGTATTCTATAACGTCCCGGAAAGAGCAGAAGGACAGGACTGCGTGGAGTTCATTCAAAGCTTTATAGCTACTCACATGGGCTTAGAAACTTTATGTGGACACGTAGAAATAGAACGGGCTCACCGCACACCGACAACACTATCGAGCAACAAGAAACAACCTAGACCAATTCATGTGGCGTTTCTACGATTTTCTGACAAGGCCAAGATCCTCTCGAAAGCCGCCGCTAGACTAAAAGATAACCCTTTCCATGGTAATCTAATTGGCATTGGAGCTGATTTTGCGAAGAAGACACAAGAAAGACGAAAGGCGCTCATTCCCTTTGAAAAGCATCTGCAGAAGAAGATAAGGCGAGAAAGCAAAGTTTTTATTACGTACCCCGCTACCTTGAAGTACCTAGACGAGAACGGCAAAGCGAAATGGAAGGATAAGAGTGAAGGTAAAGGAGACTTTGATTCATCGTCCATTCGCGAAGTTAACTAAACTCCGCACGGCAAGAGCTCGAACACTCCTTCTTGGAGGTAAACTGTTAATGTGTGTTGTATTTTGTTTTTTGTATTTTGACTTGCACGAGGAGAGGTTTTCATGCCAGTTTCCTAAGCTAATCCTATCATAAACAATAATTAGTGTTGCGTAAATTAAGTTTCATTACGCTTAATGTTAGGGGTATAAATAGCTCGAGAAAGAGACGGGCTATTTTCAGACAGCTACATAACAAAAATGCTTCTATAATTTTTTTGCAAGAGACATATAGTTCTAATGATCAGGAAAGGTTATGGGGCAATGAATGAGGAAGCAAAATTCATTTCTGCCATGGCAGCAAGCACAGTAAAGGTACAGCGATTTTATTTAATCCCAAACTTCAGATAACAATTGAACACCAAATTCAAAGCGAAGATGGTAGAATACTTATTCTTCAGATTACGGTGGACGATTTAAGATTTGTATGCGCCAATATTTATACACCGAATGATCCCAGCGCACAGGTTAAATTTTTTAAACAACTCAAAAATCTACTCCAGCAGTTTTCTGGCGAGAGCATTGTTGTAGGTGGTGACTTCGATTGCCCTTTTTCTAAAGACGATAAAGAAGGAGGACGTGATTTTTCTTCTAAGAAGAACGTAGTTGCAGAGATATAATCATTAATGTTTAGCTCAGATCTGGAGGACGCGTGGATAAAGTTACATCCAAACGAAAAACAATTTACCTGGCGAACACCTGATCAAAAATTAAATGCAGATTAGATTATTGGTTGGTATCAAAACAACTTCTGCGACAATCGCCCGTGCATAAATGTGAGATAAATCATGCTCCGCACTGTGATCACTCTTTAGTGATTATGTACAAATGTACAACATCCCAGAGGACCTGGATTTTGGAAATTTAACTGTTCTCTTCTTGAAGACAGTGATTATACAGAAAATATGGCAACTAAAATTCCGCAGTTCATAGAAAATTACAAACACCTTGATGACAAGGGGCTTTTGTGGGAAATGGTCAAAATGGAAATACGATCATTTACGATTATTTATGCTAAAGCGAAAACTAAAAAGCGCAAAGAGTACGAGAAAATTCTCACACAGGAAGCCGAAAGACTTCAAAAACTAGTTGACGATCAACCAACACCTGAATATATTAACGAGTACACAGGAATTAAAAACAAACTTGAAAAAATTTCCTTCGATCGAGCTCGCGGTGCGTGTGTCCGTTCAAAACTGGCACGGTGGTACGAATTCGGAGAACGAAGCTCCAAATATTTCCTCAATCTTGAAAAAATAAATTATGAAAATAAATGTATTAACAGCCTAACAAAAGACGGCAATAGCATTATAACAGATCCGAAATAAATCCTAGAAGAACAGAGAACATTTTATCATAATTTATATTCTTCACTGAATCCACAAGTCAACGATCCCAGATTTAATTTGTTTTTTGCAAACGACATGATAAACACACTAGATGATGAACAAAAAGACAGCTGTGAAGGGCTATTGACGGAAAGCAAGTGTAGAAATGCATTGAAAGGCTTCCAGAAAAACAAGTCTCCAGGGACCGACGGCCTTACCACTGAGTTCTACTGTTTCTTCTGGGACCAATTAAGGAACACAATGATAGACAGCTTTAATTATGGATTTTTAAAAGGCGAGCTATCAATCTCACAAAGACAAGGTATTATTAGACTTATTCCAAAAAATAATAACAATTTATCCTTCATTAAAAATTGGCGACCTATCTCGCTTTTAAACGTGGATTACAAGATCGCTACAAAAGCACTGGCATTAAGACTTAAACAAGTATTGCCATCAATCATAAATAATGCGCAAACTGGCTATATATAAGGGAGATTTTGAACTAACACGAGGCGTCAGACAAGGTTGCCCTTTATCAGGGTTATTGTTTGTCTTAGCAGTGGAATTACTGTCTAATTCTATAAGAGCTCGTAATGATATAAAAGGAATTCAAGTTGGCAATAGAGAAATTAAATTATCTCAGTACGCTGACGATACCACTTCTTTTTGCAAGGATGAATCCCCGCTCGGAAGACTGCTGGAATTACTGGACATTTATAGTGATTGTAGAGGACTGAAACTTAATCGTTCTAAATCAGAAGCAATGTGGCTCGGAAAACATGCAAATAGGACAGATACTCCCTTTGAGATCAATTGGCCACAACGGCGATATTATCTTGTGGAATAATAAAAATATTACCATAGAATAAATATACTGGAAAGACTGGCATGCTGTTGGAAAAGAAAGAATTAGAGACCTTCTGGATGAAAATAACAAGTTTTTATAATTTGAAATTTTTGCAGAAAAACTTTTACCTTTTATCAAGTTCTATGGATTAATATCGGCTATACCAGGCAAATGGAAGCACGCTTTAGGGTCGGGTGCTAAATCAGGTGATCAAACAGAGAAGGCAAGGATTTTATGTTCCAAAGATTACACCTGTAGAAATATGCGTAAAATGTTAATTCAAAAAAAAATTCACGAACCATTAGCTACAATGCTATACAGAAATACTTGAGACACTCTCATGATTTCGCGCCTTTTAAAACATTATTGATTTTCTATGTTTGACATCCCCTTCCCCCCTATCAATGTTGTTTTCACGTCGAATTTAAGTTCCAATTTTTCGGTTACAACATTGTAATGGGGAGAGGGGGGGTCAAAAGAAATAACTTGACACCTCAAGGGGGAAAAAAAATTAGAAAGGCAAAGAAGATCGTTTTTTTACGAGGAGTGTCTCAACCATTTTGCATAGCATTGTCTGATCTAGGTTAATGCCAATTTCTTCCGTTCTGAGCGACATTTGGTATTCATCTTTACTCTTCAGAGAGGATATATGAAGGCAGTTTTGTTAAGCAATGCGACTATTTCCTTCGCATTCATTGCTCACTTTGGCGAAGCCGGAAAACCGGCTCTATGCGCATCCCCGCATTTGCTTAAACTCTGCGAATAGACATACGGCTAAGTCCGATTACAATGATTTAACAATTTTATCGGCATCAAGCCTGTCCTGTAGAAGTTATCTTTTGTTCTGTAAATCACCGCGGGATATATTTTAAATTTCGCAATCTATTGTTACCAATATGATCTTGTTTCATTTGTTTTTGTTTTTTAAACTGATCAGTGTCTTGTTCGTTCTCAAAAGAACCCAAAGTAACATTTCCTTTGGTCTTTCAATCCTAATGAAGTGTGGTTTGCACGCCATATCTTTAGATTTTATCGGACTGCTTTCACTGGCCTACTTTCTTTTATCTCCAGATCCTGGCGTGACATTGAGTTGGAAATGAAACTCGAGACGATCTACACGGTCTACGGTCTACACCATTTAAATAACAATAATATCTTAATTTCTTACTGTCATTCTCTGTAGACCGTGTAGATGTAGACCGTCGCTATTTCTTTGTATTTACTGATTGCAGCCCGCTAACTATCTTATTCAATTCCAAACATCGAACACAGTACTATCAGATCAATTTATCGGGTTAAAATTTATTTTTCAGAGAGGAAAAGCGGACATTTTCGGGTCTCATATCGACGCCAGATTTCATTCCATTCATGCGACGTCACAGCGCGCGAGCTATAAACGGCCAACATAAGACATCTTTTCACTCTTGAAATGTTCCATAGGAAAGCTAGTTTTCGAGCTTAAATGAACTCTAAACAATCGATGTTGTTTATCCAAGTGTGTATTTTGAAATTGGCCTGATCGTTGTCTACTGTGTTGAAAGGAAAGGAAAGGAAAGGTGTTTTCGGACATGTCTGATCTAGGTTAATGTCAATTTCTTCCGTTCTGAGCGACATTTGGTATTCATCTTTACTCTTCAGAGAGGATATATGAAGGCAGTTTTGTTAAGCAATGCGACTATTTCCTTCGCATTCATTGCTCACTTTGGCGAAGCGAAAACCGGCTCTATGCGCATCCCCGCATTTGCTTAAACTCTGCGAATAGACATACGGCTAAGTCCGATTACAATGATTTGACAATTTTATCGGCATCAAGCATGTCCTGTAGAAGTTATCTTTTGTTCTGTAAATCACCGCGGGATATATTTTAAATTTCGCAATCTATTGTTACCAATATGATCTTGTTTCATTTGTTTTTGTTTTTTAAACTGATCCGTGTCTTGTTCGTTCTCAAAAGAACCCAAAGTAACATTTCCTTTGGTCTTTCAATCCTAATGAAGTGTGGTTTGCACGCCATATCTTTAGATTTTATCGGACTGCTTTCACTGGCCTACTTTCTTTTATCTCCAGATCCTGGCGTGACATTGAGTTGGAAATGAAACTCGAGACGATCTACACGGTCTACGGTCTACACCATTTAAATAACAATAATATCTTAATTTCTTACTGTCATTCTCTGTAGACCGTGTAGATGTAGACCGTCGCTATTTCTTTGTATTTACTGATTGCAACCCGCTAACTATCTTATTCAATTCCAAACATCGAACACAGTACTATCAGATCAATTTATCGGGTTAAAATTTAATTTTCAGAGAGGAAAAGCGGACATTTTCGGGTCTCATATCGACGCCAGATTTCATTCCATTCATGCGACGTCACAGCGCGCGAGCTATAAACGGCCAACATAAGACATCTTTTCACTCTTGAAATGTTCCATAGGAAAGCTAGTTTTCGAGCTTAAATGAACTCTAAACAATCGATGTTGTTTATCCAAGTGTGTATTTTGAAATTGGCCTGATCGTTGTCTACTGTGTTGAAAGGAAAGGAAAGGAAAGGTGTTTTCGGACATGTCTGATCTAGGTTAATGTCAATTTCTTCCGTTCTGAGCGACATTTGGTATTCATCTTTACTCTTCAGAGAGGATATATGAAGGCAGTTTTGTTAAGCAATGCGACTATTTCCTTCGCATTCATTGCTCACTTTGGCGAAGCGAAAACCGGCTCTATGCGCATCCCCGCATTTGCTTAAACTCTGCGAATAGACATACGGCTAAGTCCGATTACAATGATTTAACAATTTTATCGGCATCAAGCCTGTCCTGTAGAAGTTATATTTTGTTCTGTAAATCACCGCGGGATATATTTTAAATTTCGCAATCTATTGTTACCATATGATCTTGTTTCATTTGTTTTTGTTTTTTAAACTGATCAGTGTCTTGTTCGTTCTCAAAGAACCCAAAGTAACATTTCCTTTGGTCTTTCAATCCTAATGAAGTGTGGTTTGCACGCCATATCTTTAGATTTTATCGGACTGCTTTCACTGGCCTACTTTCTTTTATCTCCAGATCCTGGCGTGACATTGAGTTGGAAATGAAACTCGAGACGATCTACACGGTCTACGGTCTACACCATTTAAATAACAATAATATCTTAATTTCTTACTGTCATTCTCTGTAGACCGTGTAGATGTAGACCGTCGCTATTTCTTTGTATTTACTGATTGCAGCCCGCTAACTATCTTATTCAATTCCAAACATCGAACACAGTACTATCAGATCAATTTATCGGGTTAAAATTTATTTTTCAGAGAGGAAAAGCGGACATTTTCGGGTCTCATATCGACGCCAGATTTCATTCCATTCATGCGACGTCACAGCGCGCGAGCTATAAACGGCCAACATAAGACATCTTTTCACTCTTGAAATGTTCCATAGGAAAGCTAGTTTTCGAGCTTAAATGAACTCTAAACAATCGATGTTGTTTATCCAAGTGTGTATTTTGAAATTGGCCTGATCGTTGTCTACTGTGTTGAAAGGAAAGGAAAGGAAAGGTGTTTTCGGACATGTCTGATCTAGGTTAATGTCAATTTCTTCCGTTCTGAGCGACATTTGGTATTCATCTTTACTCTTCAGAGAGGATATATGAAGGCAGTTTTGTTAAGCAATGCGACTATTTCCTTCGCATTCATTGCTCACTTTGGCGAAGCGAAAACCGGCTCTATGCGCATCCCCGCATTTGCTTAAACTCTGCGAATAGACATACGGCTAAGTCCGATTACAATGATTTGACAATTTTATCGGCATCAAGCATGTCCTGTAGAAGTTATCTTTTGTTCTGTAAATCACCGCGGGATATATTTTAAATTTCGCAATCTATTGTTACCAATATGATCTTGTTTCATTTGTTTTTGTTTTTTAAACTGATCCGTGTCTTGTTCGTTCTCAAAAGAACCCAAGTAACATTTCCTTTGGTCTTTCAATCCTAATGAAGTGTGGTTTGCACGCCATATCTTTAGATTTTATCGGACTGCTTTCACTGGCTTACTTTCTTTTATCTCCAGATCCTGGCGTGACATTGAGTTGGAAATGAAACTCGAGACGATCTACACGGTCTACGGTCTACACCATTTAAATAACAATAATATCTTAATTTCTTACTGTCATTCTCTGTAGACCGTGTAGATGTAGACCGTCGCTATTTCTTTGTATTTACTGATTGCAGCCCGCTAACTATCTTATTCAATTCCAAACATCGAACACAGTACTATCAGATCAATTTATCGGGTTAAAATTTATTTTTCAGAGAGGAAAAGCGGACATTTTCGGGTCTCATATCGACGCCAGATTTCATTCCATTCATGCGACGTCACAGCGCGCGAGCTATAAACGGCCATCATAAGACATCTTTTCACTCTTGAAATGTTCCATAGGAAAGCTAGTTTTCGAGCTTAAATGAACTCTAAACAATCGATGTTGTTTATCCAAGTGTGTATTTTGAAATTGGCCTGATCGTTGTCTACTGTGTTGAAAGGAAAGGAAAGGAAAGGTGTTTTCGGACATGTCTGATCTAGGTTAATGCCAATTTCTTCCGTTCTGAGCGACATTTGGTATTCATCTTTACTCTTCAGAGAGGATATATGAAGGCAGTTTTGTTAAGCAATGCGACTATTTCCTTCGCATTCATTGCTCACTTTGGCGAAGCGAAAACCGGCTCTATGCGCATCCCCGCATTTGCTTAAACTCTGCGAATAGACATACGGCTAAGTCCGATTACAATGATTTAACAATTTTATCGGCATCAAGCCTGTCCTGTAGAAGTTATCTTTTGTTCTGTAAATCACCGCGGGATATATTTTAAATTTCGCAATCTATTGTTACCAATATGATCTTGTTTCATTTGTTTTTGTTTTTTAAACTGATCAGTGTCTTGTTCGTTCTCAAAAGAACCCAAAGTAACATTTCCTTTGGTCTTTCAATCCTAATGAAGTGTGGTTTGCACGCCATATCTTTAGATTTTATCGGACTGCTTTCACTGGCCTACTTTCTTTTATCTCCAGATCCTGGCGTGACATTGAGTTGGAAATGAAACTCGAGACGATCTACACGGTCTACGGTCTACACCATTTAAATAACAATAACAATGATATCTTAATTTCTTACTGTCATTCTCTGTAGACCGTGTAGATGTAGACCGTCGCTATTTCTTTGTATTTACTGATTGCAACCCGCTATCTTATTCAATTCCAAACATCGAACACAGTACTATCAGATCAATTTATCGGGTTAAAATTTATTTTTGAGAGAGGAAAAGCGGACATTTTCGGGTCTCATATCGACGCCAGATTTCATTCCATTCATGCGACGTCACAGCGCGCGAGCTATAAACGGCCATCATAAGACATCTTTTCACTCTTGAAATGTTCCATAGGAAAGCTAGTTTTCGAGCTTAAATGAACTCTAAACAATCGATGTTGTTTATCCAAGTGTGTATTTTGAAATTGGCCTGATCGTTGTCTACTGTGTTGAAAGGAAAGGAAAGGAAAGGTGTTTTCGGACATGTCTGATCTAGGTTAATGCCAATTTCTTCCGTTCTGAGCGACATTTGGTATTCATCTTTACTCTTCAGAGAGGATATATGAAGGCAGTTTTGTTAAGCAATGCGACTATTTCCTTCGCATTCATTGCTCACTTTGGCGAAGCGAAAACCGGCTCTATGCGCATCCCCGCATTTGCTTAAACTCTGCGAATAGACATACGGCTAAGTCCGATTACAATGATTTAACAATTTTATCGGCATCAAGCCTGTCCTGTAGAAGTTATCTTTTGTTCTGTAAATCACCGCGGGATATATTTTAAATTTCGCAATCTATTGTTACCAATATGATCTTGTTTCATTTGTTTTTGTTTTTTAACTGATCCGTGTCTTGTTCGTTCTCAAAAGAACCCAAAGTAACATTTCCTTTGGTCTTTCAATCCTAATGAAGTGTGGTTTGCACGCCATATCTTTAGATTTTATCGGACTGCTTTCACTGGCTTACTTTCTTTTATCTCCAGATCCTGGCGTGACATTGAGTTGGAAATGAAACTCGAGACGATCTACACGGTCTACGGTCTACACCATTTAAATAACAATAATATCTTAATTTCTTACTGTCATTCTCTGTAGACCGTGTAGATGTAGACCGTCGCTATTTCTTTGTATTTACTGATTGCAGCCCGCTAACTATCTTATTCAATTCCAAACATCGAACACAGTACTATCAGATCAATTTATCGGGTTAAAATTTATTTTTCAGAGAGGAAAAGCGGACATTTTCGGGTCTCATATCGACGCCAGATTTCATTCCATTCATGCGACGTCACAGCGCGCGAGCTATAAACGGCCATCATAAGACATCTTTTCACTCTTGAAATGTTCCATAGGAAAGCTAGTTTTCGAGCTTAAATGAACTCTAAACAATCGATGTTGTTTATCCAAGTGTGTATTTTGAAATTGGCCTGATCGTTGTCTACTGTGTTGAAAGGAAAGGAAAGGAAAGGTGTTTTCGGACATGTCTGATCTAGGTTAATGCCAATTTCTTCCGTTCTGAGCGACATTTGGTATTCATCTTTACTCTTCAGAGAGGATATATGAAGGCAGTTTTGTTAAGCAATGCGACTATTTCCTTCGCATTCATTGCTCACTTTGGCGAAGCGAAAACCGGCTCTATGCGCATCCCCGCATTTGCTTAAACTCTGCGAATAGACATACGGCTAAGTCCGATTACAATGATTTAACAATTTTATCGGCATCAAGCCTGTCCTGTAGAAGTTATCTTTTGTTCTGTAAATCACCGCGGGATATATTTTAAATTTCGCAATCTATTGTTACCAATATGATCTTGTTTCATTTGTTTTTGTTTTTTAAACTGATCAGTGTCTTGTTCGTTCTCAAAAGAACCCAAAGTAACATTTCCTTTGGTCTTTCAATCCTAATGAAGTGTGGTTTGCACGCCATATCTTTAGATTTTATCGGACTGCTTTCACTGGCCTACTTTCTTTTATCTCCAGATCCTGGCGTGACATTGAGTTGGAAATGAAACTCGAGACGATCTACACGGTCTACGGTCTACACCATTTAAATAACAATAACAATGATATCTTAATTTCTTACTGTCATTCTCTGTAGACCGTGTAGATGTAGACCGTCGCTATTTCTTTGTATTTACTGATTGCAACCCGCTATCTTATTCAATTCCAAACATCGAACACAGTACTATCAGATCAATTTATCGGGTTAAAATTTATTTTTGAGAGAGGAAAAGCGGACATTTTCGGGTCTCATATCGACGCCAGATTTCATTCCATTCATGCGACGTCACAGCGCGCGAGCTATAAACGGCCATCATAAGACATCTTTTCACTCTTGAAATGTTCCATAGGAAAGCTAGTTTTCGAGCTTAAATGAACTCTAAACAATCGATGTTGTTTATCCAAGTGTGTATTTTGAAATTGGTCTGATCGTTGTCTACTGTGTTAAAAGGAAAGGAAAGGAAAGGTGTTTTCGGACATGTCTGATCTAGGTCATCCTCGGAGACCCAGGGGCAGATAGTGGGGGCGAGCGAAAAAAATCGGCAAAGAAAAGTAGGAGCGAACGAAAATAGCCCCTGGGGACGATTTCTTACCGCACTAGTTCCAACGGCTAATTAAATGCCGCTTCCTGATTGGGCAGAAAAACCTTTGTATTATTCTGCCCAATCGGCGAGCAGATAGGTCTGCGGTCCGTTTCGTGTGTTCTAACACGAAGCCTAAGAAGGCTGTAGTTCGATCGCCATATTTGTCTTGTTCGTTCATCAAGATGATATGATTTTGCTCGGGAAGGAAAGTTTCAGTTACAGCTTGTCTCAAGGCCGAAAAAGTAGGAAAATCGATTGTCATGTCCGCAAGGAAACCGTCGGAAAATCCACACTTTGGATCGATCGCAGGTATCGTAATACTAGCTTGCTTTAAAAAATATGCGAGTGCTAGTTTAATATGCGACTCGCCGATCTGATGTTTACACTCTCGTTCTTTCATGGAAACTCCTGTAACCGAAACTTTCCCTAGCCTGAGTAATTTTTTCAGGCACGGGCCAGACAGGCCCGCGACAACAGAAGGAATCCAGCGCTTCAGAGAACCATTGAATGGAATGAAAAAATTGCTTACTGTAGCTTACTGCAAGATTAATTATTAGTAAAACAAAAAAACTCGCAGCACAAATGGTCCTGCTATCCAAAGAATTAAGGCTACAATTAAAGTCACCGTAGATACATGTCAATAAAGAATTCAGGGCAATTTAATACAGTAATCAAAGCCATCAAAAATACATGCAAATAAAATTGTTATTTCTTATTGGAATCAAGTCTCTTACATGTACACTATATTATGAATTGTCTCTAATTTATCGTGTGAATTATGTCTCCAATATATCGTGTGATTAATATAAAAAATAAATTGTTAACTCCATATTATATTTCGATAACCATTGAAATAGGTATTAGATTTTGGCACATGTAAAATGTGACGTTTAAACCAGGCCTTAGTGTTTTGGTGTGGCCATGCCACCTTTTTGTTAAAGTTTTGGCCCAAAAAATTAGACTAATTTTTAATAGCTATCAACATGTATCAAGTTAGGGGGTGATTACATGGCGAATTTCAGCCCGGGGTGAAATTTCAGCCCGGTTAGGGGGCTGGAATTTTGTTGCGATTACATGACGAATTTCAGCCCGGGCGCCAAATTTGAAATTGCACCGGAAGAGTCATCAGAGAATGAGGGGCGATTTGAATAACCGGCAACTTATTTACATATCGGCTGAACGTTTGAAGTACGAAGCTGTTGTTGTATTCCATTTTCGATTTGAAATTCGCGACACATCGAATAAGATTTTCGATTTTATCTCCCTTGTTCCACTGGAACCATTTTTCCATCTTGTTTAAAAACACACTGGGAGCGATTTTACAATACCCGGCAACTTATTATTTACATACCGGCTGCATGTGTATATGTTATTCAATGACATGTAAATATGTTGCTGGGCATTCTATTTTCTGTTAGCGTCGAGAAAATAGAGAGGCTGTGAACAGTCTACATTCTACAATTTAGCCAAAACACAATCACTGCGCATGGCCAAGATCACTTTTCAGCCCGGGCTGAAAATTCCATTCCGATTACATGGTTTTTTTTTTAGCCCGTTTGGCCGGGCTGGAAATTCCAGCGAGAAACCGGGCTGAAACCTTGTCCATGTAATCGCTAACTTCATTTCAAGAGGATTTGTTTTGGAAGCCGGGCTGAAATCTCAGCCCCCCTAACCGGGCTGGAATTTCAGCCCGGGCTGAAATTCACCATGTAATCACCCCCTTAGAGTGAAAATAAGTCTAACTATTACATGTAGGACTTCCTCTGTGATCAAATTATTTTCATTCTTTTTCAAACATATTATTTTTCTTAGACTGTGAATCTGTAATACTGAAAACCTGTACATCTCGTCTTCATATCAGTTAGAGAAAACAGGCAATATGTGTTTTGTGAAAGGAAAAAAAATAGCAAAATATATTGTCCTTATAATTCCTCATGAAAAACAACCCACCCGCATCCCCTTCCCCTCCCATTGTTTATAAAAAAATAATTTGTTTCTTCACTGATATGCTGATTACATGTAACTCATAATCAAAACATACATTCTGTATTATAAAACAATATTTTTTTTAAATTTACATTTCAATCAAAATAAGTCTCTTAAAAATAATAGTCGATAGATTTTAATTTTTGGAAGCCAAAATAAATTAAAATAAAATAATTTTATAGTCATCATAATAAGCCTATTATTATAGATTACGTAAACCCCAGTGCTACATACATGTACCTCATTGAAACAAACCCTGTTTATCTAAGTCATATCTTAGCCAAACAAGAGACATTTATTAATTAGTCAGAAGGATCTTTTAGGATTCAGCGAGAGACAGTCGCAAGAAAGATATTCCGGAGTTCAAATTATAGTTAGAAGAAAGATCATGGGACTGCCGTAGTTTTCTGATTTAAGTCAACCTAAACAAAATAAAAAATCCCCATGTATCGATGCTAGAGCTGATAACAATACTTTAGTGTTGGTCTTTTCCAGTGAAACTATCTAATCATAAAAGTAGAAAAAAGCTGTCAGTCATATTGGGGCTAAACATGTGACAATCACACAAGAGACAATCATTCACGAAAGGCTGTCCAGAATCACCAGGAGACAGTTACACAAGGCAATCAATCTGAAGGGACATTAAACAATCGTGATTGTCGGCAGCCTATGCTCCACCACAGAGTAAACAGGCTTAAGTAAGTAAGTAAATAGAATAATCATGAGACAGCTGTATATTTTTTCATTTTCTCAGATTACATTTTACTCTTTAATATACAGTCAGATGTTTCTTGTAACATATTATTGAGTACTAATGATATCCTACATGTATTACCATATGTTAAGTTTATGGGGCATTGTACATGTATGAGATCATCAGTTGTCACTTGATTCTTTCTAGGGGAGGGATGAGGTGAGTAGTTTGAGTGCACTTCCCACTCTCTCCTCGCGCTTCGTGCTCGCGCTCAACTCTCCTCATCCCTCCCTTTTCTAGATTACCCCTTCCTTCCTCTCTCCATCCCCCTCCATTAAAAAAAAATATTTTACAAAATTAAATTACTTAAACATCAATAATGTCTTCCCATCATTAAATAACATAACATAATTTTTTAATGGTATTGTCTCTACCATGTTTAATGTCTTGGCTTGGAAGAACAAAAGCTGGCAATCATATCTTGACTAAACTACATATATTAGGCAATCGTATAGGAGACAGTCACTTGGTAAAGGTCATACAAGAAACAGCCATTCAAAAGGGGGTACTCAAGAAATTATATCAGACAGTTAGTTTTATATATTGTATACATGTAAAATGTAGAATTAAATATTATATGGGATGATCATGGAAAACCATAAAATAATAACAGAGGTAAGTATGGGGTCAATAATTGACAGATATATAATAGTAGTTGATATACAAACAATTATTGTTCGCTTATTGTTTGTATCAACTACTATTATATCTGTATTGTTCTTCTAACATTCTCCCCTCCACCCCTCTTTCTCTCTCTTTCTACCCCCATTCCCACTAAAAATATATTGTCTTAAATAAAAATACTATCACATCATCAAAAGAAATAACACTGAACGAAGAATGCCTTTCCATGTTTTAATGTTTAATACTAAAGATAACAATTCTTCTATTTTATCATCTTTGAAGAAGAAAAATAATTACTCAGGCTAGGGAAAGTTACGTTACGTTTCCATGAAAGAACGAGAGTGTAAACATCAGATCGGCGAGTCGCATATTAAACTAGCACTCGCATATTTTTTAAAGCAAGCTAGTATTACGATACCTGCGATCGATCCAAAGTGTGGATTTTCCGACGGTTTCCTTGCGGACATGACAATCGATTTTCCTACTTTTTCGGCCTTGAGACAAGCTGTAACTGAAACTTTCCTTCCCGAGCAAAATCATCTTGATGAACGAACAAGACAAATATGGCGATCGAACTACAGCCTTCTTAGGCTTCGTGTTAGAACACACGAAACGGACCGCAGACCTATCTGCTCGCCGATTGGGCAGAATAATACAAAGGTTTTTCTGCCCAATCAGGAAGCGGCATTTAATTAGCCGTTGGAACTAGTGCGGTAAGAAATCGTCCCCAGGGGCTATTTTCGTTCGCTCCTACTTTTCTTTGCCGATTTTTTTCGCTCGCCCCCACTATCTGCCCCTGGGTCTCCGAGGATGGATCTAGGTTAATGCCAATTTCTTCCGTTCTGAGCGACATTTGGTATTCATCTTTACTCTTCAGAGAGGATATATGAAGGCAGTTTTGTTAAGCAATGCGACTATTTCCTTCGCATTCATTGCTCACTTTGGCGAAGCGAAAACCGGCTCTATGCGCATCCCCGCATTTGCTTAAACTCTGCGAATAGACATACGGCTAAGTCCGATTACAATGATTTAACAATTTTATCGGCATCAAGCCTGTCCTGTAGAAGTTATCTTTTGTTCTGTAAATCACCGCGGGATATATTTTAAATTTCGCAATCTATTGTTACCAATATGATCTTGTTTCATTTGTTTTGTTTTTTAAACTGATCAGTGTCTTGTTCGTTCTCAAAAGAACCCAAAGTAACATTTCCTTTGGTCTTTCAATCCTAATGAAGTGTGGTTTGCACGCCATATCTTTAGATTTTATCGGACTGCTTTCACTGGCCTACTTTTTTTTATCTCCAGATCCTGGCGTGACATTGAGTTGGAAATGAAACTCGAGACGATCTACACGGTCTACGGTCTACACCATTTAAATAACAATAACAATGATATCTTAATTTCTTACTGTGATTCTCTGTAGACCGTGTAGATGTAGACCGTCGCTATTTCTTTGTATTTACTGATTGCAACCCGCTAACTATCTTATTCAATTCCAAACATCGAACACAGTACTATCAGATCAATTTATCGGGTTAAAATTTATTTTTCAGAGAGGAAAAGCGGACATTTTCGGGTCTCATATCGACGCCAGATTTCATTCCATTCATGCGACGTCACAGCGCGCGAGCTATAAACGGCCATCATAAGACATCTTTTCACTCTTGAAATGTTCCATAGGAAAGCTAGTTTTCGAGCTTAAATGAACTCTAAACAATCGATGTTGTTTATCCAAGTGTGTATTTTGAAATTGGCCTGATCGTTGTCTACTGTGTTGAAAGGAAAGGAAAGGAAAGGTGTTTTCGGACATGTCTGATCTAGGTTAATGCCAATTTCTTCCGTTCTGAGCGACATTTGGTATTCATCTTTACTCTTCAGAGAGGATATATGAAGGCAGTTTTGTTAAGCAATGCGACTATTTCCTTCGCATTCATTGCTCACTTTGGCGAAGCGAAACCGGCAGTAGTATGAGGCGCACCGAATTAGCCGTTTTTTTGCGCAGGGGTCTCGTAAGCATGCGCAGGAATAAATTAAATCGGTGACGTCATAGGCATGACGTCATAGGCTATGAATAAAATGCGCAGGAATAAATTAAATCGGTGACGTCATAGGCTATGAATAAAATGCGCAGGAATATATTAAATATGATTTAATTACAAGATCACGTGGGTTTCTGCACATTATATATGTCACGTGTCACGCTTACTAGGTATCAAACTATTTTGAAGAGAAACAAGAAGTTTGAAATCATGCGTAACTCG
>MU826859.1:0-19569 GCA_029204205.1 Desmophyllum pertusum
CATTTGCAAAGGACTCTGGGAAGGTTCTTATCATTATTATATATTACTTTTATAATTAACATTGAAGCAGCCTCCCTCGGCCAAATTCGGCAGAGCAGAACGTCTTAGCATATTTCTCGGAACCACTTCGCGTTCAATTTCTGGGAACGTACCGCTAGTCTGTTTAGAGACAGCTCCCGTTCCATACCTTACTGCAGAGTGGAGAGTAACTTTCCTTGATAAGATACTTGTTTCGTTATCTTTGTGGAGTACGTTGATAACATAGTTGGCATAGTTTTTGCGTTGGCTTGCGACACCAAACTTAACATCATACATGGCATCTGACGCTCCCAGCGAGGAAACAAACCATTCAAGCGAAGACGCCGAGTTAAAACCTGGTAAGTTTTACATATTCAGCGATATCTAATTGCTTGCTAAACGGTGGAAAGTTTAATATGAAACCTTGTTTATAGTACAACAATGTGCTGCCCTTTCATGTATTAAAGGAGTGTTTTTCACGGTTCGGCGCATGTGGGTCATCTTGAATTTTAAACAGCATCGTAAAATAATGAGTTCATTAACAATTCAACATTTGGTCGATGATGCATGGAACACAATAAAAGTGAGTGTTAATTATTTTGTTTTAAAATATAGACTGAAAATTTCGCGCGCTCTGATTTGTTAAATAACCAATGTTTTAATCAGAGTATGAATCATATAAAATCGTGTTTTATTCGTTTTCGCGAGTCGTTAAATCTATATTTTAAAAGCACATCAAGAAGCCAGAACCCATGTATTATACTGTCCATAAAACACTCCGGGAATTTGAGAACACTTTGAAAATTATAGAAAACACTCAGCCTGCGGCTCGTGTTTTTCCTAAATGGTCTCTCGTGTTCTCAAATTCCCGGAGTGTTTTTATGACAGTATATATATAAATTACACCGTGGTGTTGTCTTCTTTATTTTTTAAATTATTCAGGGCGCAGTTAAAGCATGGGCGGTGAAATGGCGCACTGTTGCTCCGTGTGCTATGTTTTGATGGCGGATCGAGACCTGGGTCCGAGAGCTGCTCGCGTTTTTCAAAACGGGATCCCGTTTCCAAACACGTCGGAACTGAAGTTCAATAGCTGATGCAGAAATGCACCAAGGGGATTGCTAGCAAGAGAAGACACGGTAGCAGGATTGTCCCACTTAGTTGTCGTAGAATGAACATGTCCAACATGTTTTGTTAAAGCTGTATATCAATACAGAACGTGTTCAATATGTCGTAAATTCAACAACCGGTTTTATTTACAATAAGTCGAGCTGCTTCTAAGCACGTTTGGCTCTTTTAGTGTGGGCGCTAAATAGACATACGTTAATTTGCCTGCGATCTAAAGCAACTAAAATCGTAATTTTCGGCGTGATACATAGAGGCAACCTAAAGCCTTGGTTTTCCATATAATTCCATCAACGACTCGTTGTCGAACTAGCGATCGTTGGCGATCGTTGCGATTTATATGGAAACCAGCGTTTTAGCTTTTTTCATCTGTGTAACTTTTCTTTTTGCACACTTTTTTTTGAGGGGGGAGGGGGGGAAACAGGGGAAAAAAGAAAAAAAAAAAAACAACACTTCTTTAGTTAGACGCTATATAGATGTTTATATACACAGTTGTTCTCCGCTCCATAATACGGTGGAAAATTTGGTCATTTGATGTTGTTTTGTTTTTGCAGAGCAACGGCTAAGAAAATGTACCAATACTAGTAGAGCCATTGTACGAGAACTTACACAAAACAATAGTTTTAATTAGCAGTCAATGGCTCTGACACTTGTGTTTTTAACATTGGTAACATTTCTTAGATTCACAGCTGGACTCCCCCCCCCCTCTTACAACGACCTAGGCGGAGGATCACACTGTATTAATACAACGTGGATAAGTTAAAGTTCCCATAGAGCTTGAATTTAGATTTGAAATAATTACGGTAACTACCGTAAAGTCCCGAACGTAAGCGATGGTCGTTACTTTCTGGAATTAGCCAGCCCTTTGGGTCTCCGCTACTTCGGGGGCGCTCTACTTTCGGTGGGTCCGTTAACTTTCGAGGGAACAAAAATCGTTAAATAACTGAAGCTGGGTGGCGAAGCTCTTTTTCTGAATCAGAAAGGAGGGGAGACCGGAATTCGTAAAAACAATTTCTGTTGACAAAATGAAAATTTTTTGTGGCATAAGCGATAAGCTTTCCTAGTCCAAGTTCTGGCCACCTCTCTGTCACGCAACCGCTACGCTCCACGTCAAGTTTCCTATAGCGACAATTTTCCCTGCGCATGCCTCACGATAGAACCAAATGCACATCGCATCTTAAGCTCAACCTTTGACTTTTTTAACTCGACCAAACCGAGTGCGAGAAAGATAAAAATATATTTGGTCGCCATCAGTAGTGGTCTGCAGTGGAGATTCTTAAAACTAAAATACTCCCGCTCTACGCACCTCCGCACAATTATCATAGGCATGAAGGGAATTTGTAGGTAGGTACATAATTTCAGTGGTTTGTTCTTGATCAGGTCAGTTATAGTATAGTATTATCTTTCAACGTATTGAATCGCTTATGATGTCAGACACGTTTATAATTGCATGTTTATATATATAATTGTATGTTTTCTCGCGGTGATTAATTGTAGCCTATTTGTTTCGTCGGATATAGATGTTTGCAATTAAGTCACGAATGGCTGTTATTTTTAGTGTGGTCGAGTGTCCTCTTGTATTAAACAAAGAAATCAAGCACGTTTCGGTGGAGCTCTCCCACCGAGTGAAATAAACCGACTTCTAAGATTGTAGTTGGAGGGGTTTTTTGTTCCGTTACTGGTAACCTGCTACAATCTTTAGCACAAGAAGAAACAGCCGAGAGCTTACAGGCTATCTACAAAAATGACATAGGTATCGTAATTCCAGGAAACATTTTCTCTATACTATTTTCACTGACGCGATAGGGCGCCGGAAGAGATCGAAACATCCGTCATTCTTGTCAGTAATAAGGAAAATACATGCTGCAGTAGCGATTAGCTAAGAAGCTGACTAAACGCGTTGAGGGCATGCGCAGACAATTGTCCCCCCGGACCCTTTGACGTGAGCGGTAGCGTTGCTGACAGATAGGTCCCCAGAACTGGATCTATAGCTTTCCTTAGTAGCAAAGTGCCCTTATTATACTGTAGAGAAGGTGCATTGTATATATGGAATTCGGTGCTTTCCTAAAAGCCACAACCGAAGTCCGACTCTCCCACAATCTCCATATGACTCATAGTTTTGGTATCGTCCTAAATTAAATCGGGAAATAAATGTATAAATTGTGTAACAGGTCGTTTATCGGTATCTTCTCCTTGACTCGTGGAAGACAGATCAATGTCCCGAACATCATCGCCTTTTGCCCAGAAAATTGAATCAATAGACAACTAATTCTATAGCGGCTACAAGGAGGGAAGAAAGCAAGGTGACCAGGTTAATGACAATAAAATTCGTCACCGAACCCGCATCTAATCACGTTGGAATATGACACTGCAGCTTACAGAGTGTAGAAGGATTAGGTTTAATTAAAAAAAACCTTATCTCCTTTCCGCTGAGTACAGGTTGGGCCTACCGGACCTGTCGCCCGGATCCAGTTTTCACCCGGCCCACCAAACTTCGGACATCAATTACCCACAATTTTAAACAAAGAACATGTATCGAGGACCTTCTGCGGAACTTCAGTGCAGTGCTTTATTATAGTCGGTTTTCCTCAAACATCCATGCTGTTTTATTTCAGTTTATTAAAGTGACAGTTTACCACACATTTTTAAATACTGAATAAAAATCGTTAGTGTGGGAGATTTGTAAAAAGGTGATCGTTGAAATAAAGGTTAAGTTCATAGTATGTTGAGTGGTACAGTTTCTGGGTACAGCATGACAGCATGTCAGGTTGAGGCGCAGTGGCGAGGACTGGTGTGTGGACGATATACATTTGCCTGACAATCAAATAACGTCGCTTTGATCAAAAATTCAGGCTGTCTCCCTCGCGGTGACACAGTGTCAACTAAGTCTCCAGTCCTCTCCAAGTATGTGTTCCCGAGTGTCACGATCGAAGGGATCACTTCCGTGTTGGTCGTTCGCTGTCGTGCTAGAAGTTTTAAAACACGCAATCGAAAACTTCGGCGCTGTACTGAAAACCTCTTTTGAACTGAGATGGCTTTTTAGCACCACCATCCTTGGACACAAATGTTGAAGAAAGTGGAAACGAAGACGAAAGTGGTGAGTTTTACTTAGATGTGAAAAGAAATTCTGCTACCATTAATCGTGATCGGTTGTGTAGATAACACCAAGCGTCCCCTCCTTTGTCCATTTCAGTTCTGAATTTACTGGGCTTTTTCGGCATAAAATCATTCATTTAATAACATCTGTGTGTTTCATTTCGCCCTGTACATGGTTATTGATTGCATGAAGTTCATGATTTAACTTGCTATAGCGGCATCAATAAGTTACAGAATTAATAGTACTAGTCAAAGTGAAACCGAGATATTACCAAGTCGAGGTTTGTGTTCGTGCAAGTACGGCTACCCAACTTTAAAAATAGACTAGACGACCGCGACACACTCCTGTTTTTCTCCAGTGCAGACCCCGATTGTAAGGTGGCGCAGGGACCCTTGCCTCATGAATAAATTCAATAAGCTTAATTTCTGGGGTGGGTGTTTGTCCTTCTAAACCTTCAAATCTCCGAATTTTTGAAAGTCGATTCCGGCTGAAAACTTAATAGGGATATTGGCGGATGATGGAACTAATATCATAGATTGTGGTTTTATCATGGCAGATCGCTGCTGTACGGTGAAGCTTCTTAAGTTAGAATTGCGGACAGGCAATTTTTGTGTCCAAGCTTTCACTTGAGAAGCGTTTCTAAATTAAATGTTTGTATTACCTAGTTGTAGATCATAACCTCTTTTGTGATGTGACAGAAGCAGATTTTGCAATTTCAAGACTCGTTGAAAGTTGTTAGCATCTAAGGGAGTAAAAAATGTGAAAATTAGACTTTGAAACGTTCGATCTTCTTTTGAAAGGCTTTTTTGAAATTCCGCTTCTGTCACATCACAATACAATGTACTAAGTTTACCTTCCTCGAGTATCATTCCGGAAATTCTATATCCGCGACGAAAGCTTGGACACAAAGTTGTAGTTTTTCCCGTCTCCGAAGATCACACGAGTCAATAATATATTCCAACAACGACGCCTTTAGAGCTGTGAATCTAATTATGATAATTTGGCCTTATTTCAGTGCACGTGCCGTAAAAATAAGTACAATAACGTGGTAATTAACCGCGTACTTTTCAAGGTGAGTGAAGATTTCGAGAGTTTTGTAGTGCACAAGAGAAAGGCAAGGCCTGATACATACCATCGCCAGTTATATAAAAAACACAAGTGGATAAATTATTTTTCGCAATTTTTCAGCATGCAAGTTCTTAAATTTGTGATTTCATTCAATTTTCGCGGACTCTTTATTTTTCGTATTCAGTCAACGCTATTCAAAGAAACCAGACAAAAGTCATAAATAACTTTATTTTGTATCGGAAACAACAACATATTTCTTGAACACCATGGCAAGAACGCGCCACGTGTGCCGAACGCTGTTGATTTACATTGCAATTTCTGTGCACTGAAATGCTTTAATCGAAACAAACTGAACCACCGTAAATACACGTGTACACCTTTTTACGTTTCAACTAGTGGCGATGGATTACGGTTTTGATAATTTTTGAATTACCTGTAAAAAAATACTGTTTTTCAGTTGAAACAACGAGCTCTCGAAATAGTATTTTTCGAGAGTGAAATGCACAACAAGCTCGTACCTGAATATTTCACTCGCACGTGTAATTACTAATACGCCGAAACAGCATTTATTGAATACCTTATTAAGAACGTAAAAAATATCCTCATAAATATTTCGCGTATTGTCGGCATCAGTCGTCACGGTTCGTGCATACTCTTTAAATAAATACATACATAATGAGAGCAAGGGTCCTGCGTCACCTTAACGAACCTTCGATTTAACGAAGTCCCCGATTTAACGCACAAATTTATTCAGCCCGGCCAGAATTACAATAAAATGTATGGAAACGAACCCCGATTTAACGAGCCCCGATTTAACGAAATACCCGATATAACGAACACAATCTAGAAGCCCGAATGTAAAATCTACCCCGATATAACGAATAAATCTGATAAATGTCATCACGCCACAGAAGATGAACAATCGACTATATACAGTAAAATATTTTAATTCTCTAAGAAAGTTGTCAGCAGTCCATTACAGTCAAGGATGACAGTCTTACATGTTGCTAAAAATAGTACTGTCGTGGCCATCTAATCGGCTTTTTATCTTCCTTTGTCTTTAATCAGTTAACATTACGGCAAATTAATTATTAACTATATCCCGATTTAAACGAAGTTTTTGGTCAAGTTTTCAACAAATTCGTTACATCGGGGTTCTCGATTTAACGAAACCCCGATTTAACGAACCAATTTCCCCAGTCCCTGGCACTTCGTTAAATCGGGGTTCCACTGTAAATACGTGTAAAAACAAGGCTATGCCTTAAATGGATACCCCAAAATAAGATTAGCACTGATTAGCCCCGAGAAAACACTGATTAGCCCCGAGAATAACACACCGATTAGCCTACTATAGCACCCCGGTTAGCCTACTATAACTCTGAGAATGATTAGCTTTCTTTTGTGGGTTGGGGTAACGTCTGATCTTATTTTGGGGTATACATTCTAGTCACGACCGTAATTTAAGACGTCCCGGATGAACGTGTTTCTGAACTGTCACAAAAAAACGGATTTTTTTAATAATTTTCAGACGTGATAATAATTTAGAAGTGATGTCTAAACAGATTTGAAGTGAAAGCTAATGATATTGACCGTTTAGAATCTGGCTCTACTTCTTGTGCAATTTTATTGTGGCAATATTTGTGGCCCTCTGAAGGACACAAACATGGCGGCGGCATACTAAAACTCAAGGGGACTACCATACAAAGTGAAGGGGATGTTTGTTGTACCAGCCTTTCGCTTTGTGCAAGTTCATTTTCACCCCTAAGGGCCAATCAAGTCGCTTGCATTGAACACCTTCCAATCGCGCTAGTTTAATGTTCAAATTGTTTCAAGTTTTTCTGGTTTTTTTTGAAGCTCATTTGGCTTCTAAAATCAACTTAGTTGAAACCACTAAACTAGGTAAATGGGGGGGGGTGGGGGGCAAGGAGTCTCCACATATTATATAACAGTGACGGAGACGGTCGTCGGAAATTTTGAAAGGAACACCTATTAATTACCGGAATCTCGCTTTGTGGAATGTTGCCGGCTCCATTTCATTTTCACCCTAAGAGGTACAAATTCTAAAGAAACTGTACGAAGTGCAAAATCACCTTCAAATCGAAGAAAGCCTCAAAATAACAGTTTACTAAGGTATAAAAACATCAAAGAGGTAATAATAAACCAAACAGGAACAAGGATGGAGAAGATTACCGTAATCTGGTAGGCCTATTGGTGGTTTTCATCAACATTACAAAAACTGTTTGCTTGCATGATTGAACAACATCAGAAAATTAACAGGTAAAAGAACTGGCAGAAAGAAACGTTTTTGTCCAATTGCAAATTATAGCTTTGTAGCGTTTTTCATAACCGAGTTACTGCCAAACTAATTTTCAGAAAAGGCTGGTACAACAAACATCTCCTTCACTTTTGTATGGTAGTCCCCCCGAGTTTTTTTGCTCGTATGTAACCCTTATAAAAGCCCCTTGCAGGTTATAAATACAGTCAAACCTCTATTAGCGGTCACCCTCGGGAAATAGCCAACTGACCGCTTTGAGGTTAACTAAAATTTTCAATTTAAAGTTAAAATTTACACACACTAAGCCTATTAGCCCAAACAATAGCATTCTTACGCTGATTACATATAATATGTTGTGTTTGACGAGCTGTTAAAAGAAACTGGACGTGCTCCGCTTATCGTCGTGTCAAAATATCGCATTGTAATCTAACTAGGTGACCGTTTAATAGAGGTAAAATATGATAAAATTAGCCAATTGCGAAGTCTAAAACGGTGACCGCGTCCGCTTAATCAGGACAAGTTTACAGTAAATATAGGGAGCGATTTCCGGGAACTTGATAAATGACCGCTTAACAGAGGTCCGCTTAATAGAGGCCAGATCTGGCTAAAAACGGATTTTACGTAATCGACTTCTCAGTCGTAGTCTGCGTGCAGTCCGTTTGAATCTCAGTGCCGCTTCCCCAGCCAGAAGGAGACTTGAAATATTTACCCTTTTCTCCGTGTATATAGGAGGAGACCAAGCAGCTGCAGAAGCAGGACAGGTTGAGAAAATCAAGCATCGCTTTTCTGAGCCGTGGGAAGATAGTGACGTGATTCTTGTGGTTGAAGATGAACATTTTCACGTTCATCGTGTGATATTGAGCATTAATTCACCAGTGTTCAAAGTCATGTTCAACTCTCAGTTCAAAGAAGCCACAGCCAACGAGATTCCGCTGCCTGGGAAAAAAGCCAATGAATACTGGACTTTCTGAAGAAAGTATACAGCTTCCAATACATAAAAGAACAAGTGGAAATCACAAGTAAGAGTTTATTTTAATAGAAACCAAACGAACTTCAGAATAGAAGGTGTTCGATGCAATCATCTATAGCTTCAGGCAGGCCAGAAATATACTTGAGCCACACCCACATACAAAGTGAGAGTCTGTTACCTTTCAAGGATTCCTTGTAAATTTCCGACGAGCATCCTCGGCTTGTCACTTTTACATGGGAGTTTCCCCAGGAATACACGCATTTATCCTGCATTTATTCTTTTTACTGAAGTCGATCGAAGCGACGCCACTCTGTGACTCCCTTTCAGCCGCTTCATCGTTATTAATGAATGAATTAATTAAAATTAAAATTAATTAATTTGTTAATTAATTAATTAATTTTTTCACGGTTATGCTGCTGGATACTTGAAGAACATCGTGGAAATTTCGTAATGAATTAAGGTTATTATTAAACATTGTGACTTGATAAACTGTTAGAAAACATTAAAAGGCTAACTGACTTGTTGAAAGCATGACAACTGACGATAAAAACACTGGCTCGACTAGCACTGACTGTAGTAAGTCATTACATTCACTCTAAATGATGATTTACTGGTGGAAAATGTTTGATGCTTCATGATTATACAAAATGTTTAGCCTTTTGATATTTTATAATTTAATATTTTTAAAATAGTTTCGTTTACAAGAACGATTATACTCGTTGTCTGGTTGTGTTTTCCGTAACTGATATACTATACTTTTAAATTTTGTGACGCATTTGGTCAAGAGTAGCATATTTTCCGTGTTGCACCATTTCCTGGTTTTGCAACCAAGTTTTAAGGCCTCGTTAGCCACTCATTAGCTTGTCCTGTATTACATCATCTTGTAGCGAGGTCGGAGGTCCGGCTAATACCCAGAATCTGTGCTTTCTAGTAAGTAGTCAATAAGCACATATTATTTTTATTCAACTTTTGTGTTCAATTTTAGTGGAAAATGTGGTTCACCTCCTCAAGTTAAGTGACGAGTTCCAGGTGAAAGCCATCTTCGACCCTTGCGTCAAGTTCCTTGAAGATCAACCGAAAACGCAAGCAAACGTCATGAAGATCCTGCCACTTGCAGACTTGTACGACCTAGATTAACGTAAGTAAGAGCTGCAACGACCTGGTCAAGGATATGAAACTGGAGTCCCTATCCGAAATTGTTTCATTTACAAGATCTTGACAGGGAAAAGCTGCAGCATTTCCTGACGCAGAGGATTGAGCGATTGGAGGACGTTTCTTGATACACTGTACCCGCAGTTTATGGGATTAGTGGCGTGTGTGATTTTTCTATTGGATGATCCACGAAGCAGGGGAGGGAGTTAAATGGTGTTTCCAAACATGTGAGTTTCCTTTAACACTATAAAATCATTCAGAGATAGAACGTATAGAAATGATAGTTCGGCAATGAGTGCATGCGACGATTGTCGTGATATGTTTATTTCTATTGCTGGCGAGATCTATAGCCATTTTCGAGGAAAACGCCATAACGGATGCGACTATCTAATTGATAGTAATTTCTCGTCTGTTTATGGAGGTTTTCAACAAAATAAAGAAGGGTTAAGTTCTGCTCGACACAAATTAACCCTATTCAGACCGGGGGGCGGGGCGGAATCTGCCCGCCGGCCGGACTTTGACGTTTTTAACATTGAAGTAAAAGCCGCCAAACTTTTCGACGTCACCTAAAATTTATCTGAAAACAATCAATCGGGTATGACATGTCATTGTTTCGCGGAACTTGCTGTTACCATTGGCGACCATATTTTGACAGGCATGTTTTTCCAAATTTGGAATTTTCATCAAGAAAATAATTTTCTGGCAATAACGTTTTACCTTAGCCTCCTACGCAGACATTCTTTGGGCTCGTCACGCACTCCTTCCCCACGAACGTTTGTGGGGGAGGAAAGATTGCGTGACGAGCACAAAGAGCGTCTGCGTAGGAGGCTACGTTTACCTTTGATCATTTTAGCATTCTTTTGGTTTTTGGCTTACTTTTGAGTCATTTAATTTTTTGGTGGTTTTCTGACAAGAATCCAAGATGGCGGCTGTTGAAGAAATCATGACGTAATTAATTTCTACGGAATCCGCCCCCCCCCCCCCCCCCCGGTCTGAAAAGACCAAAAAAGCCCTGATGAGTTTGGTAGGTAGTAGCAAACGCATGCAGTATGTGCAGTGTTGTATTCTCTTCAGGTTATAGGGTGTCTCTGTAGAGTCTCTCTAGTGTGACGACTGTAAAATAAGAAGGCCCATGTTTAGATATAATACAGAATTACTGATGTTACTTGGATAGCCTCGTGCTTTAAGGCACAATTAATTTGAATTAAGAGAGGTATCCTTCAAATGTTCAGTGTTTCTGAAGAGTTTATTCTCAATAATTAAACTCCCAGACTGAGAGTATGGTGTATACTTAAATTTGTAGATTTTTTTATTTGTAATCGTTTTAGCTTTTTATAATTTTTTACTTGTATTTAGTTTGTTTTCTTTTTAAGTTTTTACAAGAGACTATGATCTTATATACATAGTCTCTTGGTTTTTACAGTATCTTTTTAGTATATTTTGTATGTAATTAGCGCCTTTGATCGCCGAGAAAAGGCGCTATAGAAATCTATTATTATTATTATAAATATTATTATTATACAAACGTCTCTAAATTTTCCAGTTTTCAACTACCTAACCTTGGTATTTCAGGTGCTGGTATGAATTTTCGGCTCCGTTTAATTTTAATCATTTTGAATTTGCGGCGGCCACTGATTTTGGAGAAAGGTCTATTGCTTTGGTTTTGGTTTTACGAGCTCAACTCAAAACCGCTCTATTTGGTATTGTAAAGGAATATTTTGTAATTAAGTTCACAGTGGCTCAAAAGTCAATATATCTCAATACAGTAGGCATATATTAATGACCATTTACGAATAGTAAAAGTAAGACACGTGTAACTGAATAAAAATATGAAATAAAATTATCAGCCTAACCATGTTGTATTATTTAACATTACTGTCGGCAGCAAGCAGAGCTATGGTCACGTGCTACGGATTGTGCATAGATCTTGGAAAATGTTCCGCGCCCAAATGTTTTAATAACCTGTTACAGGCTCTCGTTTAGTGTATGGGACAAGTAAATGGGAGGCTGTTAACTGTCTCTCGAAAAGGAAAACAAAAATACCAGTAACCAGTTTGGCTAAGGGTGATTTCTGAGTAGCCTGCGAACGCAGGCGGATTTTCACCTTTTCTTTCATTCCTCTTGCGTGTCAAAATTTCAGTTCGTCTAGATAACACGTTTGAACATGAGTAAGGATCGCTGCGGTCCTTCCTAGCCACTCACCCTCATCATAATCTCCTGTAACAACACTGAACAGCAACTACATCAACAACCTCAGTTTATTTGTACTCGAGATAACAGTTTGAAAGAGAATGGAAATGGAAATTAAATAGAGTACTGCGGTACTGGCTGTCTGGAATAACCATATAAGCTGGAGTAGTCAGGCGACCTGTATGGTGCAGTTTGGTTATCTTCAATTCCTAATAGTTTCTTACGGCAGTCATTTTAGATTTCAACACCCTAAGCGGTACCAAACCACGAATTTTAACCCCTAAAAGGTACTGCGATCACCCCCGTCACTTTTATATGGGAGTTCCCCCCCCCCCCCCCCCCGGGAGAGCTGTACCCGTGTGGCCTGCAAATAAGCAAACACAGCGCGCTGGCGGATTTTTGGCCTAAATCTTTCACGCCGCCGATCGAGAAAATATCTCGGCAGTGTGAAACAACAAGCAAAAAATAATATTAATAATGTGTGTTCGTATTTATAATGCGCAAAATGTGAATATGATCAAACGCACATTACAATTAAAAATAAAAATACAATTTGAGTAAAAACTAAAAAACTGCACTAAAATGCTGCATTATAAAAGCTAAAGGCAATCTTCTTACATAAATATGTTAGAACTAAAAACATCACGAAAACGATCCGTCTGAGCTGCATTTACATGCTACAGCGAGAGTCTGGAACGGGAAGCGAAGTCGGATGAAAATGTTTATCGTAATACACGAGGCGGAGAAAGGGGTTTCATTAATTTTGGAAGTAAGCGCGGCTGTGACCAATAAAGGGCCGCAAGGCGCATGCCCCCCAGAAAATTTTGGAAATGTAGAAGCTCGGAAATGCAATTCCCAGCATTCTGGGAGTCAAATCTTGTGCTCTATAAGACAATTTTTATCGATCACAGTAGATCTCAGGTATTTTAAACGATCTTGCGATTATTCTATATGAAGTTTGAAGTTTAAAGACGTTGTTTTTTTCTTTCTTTCATAAGTCTTATAAGTAAACTCTCAGAAAGCCAGAAGGCTTGATTAGTAAGCGGCGGCAAGAGGCAACGTAAGCCGCGGCGGTAGACCGCCGGTAGCCGGCTTGAGATAAGACAACAACGAAAAGAACACGTCTTCGTTTTCGAGCGAAAACAACCAAGGAAAAACACATTTTTGTTATCATGTATACTAATTTTAGTTGCGAATTTCTGGTCTGACAAGCATTTTTATTGTCAATAAGTTCCCGTGGGACAATCCTCAATAGGGTAGGGAAAATCACATATTTGGGTCTGAAATAGGGTAAGGGTTTCAAGAAGCGTGCCGCACACCCCTACCCAAATTTTTGGGGAATCCCCCGCCCTTGCGGCCTGTCATATAGCAAAATCACAGCGTACTGCCGTTTTCTACATATCAAAAGCCTCTTATTAATACGGGTCATAGGAGATCATATAAAACTTACAAAATAATATTGTAGTAAAGTTTATTGGAACGTAAAAAATATTGGGCCGGTTCTTTTGTCTACGGATTGGGTTCATGCTGTGACTCTAAGACATCTGCATGACGACCTGTCATATGGCAAAATCACACTGAGCGTACTGCAGTTTTCTACATATCAAAAGCCTCTTATTAATACGGGTCATATGAGATCATAAACGTACAAAATAATATTGTAGTAAAGTTTATTGGGACGTGACTACACTTTTGTATACGGATTGGGTTCATGCTGTGACTAAGGAGGGGGACATTGGGCAGTTGGGGGGCTCTGAATACCGCAACACCGCAAAAAAAATCGAAAAACACCGCATCACCGCACGAAAAGTTGACGAAACACCGACACCGCAATATATTAAGTTACTTATAAACGAAGACGGCTTGCGACTGGCTGCTGAAGCATAAAATATTAACTAGACAGTAGTATTTGACTATACTGTGTTACAAATTAATAGGTTTAACAAAGGTACGTGCTTTTAATAAATAAACACGGGTTAACGAAGATATAGAAGCTATAAATTTAGTTCTGGACGACAAGGGTCGACGATTATTGTACAAGGGTCCAACAAGAAACCGTAACACCGCAAATAATTTCGTTTCACCGTACACCGGAGGTTTAAAAACACAAACAACGCACACCGCAGGATTTGAGATCACCGCAATACCGCAATGTGGGATTTTATTCACCGAAATACCGCATAAAAAACTGAGCAACACCGCAACACCGCAAACCCCAATGTCCCCCTCACTAAGACATTTGCATGACGACCTGTCATATCGGCAAAATCATGTATTGTACTTTAGATTGATTTCCTATGATATTGAATAATTTTTAAAATCGAAGAAAACAGAAATAAATGGAAAAATCCAGCAAAATACAAAGTCAAAAGGATACCAACATCGCCCGCACTTAACTAACAAAAGTCCCGGACGAAAGTTACTTCTAGTTCACTAGCACTGTGTTCTCTTTCAAAAATAGACCAGACCTTGTCAAAACATTGATGCAGTCTCCCTCGGCCAAATTCTCGGAACTGCTTTGCGTTCAATTTCTGGGAATCCGCTACGGGTCCTCTACTCAGTTTAGTGTGTTACTCACTACTTTGCTGCCGAGTGGATACTAACTTTCATTGATACGACACTTGTTTCGTTATCCTTGTGGATACGTACATCGCTAGAGGATAAAATTATATCATTATAATAACATAGTTTTGCGTTTCAACACCAAACTTAACATGGCATCTGACTCCAGTGACTCTGATTCATACGCGGAAACAAGCCATTCAAGCGATGACGCCGAGTTAAAACCTGGTAAGTTTACATATTCAGCGATATAAATTGCAAGCAATGTACAGTTAACAAATTGACGTCAGTTTTTTATGCGTCTGTCCTGTTATTGATCATGAATTGCGTCATAACATTGTCAAAGTAGCTGTGGATCTACGAGGCGAAGCCGAGTGGATCCGCAGACTACTTTGACAATGTTATGACGAAATTCATGATCAATAACAGGACAGACGCATTAAAAACTGACGTCCATTTGTTTTTTACAATAACAAAACGATCAAGCGTAGACTTCAGACGAAGGGAAACCAAGTAAAAGTGAACTGAAAGCGATTCCGAGAATCACAGCTTCGTGAACTTCAAACTACGTACAATAACTCGATAATAAATTTCTTAGACAGATTTTCTGAAACTAACCTTTATTCCATTCGGAAATTCTTGTAAACCCGCTGAAATATTCGCAAGTACAGTCCATTCTTATCAGTTGTTTTGAAGTTACACGCGGCAAAATAAACGGATTCCATAATTTCCATTCCAGTCAACTTCAAACTACAACAAATATTGTTATCTTTCGCTTTATCGTTGAATTAATTCTCAGTCTGCCGATTGAAAAGCTACCTGTGAACGACTTTTCACGATTTACGCCTCAAAGAACTTCTGTTCATATGTAATTTTTCCACTTTACCGAACTGACAACGCTGCCATTTTGGCGAAATTTTGAAGCCTTTCCGGGCGCGATTACGTCATTCATGTGTCTGTCCTCTTATTGACAATAAAAATTAGCCAATTAGCGCGCGAGAATTTTGACAGTTATTGTAAAATTAACAAATAGATTCCATGTTGCCGTGCGTCTGTTCAGTAATAGATCACAGATGACGTCAAAATGTGGTAAGAACAAAAAAGTGGCCAACGAGCCGCTGCGGCGAGTTGGTCACTGATGTTCTTACCACATTTTGACGTCTTCTGTGATCTATTACTGAACAGACCCACGGCAACATGGAATCTATTTGTTTTATATAATTTTGGAGATATTCGCTTCGGATTTTCACTTGAATGTACGCTAAATAAGCCGATAAAAATTATGTCAACAAACATCGAGTTTAGGCCACAGTGTTTTCATGCACTCAAATAAAACTTTGTGAAAACTAAACGGCTTAAAATAAACTACAGCTCAACTCAGCAAATGTTTCGAAAAGCAAATGTTTAGAGACTAACCTGATATGAGGAAAAACAATCTGAATTATTCCAGTCCAAATCCCGTTGCAAGTCGCTTCACGGCGAACAAATATCCCGCTAAATTTCTCGGATTCTGTTTACAATGAGCTATAAAAGTCCATCATATTTTCCTCCAAGTTCTAGCCAAGCTTGAACAGCCGATTTAAAATTCGTATCAATTGAAGTACATGGAATTTCCTACGGAATATTTCCAGTTTGACGAAAATATTTCTCTGTTTTGAGCGAAGGATTTGTTGGAGCAGGCAGGGCGCCCGCGCGTTTTCCCGCTTCGTGACGTCATTCGTGCGTCTGTACTCTAATAGATGACAGTTCTAAACCAATCACAGCACGAGTTTTACACAGTAAATTATATAATAACTTTTCGATCGTTGAGCCTGAAAATATAAATTGTCAGTAATCACGAATCACAACTTTACAGACAGGTCACCAAAGCGCTGTATATCAGTAAGAGTTTGTATGTTGTATGGAGCTGAAATTCGGATCGAAAATTATTTTCACTTTTCTTTCGAAAAGTTGTAGGTCGAAATTCGCCCAAAACGGCCTCCAGAAGCGATTAAGACACAGGCTAAAAAAGACAACAGGTGAAAAGCATCTACGTCATCTACCTGCAGTATTTATCGTTTATATACAATAGAGCGTTTTCACCAAAATAACAAGATCATTTTGCGTGCATAAAAAACATCAGCAAACTCAGAGATTGTAGAGTAGGTGGAAATAAATATATTCCCCAAATTTTAACTTGGCAGTGTTCATTGCAACGAATTATCGGGAAAACAATATTCAGAAAATTACAGAGCTTAGTATGGGTCCGCCATATTGGTGTACCAGTTTGGGACACCAATATGGCGGCCAAAAATGTCAGCGAGAAGAAAAAAAGATTTTGCTTCCAAAGTTATGAGTTTTAGTTCGGAATGCTTTAGTTATCATTTTTAACTTATTAGAATATCGGAAAATTATTTAATCAAAAGCTCTTATTAGCAACTCGTGAATAATATTAAAATACCTATAGTGGTGGTTGCATAAAAACAGTCATTTCTCTAAGTTCCGTAGGTTCCACGGTACTTGTAAACGGACATGTGGCAAATCTGACGTATCTTAAAATTCTATAATCTCAACAGCGTCTTTATAAAGTCCTATTAAAGCAAAACAATGAACGCAAACAAATTCGATGAATTTCTCAACGCATTTCGCATCGCCCGGAACTAAAAATTTTTGTCAAAGGAAAGGAAATTATTCCACTCTTCATCAGTTGATGGCGCTATAAAAGCTGACTCGTCCCCAGTCGTCTCTCTTGTCTCCTGTTAATATTAACGAGAAGAGAAGTCCTTTACAGGAGATAAGAGAGACGACTGGGGACGAGTCAGCTATAAAAGAGTTTTAACACCGGAAAGCGAAGACGTAAATGTTCAATGCGTGACAGAATGGTTGTTGATTTCATGGGTTTCATAGGACATTGCCCCGAATATTGGAAACTTTCGCTTTCATGTAAAAATAAACTATACTTGTTTACTTCCAAACCCGTGTTATTATTCATTGTGCTATAATAAGATTTGCGATACCCGCCGCGGGATGATCGATCGAAAATGACAGAAAATGTTTCTTTCTGAACTAGTTGCATATTTTACTAGTGAGCGTATTTCCTTCGAAAAACATTTTCAATATATAATATATTTCACCCATAGAAACAGAAATATCAAAATAAAATAATATTTTCTCCTTTCACGAAAATAAATTTACTTTAAATAAACTTAAACTGTAGCAAAAAAGTCCGCAAACGTGTGAAAGACTGAAAGGTTTGTTTATTCTGTTTATTTACATTCCAGATTCCACACGATTGTAATCAGTGCGACGATATCCGTTTGATTTTGGAGTACTTATCTAAGATCGCGAGCTCATGTTTGTAGCCGAATGTTTGTGTCGTCACGCAACGCTTCTCCCAATTAACTTGATAATGGCTCAGTCAATTCCAAGCCCGGGCATTTGTCGGGCATTTGTCATTTTTTTGCCAGAAGGTTGAAAATGCCCACGGTGGGGTCAGCTTTACATGCACAAAATCCCCACAGTGGGGCTTCAGGAGCAGTGCAAATGCCCGACCCACGGGACAAGTTCAAAAACTTTTTTGAGAGGATCGAGGAATTTAAAAATCTAAATTCCAAGCAGAACTATTAATGATGGACACTATAATTGTTCACAAATACATAGCTCTTTATTTATACCTGTAATCATGATTTTTGGAACATGGTGTTGAAGTCGAAGCTTCGTTCCGCCATCTTTGACATCTTTGGTTCGCACGTGGAAAGCAACGGTGCAAATGTTTGCACATGTGGGCTGGGGACTCAAACGAGGTTTAATATCAACTCAGTTTTTATATTTTTATATCGGAGGCAATCAGGAAATTTTAAATAAACAACAAAACGTGTACGTCTTTTAAAATACGAAAGATCGCGTTGCTTTTGACAATGCTCCACCCCCGGGCTGCCCGGTTATAGCAAATGCCCCACCCTAGGGATGGAAAAGTTGTAAAATGCCCGACAAATGCCCGGGGGGGGGGGGGGGGATGGTCGGGCTTGGAATTGATGGAGCCATAAGGACTACTGTTTCACGTGATCCATCGGAAATGATATCACCAAAATATAACCATAACCATTGTTTCGGTGTTTCGATGAAATAAAAAATAAAACAAAATAGCTGTTTCGCTGTTTCGGTGTTTCGGTGTTTCGCTGTTTCGTAGCGAGCAAGCTCTCTGGGGTTTTTTGGGGGTGGGGGGTGGGGAGGCGGGAAAGTGAAAGAGAGCTTGCAACGATGTCTCAGAGTTTTGAATATCTGCGCTCAAAAAATCGACGCGAAATGCTGATTGGTGGAAATTAATTAATTGATGACGTCTTCTTTGCAAACATGACGCTTTAGTGTTTATCACTCATGCAGAAAAATTAGTTCAGGTATTTTTGGAAGTAAACTTCGAAGGGGCACGTACTAAATATTTTTTCTGTTCAGCGCTTTGAAAATGCTTTCCAAAGAGACCTCTCTCGAGTCAAATGGTACGGTAGTTCCGGAGAAACAACATTTTTCGTAGCATACTGGGAAATACTACACACTGGCTTTTGTAATTAAATATGCAAAATCTTGCAACAGAAATTTCAGAGCGGAATTTCTAACAAACGGGGAACAAATATTCTAGCTGTCCTGCGCTTTGAAACCCCTATCGATAGAGATGTTTTTCGATTCGATCCGTTTAGTACTTTTCGAGGAACAACTTTCGAGCGTGTGAGATCGAATACAAGGCATTGCGTTACGTAGAAAATTGAGACGACCACGAAGTTTCAATTGACCAAATTTTGACAGCTCAAACAGCTGGAAACGGCGGGGGGTTTTGAGGGGCGGCATTCAAAATTCTGAGACATCCGTGCAAGCTCTCTTTCTCCCGCTCTTTCTCTTTTCCCCCAAAAAACGCCAAGAGAGCTTGCTCGCAGGCTAGCTGTTTCGTGGTTTAGCACAGTCCCTCTACAACAGCCAGAGATTTTCGTCCCGACCGGGCGCCGAATATAATTCTGCACCAGGATGGTCGTTGTGGAGAGGTTCAACTGTATGTGACTTGGTCAGAAAATTTATCACCTTCCCCTTTTCTGTTTGCAATTTATAGGAGGCCCCGCCCGACAGGACCAAGCAGAAATGAGAGCG
>MU826859.1:19592-437450 GCA_029204205.1 Desmophyllum pertusum
CTTATTATAATTATATATTGCTTTTATAACTATTACTATTACTATTACTATTACTATTACAGTTACTGTTACTGTTACTGTCACTGTCACTGTCACTGTCACTGTCACTGTCACTGTCACTGTCACTGTCACTGTCACTGTCACTGTCACTGTCACTGTCACTGTCACTAGAGACCTTACGCAACAGGACTGCGCGAGGAGGACGGCGACTTTAGTCGCGCGAGGACTAGGTTGAGCACGCGAGCGATGACGTTACCGTCCCCGTCGTAAACAAACCTTACGCAATTGATCACGCAACGTGCCGGTGCCGGCGTATGTTTTGCGACAAAATGGCAACCTTTCGAGAAGCAAGAGACGCACTTATGTTCGCAAATGACTTAAACTTAATAGACGATGAGGAACTATTGTTGTTGTACGATGTGAACACTTCAAAGACCTCAACATACCGTACTGGAAGTACGATAACTTTTTATCTGGGATTGCCTGTCAGACGATGAATGTAAGAGTGAATTTCGGTTTTTGAAACATGACATCTACGACCTTCTCGACGTTTTAAATCCCCCGGAGAAAATGGTTTGTCCGAACCGTTTTTTCGTGTACAGTGATGAGGCCCTGTGTATGCTTTTACGAAGATTTGCTTATCCATGCAGATACGAAGACTTGGTTTCAAGATTCGCAAGGCCTGTGCCTCAATTAAGTATGGTCGTCTCCGAAATGATGGATTTTTATATTTGCGCGCGTATGGCCATTTACTGTCAAGTTTTTAATCAGCCATGGCTATCCCCAGCTAATCTTGTCAATTTTTCTGAGTTCATTCATCGAAAGGGAGCCGCTCTTGACAACTGTTGGGGCTTCATAGACGGTACCGTGCGACCAGTGTGCAGACCAGGAGTTAACCAGCGAGTATTGTATAATGGCCACAAGCGCGTCCATGCAATTAAATTTCAAAGTGTTGTTGCTCCAAATGGACTAATTGCAAACCTTTTTGGCCCTGTTGAGGGTTCGAAGACACGACAGTGCTATGTTGGCCATGTCTGGCTTGCTGCCAAAATTAGAGACACACTCAATTTCACCAGCTGGCCAATCCCTGTGTCTCTATGGGGACCCTGCATACCCTCTAAGAGTTCATCTGCAAGGACCCTTCAAAGGTGCTGCCTTAACACCTCAACAAGAGGCATTTAATCTCTGTATGAGTAAAGTGAGGACATCTGTTGAGTGGGTCTTTGGTGACATTGTGGAATATTTTGCATTCCTTGACTTTAAAAAAGACCTTAAAGTTGTTTAAGTGCCATTGGCAAAATGTATATAGTTTGCGCACTCCTAAGGAATGCTCATTCCTGCTATTATGGCTCAACTACTTCTACGTATTTTGGACTAGATCCACCTTCAGTAGCAGATTATTTTATTAAGAAACATGATAGTTTTAATGAATTTATGGTAGATTAATTTCACAAAAACCCATGAAAAGATTCAAGAAAATAAGATACTTTTAGGCCATGATTCCATGCTGCCTTTTGAAAAATAATAAATTTAATTACCTTAAAGGAAGTTATTCACTGTTCGGCGCATGTGCCAGCTTATCAACTTTATCCGTTTAATAAACCCATACTACAGTCGAACCCCGATTAAGCGGCCACCCTTGGGAAAATGGCAAGTGGCTGCTTAATAGGGTTTGGCCGCTTAATCGGGGTTCGACTGTAGTATCGAGAAGTACATGTGAGTGAGGTTTTTTTAAACGTGAAAAGTTGATAAGCCGGCACATGCGCCGAACTGTGAAACACTCCCTTTAAATTTGGTTTTACCGCACAGATTTTGTGAAATCAGTCTATGTTGAAATGCTAAATATGACTGAGTAGTATTTTATATAAGCATGTAGTTTAAGCTTGTTTATTTCTGTAATTTCTGGTTTCCATATATTTTTATAGAGTTTCTTATGCAAATACTGAATCAACAGTATTGCTTCAAATTACAATATGAAAATCTTGTAATTACTGTAAATATCATGAACAATGTTTTTATTACATATAATTATCAGCATAACTAAGCAACAGTACTTCAAAAGTACAAACATGTCATTTAAAAATCCCTTTCAATTATATGTTGGGAATTAAAAATAGTACTTGTTCTTCAAACATTTTTATCCAAATAAAAAGGTACTATTTACTTCACAAATTTCAGCTTCTTAGATTAAAATATTAAAAATGATACTTTTATATGTACTCTTTAAAATATCCAAATGAAGTACCTGCATGAATGCATAAAAAGTATATTAATCATTCTTCTTCATGTATTGGATCAGGCCCATCATTAGCTGCATTTGTTGCTGTTGTTGTTGCTGCTGCTGTTGTTGTTGTTGCTGTTGTTGTTGTTGTTGCTGCTGCATAAAATTGAAAAAACTGAGTCTGCTGTTGCATCATGACCTGGTGCTGTTTCTGCATACCTCTGCAACCTTCATCTGCTTTTCTTGATCTTTTTTCCTCAGCTCTAGCTCTTCTTTTCTGAGGCTGAACTCTTTTTCTGCTTTTTCTTTTAGATACACAACAGTCTCGGAGCCACTTGCCCTTCTTTTCACCCTAACCACTCTCGCCTGTTTCATCCGCCTTTCTTTTCATTGTGTCACCCAGTTTTTCCATTGATCTTCTTCTCATTTCTTCTGCCTTGGCTTTGTCTTTGTCTGCTTTCTGTGATTTTTCAGCTGCTGTCGCAATCTGCTTCCTCAAATCTTTCAACTATCTCCTCAAGAAGCTTCTCGATTTCTGATGGCTCAGGTGAAATTCCACTTGCTTTTTCTTCTTCTGCCATTTTCTGCTTAAATTTTTTGGCAAGTAGAGCGTATCGCTCTCTCACAGCCCGCTTGTTCTTTAGTCTGTTCAAAAATGACGGATTGCCATTCAGCCTTTCCATAATTTCCTCCCATACTTGTCCTCTTTCTTTGGTGGAAGGCTTGTACTTAAATGGTTCACTGACCAAAATTTCTTGAAGTAACAACAAGTCACAATCACCTTTCCACTCCATCTCGTAGCTATCAAGTAAAGAAGTATATTACACAGGTTAATTGCAGATTGTGTATTATAATAAAAAGGATTAGAAGACATAAATTACTAGACAGTGATTCGAAATTCCACGTATTTTGCATTTTTCGTATCACCTGACGAAGGAACACCACGCACGAAAAAACCCTCAAAAAGTTAACGGCTGAATTCCTGAAAAAATCATCGATCATTAGACCACTTCAAAGCTTTTTGAAGTTTTTAAGTTCGGCTCAGACAGAAAACCCATCGGCAAACTGAAAAGTGCTGACCTTAAAATCAACAAAATGAGTAAAATCTTGCAATCCATGAGAAGCAAACATCCAGCTGCTCGGTAAATATAAAAATCCTTGGATTCAGATTTAGAAAAACACTATGATTGTCTTTTACCTCATTTGTTGCTTTGTCTATTTATGTAGGATAACTTTCCATTCAGAAATTAACCTTAAGTTGTTAAACAACAGCATATTTCAATAGAAAGAACGTAAAGCGCGATGATAAACCGGACTGTACTTGACTCGAATCGAAATAATTTTTACGCTCAACTAATGAAGCCAGGTAAATTCACTTTTGTCCAAAATAAACTCGTTTCCTTTCTTGTCAACATCCTAAAAACAACTTTCGACCTATTTTAATTATTACTGTGAGTAAATGATGAACTGGAAAGTAAATATTTGGATAAATATACTCACGTTTTCGACAGAACGTCAAACGGGCTGTTTTCACGTCCTAGACTTCAAGGGGACGGCGATGTAAACCGGAAATTGCGTCAAAAATCCATGCGTCATAGCTGTCACGCAAGTCACATAGTGACATTTTGCCGTCCTCCTCCTCGCGCAGTCCTGTTGCGTAAGGTCTCTACTGTCACTGTCACTGTCACTGTCACTGTCACTGTCACTGTCACTGTCACTGTCACTGTCACTGTCACTGTCACTGTCACTGTCACTGTCACTGTCACTGTCACTGTCACTGTCACTGTCACTGTCACTGTCACTGTCACTGTCACTGTCACTGTCACTGTCACTGTCACTGTCACTGTCACTGTCACTGTCACTGTCACTGTCACTGTCACTGTTTACTATTACTATTACTATTCAAACTTTCCGATTGTCCCACGGGAATTGATTAAGAATAAAAAAGCGTGCCAGGTAAGGAGTTCACACCTAGAATTAGTATGCAAGAGTATAAAAGGTTGGGATTGTGTTATCCTTGGCTGTTTTCACTCAAAATCCGATCCAGAAGGAATACGTGGATTTGAGTGGAGGCTGAGTACAGTGTAGTTGTCTGGATTGGTGAAGGTGGGGAATGTGGTGTGTGGACATTGTTAGTGCAAAGTACGAAGTCCTATTGTTGTAGAAGGGGTTAGTCCTTCTAGTAAGCGCAAAACTCGTTTTCTTCTTTGCCCACCCTCCCACCCAATCGTATCCCTTCTTTACTGCCTCTGTTTTCTTCGGATCTTTTTTTGTTTGTTTATGGTTTCAAATTACTGGAACAATTATTATTGATTACTTCCCATTCTTAATCAGTGATCCATGGAACAAAGGGAAGTTTGGATAGTTTATTACTATTACTACTACTACTACTACTACTACTTCAGGTAGACTTAATTAATATACTTAATAATTTATCGTTAATTAAATAAAGCTAATTTGCTAACTTGTCTTTTATCTGTTTACTTAGCCATATTGGTTTTTCGGGGTGGAATGTCACCATCTTAAACGCTGCCTACACCAGCTTTTCCCTTGAATGGACGAAGCTCGATACAAGGTTTTACATAATTGAAGTGAAGAGAATCAAAGGCAATTTATTGGCCGTGGATGTTGTTACAGGAAACGCTACAGCTGCAAATATCAAAGGCGTGTCTCCTTCTACAAAGTATAGCGTGGTCGTTTATGGAGTTGATGGCATTGGACAACCCTACAGTAGCTTAGAAAGTGTTGTTACTACTAAGAAAGGTATAACACAACTCAGTTCATTATGGTATTTACAGTGCCTAGCCGATATTAAATGAGGTCGTTTTGGGATGTTCCACTTAAGGTGTCTTAGTCAAGAACACCACGCCATGACCCTGGCTAGGTACGATTCCGGGCCTCTAGATGTTTAAACATGTTTAACTGTTATGAAATGATGAAATGAATCGCATTTCTTTCGCGGTTTAGCCATGGCAGCTTCGCTCCGATATCCGGAAAGCCAGTCGCGCTAAAATTGCCAACTACACTAATCAAATGTTGTGTCTTAACGTGACCCTAGCGTCGGAAACGGCAAAGCCGGAATGTCGCCTTTATGGTGACTGACGTATAGTGCGTTATATGAAATTTGTAATATTTTTGCGAAGCTAATTAAATTGTACACTCAATGAATTTGTCATTCATTACTATTAATAATTAATGATTATATTTGTTAATTCATTGATTCAGTATTTTGCGGAGTTCGGCCAGGTGCCACCCGCATCGTTGGTGGAACGGTTGCAGCAGTCAACAGCTGGCCATGGCAGGCGATGTTGATAGACAGTAATGGAAAGCTGTTTTGTGGCGGTTCATTAGTGGATCCTCATTGGGTAGTGACAGCAGCGCATTGTTACAATACAAGACGTCATCAGGTGTCAAAATAAGGTAGATATTAAGTTTAATTATCAATAATCGGACAATCTAGACAGAGAGCAGTCTGTATTTTTTTTATGTGTCTCCCTCCGTAAAAAAACCCAACAGAAATAACAAACATTAGCTGTATCCCCAAGGGATATTGTGATATGGGACGTGATTATTAGTAAACAAAGCTAGAAGCAAAATAAAGTACAGTCCAACCCCTATTAAGAGGCCGTTTATTAAGCGGCCAAACCCTCTTAAGCGGCCAGCTATCAAAGTCCCATGCAATATCAGTACAATACGTTAAATAAAACCCCTATTAAGCGGCCAACCCCTATTAAGCACCACTTGCCATTTCCCCGAGGGTGGCCGCTTAATAGGGGTTCGACTGTATATGTAAATAAAACACTGAAAAAAAATGATGTTATTTTATTGGCACCACATCCAAATAATGTTAAAGACCAAATCATGCGTTGCGATGATTACTTAATATTCCAACAACATGTTCTGAATTAATATAGGCTCCGGGCTCCGAGCTCCGGGCTCAGGGCTCCGGTTCTGGACACTCGTTGAAGGAACCATCTAAGGAAAGGAAAACTAAGTTAGAAAACCAACCGGTCCTCCAAGTTTGGGGGTTGCACGGAGGGCTAATAAAGCACTCCTTTGAACACTCACTGTTACAGAAACTGAAAACCTTCTGGCCTTATGTGCCTACCGCGAAAAGAAATGATGATGATGATGATGATGATGACGACGAAACAGAGGGGGGAGGGGGAGGGGGGGGGGGGATAGAAAGCTGGCCACTTTTCTTTGAAGACATAGCGGTGCCGGGCAACAGACCAACAGTGCGAATTATGTGTCAATCAAGCCATTGCTAATAATGACGGCAACCAAAACTTCATTGTTTTCTTCGGGAAACTTTTTCAAGCTCGCAGCGTAGAGCTGTACGCGTGTAACCTGCAAACGCACTGAGCGCTGGGGGATTTTGGCCTGATCTTTCACGCCGCCGAGAAAATATCTCGGCAGCGTGAAACAACAAGCGAAAAATCCGTCTGAGCTGCATTTGCAGGCTACAGCGAGAGTAATTCGGATACGCGTCAGTAGTGCTACTACTGAAGGCAAAGCGAAAATCAGACAACAACGAAAAGAACACGTCTTCCTTTTCGAGCGAAAACAACCAAGGAAAAACACATTTTTGTTATCATGTATACTAATTTTAGGTGTGAATTTCTTGCCTGACAACCTTTTTTTATTGTTAATAAGTTCCCGTGGGACAATCATCTTAGTAACTAGTTGAGTCCTACTGACTGCGCACAGCACCACTATGTCCGTCACCCAAGTCAACTTATAAGGGCAGTTTCTACCCCCCCCCCCCCCCCCCCCCCCCCCCTGCGACGAAAGTAATTATTTCTACTTTTTGTATTCATTGTCTACTTTATAAGGTTGGGAGCCCACTACAGAGCAGGTAGCCGTGTTGGAACAGAACAAGACATCAGTGTTGCAAAAATCATAAGGCACGTGCGTTTCAATCGTTTCACATACAGCAATGATATCGCACTAATTAATCTCGTGAGTTCTCCTGATCTTGGAGTAGGAGTTGGGCTTGTTTGTATGCCCGACACCAGCCATCGTCTTCCCTTTGACAACGTTAACAAAACATGTTGGATAACAGGCTGGGGAACTGTATATGATTTACGCTCTACACAAAATACACTCATGGAAGCATCTGTGTCACTGGTGTCAAAAAAACGCTGCACTCGTGCTTATCCCGGCAAAATCGACGATTCGATGCTCTGTGCAGGTCGAGACGATGGAGGAGATGATACTTGTCAGAGTGATAGTGGAGGACCACTGGTGTGCGAGGCTAATGGTACATGGTATCTTGAGGGAGTCACCAGCTGGAGTCGAGGATGTGGCCAAGGTGGAAAGTATGGTTTATTCTCCAAAGTTCGGAACTCTAAATCGTGGCTATCACAAAATATACATGGCTTTGTTCCAACAATTGCACCGACACAAAACCAGTCAACTTCTGCAATAGGTGAGCATAATCGTTTTCTATTTATACGCTTTTCTTATTATTTTCTTGAGCCAGGTAGAGTGTTTAAAAAGGGTATTATGGGCTTGGTTATTTTATCGTTGAAAACAAACATGGCATGCCTTACACATGCGTACTTGACGTAATGAGTTTGTTACCCATTGCATCAAGTTATGACGTTATCCAAGAATAGCGATGTAAACACGGCTACCTTTTACGGGACAAAAGCCAGAAAAAAGTGTTTAATATCTGCATGTTCGCTTTTGCGTCAAAAGCAATCTCGTTCCCAGAGTCCTCGTTACCCTTGTCCAGCGGTGGAGCGGCTAACAAGGACCTCTGGGATAAAGCGATCCGCCTGACTTGCGGAGTAAGACCGGAAGTCCAAGAATCTTGGCGTCCGTTAGTTGAAACATGGGGTCGAACACATGCGCAGTAGAGCCGGAAGTCCTAGAATCCGGTCATGGCGGATCGCTTTATCCCAGAGGTCCTTGTTGGCCGCCCCACCGCTGGACAAGGGTAACGAGGACTCTGGGAACGAGATTGTGTCAAAAGGAGATGAACCACTTTGTTCCAACTATTACATAATAAACAACAAGTAGATGGCTTTTAAACGACTTTCATAAACCGAAACCGAAGTAATTACATTAAACGCAAATAATTACATGACCTAATCAGAGGCACAGACTGAAAGAAATATACTGCAACTAGCTGGATTTGTTCTCGATAGTCCCAATTTCGTCTCCTTAGCTACGCCTTGTTCATTGCCAACTAGTCAGCCTCGTGCTAGTTGGGATTATTATCAATTATTTTTTTTTCCGTGGGCCAAAAAATAAAGCTTATGTTTGTTTGTTACAGTACGTAAAAACAGTAAAAACAGTATGTTCTTTAATTCTGTTTGTTCAAAGCACGACATTTATTAACTAATTATGCAGCTCATCAAAACCTCACAGGAATGCTCATTATATTTTTCGATATTTCCCAAGCAGTACTTTTGTATATCCAAAGCAGTACTTTCGATATTAAATTCATGTTCCCGGACACTCATCGAGTCCATTAATTAAATTAATTATTTATTTATTTATGTATCCATAAATTTGACGTTTATGGATACATGTACCTCCATGTTAGGGTTCTTTGCGAGAAGTTTTATGTGACTGCCTGATGTAAGATATTTTTTCGTTGGGTTCGTTTGCATTTTTTAGCTTTATTTTATTTCCTTTTTCGTGGCGTAGGGTCCAATAATAGACACGTTAGTAAGAAACTAACAGGCCCATCAACTTGTATGCCATCCGTTTCAAGTAATCCACCCACCAATAAGCCTTTCTTTTCAAGTATTTCATGGCAGCTACAATCGGCGTCAGAAGAGTTGAGACAGTTTTTTTTTTGCAACATCTACCTGGCGCACAGTATTTTTCACAGTATTGTGTTGTAGAGGCCGTGGAAAAGACAGTATATTTGTGGCCCTGCAATTATTAAACAGCTTCTTCATTCTGCATTTAATGCATATGTACATGTAGTTTCATAGTATAATTTTAATTTAATATATTTGTTTTCTTATTTTCTCCTTGACAAGACTACTCTACTACCACCAAACCAAGTACTTCCAAACCAAGTACTTCCAAACCAAGTACTTCCAAACCAAGCAGTTCTCCCAAACCAAGTTCTTCCAAACCAAGCAGTTCTTCCAAACCAAGCAGTTCTTCCAAACCAAGTACTTCCAAACCAAGTACTTCCAAATCCACAATTACTCTTCAAACACCATCAATAGAGGAAATACAAGACTCAGTCATGTTAGAAATTCGAGGCCTGGATATGAAAAAGGTACTTTTTCAACTGATATTTAACAATCATTCGTCTTAGGCTCAATGAGCCTAAGGCGAATAATTGTTTTAGCAAAATTTCCAAAGGTGAAACGAACTAAATCATGAAAAAAGAAACGATTTGAAAGTGCTCGCCAATAATGTAGACCACATAATTCCTGAATCAATTACAGTGTAAATTTAGAAAAAAGTAATTAATCAGCTACCTTTATTTGATCGTTGGTGACTTCGTGAGAAATTGTAGTTATCGTTTGGAAATGAGTAGCTCGGTCTGAAGAGAAGTAATTTTGTTCATACGATCTAACACAGTTTGTCATGGCTGGCGATCGACGAAACATTGTTTACGATTTTTTTTTTTCAGTGTTTTAAATGCCTTGAAAACCATTTTTGGAAAACAGTTTTGATTCAAAGGCCTTATGAGTCATTTTCCTAACTTTCCAACGCGTTGAATATCTCAGGCTGTCGTGGTGTATTTACAATAACCAGCCACCATGTTTACTTGCGGGCATAGCAAATGTCGCTTAGCTTAGTAACCCCGCCTAGTTCTATAATCACCCCTTGCAAGGTGATTATGTATTTCTTAATATTATTTCTTTTTGGTTGAACATTAATTTACCAATGCAAGGTTATGACACGGTATTGTTCGCACAAGGTAAAGTTTTGTCAGCGGTGCGGGCAAAATGAGCGGCGACAACAAGCGACGCAAGCCGCGAGAGAAAATACCGCCTGCAACAAAACTTGTTTTTTTTTAATGCCGCCCACTTCTATCAGTTTTGTTGATCCAATTAAAACAGCCAATCAGAGTAAAGCTGTAATGCGAAACGTATCCATTATCTAATGATGAAATAAAGTGATGACAGGCGAAACAGTAAAACGTGGCCTTAGAGTTTGGCTTTTACGAGTATGTCACTTGTCAAAGATTGAAAAGTCTCAGTCGGTTAAAAGTGCGTGCGAGCATCAAGGATCGCTTGTTCGTTTAAACTTTCGCCTTTATAGATTGTAGTGTCCAGAAAGTATATTTCTGTGTCTGATATTTCAGCCGTTAATTTGATTGTTCGCTAAGACAATAAATTATTCCATCTCCTTTCTGTCAACGCTCCACAGTACTGCCATTCCGTTTCACAAAGCAACTCTTTCACTGACGTTTCCTGCTCCTTCTTCAAAACAATTTACCGATTTTCCGTTTGAATATCTAGGAAATTTAATAGAAATTAAACTCTCTTCAACAGAAGCCATTTTCATTCGCGGTCACGCGGAAATGTTGTGGTAAAATTGGTCCAGAGACATGGCAGCTCAACTAACATTTGATTGACGTGTTCATGGCTCTCAACAAGAGACATGGCAGCTCAACTAACATTTGATTGACGTGTTCACGGCTCTCAACAAATCGGAATTTACCGTCCACTGGTGGACGGACTATTCAAAATACCTAGTTCTGAAAGACCGCCTGCAGACTCTCGCGGCTGCGCCGTTCGCTTTCGCGGCTTCGTCACTTACGAATGTTTACTTCGCGCGCCAACAAGACCGCCAGCTACGCAGGCTAGACACACGTATTTTCAAATGACGAGAAAATCTATAAAGAAGTTTTAATTATTTCTTAGTCCAGTTAAGGTAGTACAATTGGGTGAGTCGTAAAATATAAAGTTGCCTTCGTTTACAGCCAGCTGGTAGATAAAACATTATTATGATCAATTCCAAAAGATAAAAGTCCACCGCTTGCGGGTTTTTGGAGAAAGCGGAGATTGAATTTCGTTGTCTGGGGCGCCATTTTAAGACGCCATCTTGGATTTGCAGACGTAAGTATCGAACGGTGGAAGCTAAGGACATGCGCTCTGGTATTTTGTTCACGGGAGTCTCGCACAACATTCCAGATTATTTTTCGTGTGTGCTCATGTTGATCAGGCTGGTAAGTACAAGGCTCAAGATGGCGGATCAATTTGCAGAGAAATCGCGATGAAAAACTGGCTGAATTCCTCGAATTCGGCGTCTTTTTGACTTACATGTGATAAAATTTAACAAATTGCCACTAGGAAAAACTCAATGCTGACGAAATTTGGCACAGTTTTTGTCCACATGTTTAAGTAATCTTCCTGCATTTAGCCGCAAAAAAACATTCAATTTGAGTAAAATTAAGGGAGTCATGTGCTTGATTTTAATGCCTGTTAATAATTAACACAGAATTTGCTGTTTCACTGCGGCTAACTCATATTTCATGTATTTTCTTCATAACTGTTATATAAAAACAAAAATTATGACTACTAATTAAAACATAAACCTAAAAATTAGAAAAACTGATTTTTACACCGCTTGCGAGTAATCAATTTCACACATTCCCGTTGCGAAAATGAAAATGTCGATTTCAGAATCTGTTTCTCTGATAAAAATGACTTAACAACTTCTTCTATGGAATTTCAAATGACGATGAAAATCTCCAAAAGGGTCCTTTTTCGGAGCATTTTAGCCAGTTGTACTACCTTAAGTGATAAAATGTAATTAAAGTCTTGCCCCGTTTCACGTTAAAACAATCGTAATTGTTTTGTAGTGTTCTATGTTAGTTTGATGCTTAATTATTTATTGTCTAGTTATCACCTTTGGACTTGTGATGACTTCGTATCTTCCCTGGATATTATATTATTTCTTCCAATACTGATGAGTTTATTCTTCTTGGTTCGTGATGTTTTTTTCTTTGCATGCGTTTGTATTAGTGGGATAACGAAATGAAAGATGACTTTAAAAGAGAAGTTGCGAGAGTGGCTACATATTACTGTGCAGCCGACGGAGCCCGGTGTCAATTAACTGAGACAAGGTAGAGGCACAAAAAACAACAACAATAATGATGATGCATAAATGCTCAGGCACAAATACAAAGAACAATACGGCGTATGGGTTATGACCAAGTGTGGGGTAAATATGGCGGGATATTGGCCAAGTTCTTTTTTGCGTGTTTATGGACCGACACTAAGTAGAGGACCATAAACACGCAAAAACGAGGCCAATATCCCGCCATCTTGACCAAACAAGCTTGTTCAATAAAGGATTTATTGTATGACCAGAAGTACGCAAAAGACAGTTCGATGATTTGTTTATGCTCTTCAATACATTATATTTCTTTGTTTTTGGACTGATCATCGATAGAAAGAGACTTGTAAATATTTGGGTTTACTCGGGAAGTGCAAATTACAAAACTAAAGCTTTTTGAACCGACGTCAATAAAAAGTTTTCTTGCGGGAACAAAGCGGGCCATCCCGAGCGGTCAAGAGGGCTCCATCTTCACCGCATAGGATTCACTTCATCTTGTCCGCTCATAAAGCCAGCCATATAATAACACAGCTTCTCGAATATTTCTGGTTTGCATGTATACGTATTAAATATAAAGGGTGATGGTTCATCATAAGTGTCATTCTGAGAAAACATAATATTATTGTTGTGTGCTCAACTTATCCCTTGCGACAGAAAAGCCTGAGATGCATGTCAGTGAACCGTGCAGTGTCTCTGATTAACCGTGGAAATCCACCATCAGTAGTATCCACCACCTATGCCCATGCCTCGTTAATGTATTGGATATTCTACATGTTCTTCTCTTTACTTTGTCATCACGCGTGTGATAATTAATAACATTCTTGGAGCCCCAGGGGCAGTAAATTCCGGGCGAGACGAGGTTAACCAAGCGAAATCTGCGCGACGAAACTACGTTAGTCACGTGGTTCTGGTTTACTTCATCTCCCCTCGACTAACTGCCTCTAGGTTTCCTGGGATGGATTAATAACTATCTTGCGAAGTTTTTTTTCTTTGAAACCAGGGGAACTTACATACAATATTTTCTTATAATATGTTATTGTTTTTTTTGTCCTGTCTACATCCCGTAGGAGGCGGTCGTCTGAGAACATGATATTTTCAGCCGATATGGTTCACATTGGCTATCCACTACAGTCACCGGATGATCCTCTAATAACCTTGTTGGCTTTCTATTTACAACGTTCTCAAGGGCTCTCGGACTATGTCGTTACCAAAGACGTCCTGCAAGCCATCGTGAAGAGTGACATGTCGAGAATTGAAGGATCGATGGGTAGTACCATCGTAACTGTCCAGCCTTTATCTTCTACCGCAAATACTAAAGAAGATGAAGAAGATGACGAGGAATCAAAGCCAACCAGTGTTATTATAGTCGCTTCTGTGGTCCTTGTTTTATTGTTCGTTGTTATCGTCGATCTTGTGTTGAGGTAAGAGAAACCAAACGTAAAGGAGCTTTTAAAACATCAGCGAGCTGTTTTGTGTTATTGCGTGGACGTTAAGGCGTTCTACGCTATTGTCCCGATGTACCCTGGTAATGGGCTGCGATATATATTTCACCAAAATGGAGCGCAGGAAACTTAGTTGGCCAATAACAAATTGGTCCAACAACAAAATTCGTGTTCCATGCATTTGATTGCGGTTCTTTTAGTGTTTTTTTTTTTACTAACAAACCGTTTCCACAAATGTATTTTTTTCTCGAATGTTTCTATTAGGCAAAGCGGTCAACAATTCTGCGCGGTCGCCCTATTATGTCAATGACTCCGAATTGAACTCCCCTCGTTCTATTCTACGAAGGTTTGCGCGTGATCTTCGCGAACTTATTTTATAAAGAAATGAAGAAAATTTTAAACAGAAGTGTATATTAATATTAATTGTTTTTCTAAGATTTGGCCTCAACGGACGTGTACACAGAAAGGAGAAAGTCGACGAAGCTGTCGTTGAAGGCAATGATTGTGTATGTAAAGGCGCTGATGGAGGCCACACTATGAACAAGTGGACCAATACTTACATAACTGTGGAGCAAGCCGTTGAATTAAATACAGCTGACGGTGTCCAAGTCCCAGCAGATTCTGGCTTCAAACTCATCCAATCAAACTAACAGTGATGATCCAAAGGAAAAGAACAAGAGAAACAACGAGGCAGATATCGACAAACATGAAACTTGTTATTAACCCACACCGAACTGTCTAGTTTCATTGATAAGAAGGGCAGAATCAGTTAATGTGTTTTTTCTTGCTTCGTTCGATAGAACCGGTTTTCTTATTTGTTCATTCCTGTATTTTACTTTTGCTTTTTGATAAACGGCATGCAGTTTAGTTTTTGTCTACAATTTTAGATACTTGACATGGTACCTGTAAACAGTCAATAACGAAAGACTTAAAACAATTTGACAATGTAAGGTAAAAAAAGTTACATCGCCGAAAGGAAATCTATGCTAGGTAGGAATACGGTGGGTTTAAACCAAAAACCACCAGCTTATCAATGAGAGAACTATTGTTACTACTCCACTAAGAAACGATGAGGCTATAGAAAACAAAGCAACAGCGTGCTAATTATAACTAATCAGTGCCAATTCAGCCGGTAAAAAAATATACCAGTTTTAATTATAATATCGTACTTTTTATGGATGAAAATGAATCCGAGTCACGCTCGAATACAGTGATTATAGTACCCTTTAGGGGTTTCTTTTAAACTGATTGCAACGATTACTATATCCCCGTCATTTTTATATACAGCTGAGTCTCCCCCCTCCGGGATTTCCCCGCCTGACACCTCATGCGTTATACCCTGTGTATTGACAACCTTTTTTTTCGGTGCTGCAGCATGGTACACTGATTGCATACAATTACCAAGTCACAACTTTATATTTTGCACTATTTGAAAAAAATCGTCTAAAAGCAGGCGTTGATGTCTTATAGTATCTTATGTGGGGTAGCAGTATCTAAAATATTGCTAGCACTATACTCTTAAAGCTACCTGTCTGGGGCTATGTTAGCAAAGGTCTATCTTAGAAACTCCAGCAGTTTACAAAATAGGGATAGGGCTGCCAGGATTATGCTCTCAATTTAATTATAACACACGATCTAGTGAATTATTGGATGAACTGGACTGGGAAAGACTGTAACAAAGGAGAAGTAGACAACTGGCTATTGTGGTCTATAAGATTTGCAAACAGTCTTTCTATATTTAAGAAGGATTCCCAATGATACATCTAATGTCACTCCCATAACCTGAGAAACTCCACTATAAACTTGCATATTCCCATACCAAAGTCAGGGGCAGCAAAATGCATCCTTCACTACCGAGGGTCTATCCTCTGGAATAAAATCCCTGCAGAGGCAAGAAATCATGCCAGTATCAGAAATGCTTTTAAATCATGCATGTTCAAGTAAAATATTTTTTAGTTAACTGTTGTGACTAGTAAATTTAAATTGTTAGTAGGGCTAAATTTAGGGTTATAATAATTAATAGTTGGGCATTTTTGAATAGTTATCATAAATTAATTGTAATGTAGAAGGATTTTATGTTTCTGTTATAGTCTTTTAGTTAGATATCACGGCTCACTGGAAGACCATTGTAATGAATGTGATATCGTGTTTTTAAATAAAGATGAAGATGATAATGATGATTTCCTGAAATTTTCTATAAAACATGTAATTCGAGATTTTTAAAATGTATGACGTCATTTTAGCGCGATGTGACGTCATACTTGATATTTCACTGCCACTAATTGGATGCTTTACGCACCATACAAGTTTCATTAACCAAAACGTGAATACTTCTGGAGATAAACACGAGGGAAACGATGTTGTTTTGCGTGATATGCTACAATTAGCACTGTATTCTTCATATATCTGAACGAACTATGTTTTCTACGAACTATGTTTCCTATTTGACCATTATCTGATATGTTCTACATTATATGTGTATTTTACACTCAAGTTCACAATAAGCTACATATATACAGCTTGTAGCTTGGAAATTTAAACCTGAAAATAGGTAGCTCGCCATGAATTTCAGATGAAACAAGAAGCTTAGAAAGCTTATTATGGTTGGAAGATTGGGCATTTTCCATATGCTTTTGATTCGCAATGTTTTTTTTTAAGTTGGAAATTTTACCCAAAATTGTTTGTTCTGGGTAATGTGTAATCGTAGCTGAAATTCGTCCCAGCCAACAACACAAATCACGGTGAAATTCGTTCACAACAATGACTACAAACAACAACTACTGAGCAACGACTAACAGCAAATTCGCGAGTCACGTCAATGTCTGGTATCCGTGATTCATAACAGTTAAAGCCGGGGTAATTTTCCTATCAATGATGTCACTGTCAATGATGTCACTGTCAATGATGTCAATGAAACGTTTGTTTTTCTGGTAATCTATTCTGGTATTCAGCAATGTTGACATTCTCGGTGTAATCCGTTGATTTTTTTTTTGTAACTTTTGGTCATTCGTCGTTTTGCTTCAGTGGACTAATTATAGTACACGTGATTACTGAAGTATCGAGAAGTACATGCGAGTGGATTTTTTTAAACGGATAAAGTTGATAAGCAGGCACATGCGCCGAACCATGAAACACTCCCTTTAAGAAGAGTTCTTAATAAATAAACTGTTAACTTAGTCGAATGCATGAACAGTCGAATGCCATGAACAGAACTTGCGAGTCTGATGGAACGAATAACTGACAAGACAACCACATGCACAACAGAATGAGAAAGTAAACTTTTGGTGAAAAGCAGGCAATCTCGACAAAGAAAACCGTCGAAGCGCTTATGCCAAAAACTTACCGTTTCTAGAATATACATTAGTAGCTAATTTAAGCACTGGTGGGCTCGGGGATGTGCCTTCATACGAGGTAACGAAACAAATTTAATATTTCCGGAGCGGACGAGTCCTCCTACAATTGCTGCAAAAGACTGCAAAGAAGTGCCATATTGAAATTTCTCAAATATCCACTTCAAATTGCTGGTGTGTTACATGTAGTCAAAACTTGGCAACACATAATTGTCATATTGGATTTGACAGCTGGTAAGTTTGATACATAATAGCGTAGGATGTAGGGCTAGCGCCTCATTCCCCTCCCCCCCCCCCCCCCCCCCCCCCCCTTCCTCTCGCACGCGCTTCAACTGCGTACAGCTTGCGTGCAGATATCTCCTATTTCCTTATGCGTCCGGAAAACTCACTTTTCCGACATAGGAAGGAAGGAAATAGGAGACATATACACGCAGGCTAATCTTCTCGCGGCTTTCGTGGTTTCGTTACTCACTCGCCTATTTTGCCAACGCACAAACCACCAGCTACACAGCAATATAGCTCAAGTGATCAGCCAGTGTGCCAGTAAAGTTTCTCGCGGACTTTTAGCCTGCCATACGGCTAACGCTAGGAAAAACTAGACAGCATGAATGCCTCAAATTTCATGAGGAAAATAGTTTGATATATCTCAGTATCTTTCAATAATAATAGTTTCAAGATTGCGCATTGCGCATCCTTACTGCGCACGATTTCAAGCTTAATTAGCGCGCGCACATTCAATCTCGTCCCCAGAGCCCGCGATTCTTTTGGTCAGCACCAAGATCTCGAACTCTGGCCAGGGCCAACGAAAAGTCCCAGATTCTAGGACTCCCGGTAACACTGCGCAAACTCAGAGTTGGTTCAAAATGGCGGCCAAATCTTTTTACTGTTGATGTTCTATGGGGAATTTAGAGGTCAAATCTTTGTCAAGAATCCTTTGTTACGGCTTGGAAATGATAAAGACAACAACGTGTTACGTGTACTAAAGCGCAACGAGGTATTCAGTTTTCTAATTGACAAGAATATGCCGTTTTTTGCAGTCTTACTCGATACGGATCGATATAAAGTTATCTCATCATGCGGTCCTTCGTGGCGTTTCGATTTTTTCCATCGCGAATATGGGCCAGCAGAGAGTCCTGGAGTATCCAGACTTTAAGAAAAAATGAAGTAGATGGATATATTTTTGGTTAAATAACTTTCGTTCTGAGAAGCAGTGATAAGGTACATTAAATACTTCTGCTTGTTTACTGTATTTTTAGGATTATTTTTTGTAAAGATCGTTCTATGCATATGTAAGGTTAATTAGAAATGTAAAAGGCAAACTTTATTTTTTTAAGTTTATGTGTATTGAAAAAGCTTGCTATTCTCACTGCTTATGCATTATGATTGGTACGAATTCTACCCAGTACATTTACTAGCAAAATAACACAATTTAATAATTTCCAGTGCCTTGGAAGACATATTTAGAAGGCACTAAAATCTGCCAAAATTGTTGTTGAAACAAATTTTCACCAGTAATAACGTACTCATTACAATCTCTTGCCAGACACCAATATATTTATTTAGAACTTTAGTCTGGACTATGCCAATTTGTATATGCAAACATGAGTACATGCTGTCCAATTTGAAAATAGTTGAATGTGAAAATCAGCTAATTTTTCAATTCACTTATGCAGGCAAACATACAAGCATGATTCCTATTTAAATACAGTCTTCTGGATAGTAGTAGTTTGATTCAGGTTTGCATTCAAATCTACATAGTTGCCTTGCAAAATGCTACAAAGGATGATCTGCAAGTGGGTATACTTGGGTAATAGCATACCGTAAACTGCTGCTTATAAGTCCCCCCCCGCTTATAAGCCCCCCGGTTATAGGCCCATCTACCTGTAAACAAAAAAAATAACATCCGATTATAAGCCCCCCCGTTTATAAGGCCATCCAAAACCCCTTACGAAGTTGTATAAGCCCAGGGCTTATAAGCAGCAGTTTATGGTATGTTTGGGGCCAAATTGAAAAAAAGCCTCAATTTTGGTAGTGGGAGATCCTACATGTACAGTAGGTACTGTGACAAAGAACACAAGACTTGAATCTGGACATTTGGATCCTTAGACCAAAACAATATATAATCATTAGGTCCGACTTAATGCCTCCTGCCATAAAATTATATTTGACTGGACTTCTTGAGAAGTTTATATCATTAAAGTATTAGCAGCCTTTCTGGAGATGTAATCCCTGGGCTGACCAGAGAGATATGCTGAAAATAGGATGATTGAATATTTTTGTCTGAGATTGTTACAAGAATAAAAGATTGAGAATGTGTAAGATTGTAATCTTATGTATAGCCCGGGTGTGTGTGTGTGTGCGGGAGGGGGTCTCCCTCGTGTGGCCTATATGGGGATGTGCCACTGGACAGGGTATGGTTTTTTGGCCTCTCTGCCCTGAACAGGGTATATAATTTTATGCGAGTCTGTCCTAAACAGGGTCTGGACCTGTCCTAAACAGGGGGTTGCAAGATTGTTGTCATTAAATATGGTTTATACAGTATTTAGCAATCTGAGATCTGAGACGTTTGCCAGTCTTTAGCAGGTCATCAGACAATTTTCAGGACAACATTGTGTAAAACAAGAGAGTGTGTATTTTGTCCTTTGTCCTAAACATGTCCTAAAATAGGGGGTGTTGTCCTACACAGGGTAGGTTTTTTAGTAATTTTTTGTCCTTAACAGGGTCAGGGTTTCAAACCCTCATCCCCTCAGCGGCACCCCTATACCCAAACATGGGTCAAGTACCCCCCTCCCCCCCCTCTGGGATATATAACAACCAAGCAGATATTAAATTACATTGCTGACAGGTAACAACAGCTACAAGATTTCAGACTCCACCCCTAGGTTAAAATAAAGTTAGCAACCCTTTAGACAGAGAGCCTCTCTTTGAAGGAAGCCAGGGATACATATATTTCATTAGTTAAGTCAAAGTGTGTTGTTTCACTGTAAATGTTATGACTCTTCCTGTATTTTGACATGCCTGTAGGGCAAGAAAAAAATATAAATGTGAAGTAGAAATGTACAATGATTTTAAAATGTCTGTCTACAAGCAAACACCTAACTCTGGTTTCCTGCTTAATAGAGAGGGGGGGGCTTATTTCAAATCATAATTTTTTGAGAAAATTCACATTAATTTTTCAAACTTTACTATTACACCACTAATAAAAAACAGAACAAGATATGGGTTATGTATAACTATCTTAAAAAATACAATGTCATTTATACCCTAACGGGCTAACTCAACGAAACGATAGTTCTGGAAATTAAAATTCCAGAAAATATTGCTGAAAAGTCATTTACATAAGCCTGATGGAAAGGGGGGAAGGGGGGCTTATTACAAAATTTGACTTCCAAAGGGGGGGGGGGGCTTATTAGAGAGGGGGCTTAATAGATGGGGGGGGGGGGGGGGGGCTAAATAGAGCTTTCACGGTAATTTCTGGTATATATTTCCTGCACATCAAAATTTAATAATAGCATGTGCCTCCAGAAATCCAATAACATGCATTTGGACCATACACAAAAATAATATTAAAACCGTTTTAATAGTGGAAAGAACACTGATCAGTGTTGCTTGTCATGTTGATTAATAAATTCAGAAAGTTATAAAAGCAATAATTAGCTTATAGTGACGGTATGCTGCTATATAACTCAATACACTGTCAATATCACAAGACAATCCTTCACGATCATATTTTACTCAGTGCTAGAAGCATACACAAACTTGTGCACAAGGGAAATACACGTGCAAGCTGTAGGCTATTTATAAATACAACTGAATCACAAACCACATATTTCATATGAAAAAGCCAGGACAGTGTTGTCCGATTTAATTGCTGTTTTTCGTTAAGACAACAGGAGTAAATAATCCGGACGGAATACGATCACCGGCTGAGATGCTTCTGCTGTCGACGAAAAAAAGCGATACCCACAAGCTCTGAGGAGTACTGGTTAACTTGCTTTTCTTTTTTACCTGTTTAAAGATGATGAAGTATCTGCGTGATCGATCGATAAAAATATTTTATTCCGATTCGCCACTGGAAGAATCCAACCAAAATGTAACGGACGTGATTTTCCCGTCGCTTAAAATCTGCAACGGAATGACAGAATATTCTCCAGCTGCTTTTCCGACCAAAACATCCATAGGATCGGACTGGGATTACACGTTCTCCTTGTATAAAATGAGGAAGGTGACTACATGTTTTCGTCCGCCATGTTGATTTTCGGTTAACTTCCGGTTATTAATCCATTGTGTTTTAGCAGCCAATCAAAAAAATTGAATAAAACGCCGCTGGCGAGAGTCCGTGATGCTTGAAACTAAAGGATCGCGGGCTCGCGGGACGAGATTGGCGCACATTAAGAACTTGGCGTTTTTTTCATTGTGGCTATGCTCGCCAGAAAGGTAAATGATCGTTTCCTATAAACGAGCACGGTGACCTATATTTTTTATTGCATATTTGTTGGTGTTTTAAATTATCATTTTTAAGTTAACAAATTTAAAAAAAACATTATTCGGAAGGAAAAAAGAGATCGCTAAAAGCGTGCACAAAAACGGTTACTCGTGGGTGCATCAACGCGAGGAACGTTGTGAGTCGATGTCGTTTGAAGTTGTGTGATTTTTCCATAAATTAAATATCAACTTGTTCAACTACCCCGAAATGTAACGTGAACCGAAGAAATAACTACGCGCGAGATTAGTACTAGTACAGGCATAAATGGGGTAACATTGGTCCATAATATCTCTTATGCGAGCACGGTGACCTATATTTTTTGTTGTATTTTTCGAAACAGAGCTTGGTAGGGAACATTCAGGGAAAGTTTCACAAAAATCGTTCGACAACTTTTATTTATGAGGAATGTCCTTAAGTATATTCATTTCAGTTTATTTTTTAGCCATAGCTGAGCTATTTTAAAAGCGTTACCTGATTGGTCAGTTCGAGTAACGTGATGTCGGAGCCTCGATCTGAATGAAATAAAAATAAATGTCACACATGTCGCGAAACTATTATTAAATTTCAACAGAGGTCTTATCCTATCAGATTCGCGTCTAGACTAGTTTTAGATCATTTCCCCGCAAACCAGTAGCCATTCACGTTCAACAATGTTTAATTAGCGCGATACGCAAAGCCAGCTACATGTACTGTAAGTGAAAGTGAAAAAAGCGGAAATCACCACAGGAGGTTGGTATTTTATCGTTGAAGACATTACACTGTTGTTAAAAATAAGTTATGAATGAATGTTTTCTTCAAACGGTCACAACATTTCTCTCAACAATTTCTCAACATTCGTTGTGTTATGTTGAAAGAACTTGGTTGAGAGAAGATGTTGAGACATGTCACAACAGAACATCTCTCAACATTGTTGAGAGGGGATGTCAAACGGCCGCAACATCAGCTCTCAGTTGAGAGAATGTTGAGACAAATCAGTTGTGACCATTTGATCGGGGCTCGCGTCAGCTCGCACGCGTTTACTCTTAAAGCTTGTCAGGGGCACCCAACGGATCGTTTCGGTGGAATATCTGTTCGGGAGGCCTATAATCGCCTCAGATATTCGGTTAGGGAAATGTCATCTCGAACTTTCTTAATATGAGAAAATTAATGCCTTTTGTTTTCGGAGAGATAAAATGTCGTTTTGGGTACAAAAATAGGTCAGCTGGGATTTTCGGAAAGGCAAATTCAGCTCATAAATTCGGGTAATAAGATTTCAATCCCTAAAATTTTCTGGAGTTTGAAAGTTCAGCTAACGTATCCGAACAGATACATTTTCTTAGCGTTTAAAAATAAGCCATTAAACTGCACAAAAAGCACAGTTATAACGTAAAAACGACGTTCCGACACCTACAGGAAAATTTTGTCGTTGGGTGCCCATGGCTTGTGTAATCAGCGCGCGCGCGATCATACATATAAATGTCCCCTGCTAGCCAAAACATATTTTCGATTTTGAAATAATCCAATATTTTATGTTGAGGTAGCATATTCAGTTTCGACAAGAATATTTCACTTTCAATCGATTCCATCTCACGCTGAGGAAAATACGCCATACAACGTGATCTAATGTGCAGCATGTAACGACACATTGTAGCAAGGAATACAAGAACATAAAAGGTCTAAGTCACCAAAGAGGGACGTACTGAGAAAGAGGGACGTCTAAGTAGTCTACGCCACCAACGGCGTAGACAAAAAAAAGTATAATCATTTATCGTGTACCTAATGAAAGAGAAATAATTGTCGGATTGTCGATCGGTCCGAGTATTGATGCCCTCGACTTGGAAAAATATTCAAAACCATATCCCAGCGACAAAGTGCTAATTCAGCCCTCTCAGAAGGCGGCTGAAATTCAGGCTACGTATAATTATATACTTGTTTCACAGAACCACTGACAGTATCTATCGATTTGTCCCGCAGGCCCGACGCAGGCAGAATTATCACTTTATAGGAGAGTGACCCAATGGATATACTGGTGTCAAAATGTATTTGAAATATATGTTTGTTTGATGCAATTTAAATAGCTAGTAAAGTTTTTAATACTTAGCCCATTTTGGATTTCCCTTTGTCACGAATAATTTTTTTTTCTTGACGTCCAAGTACGGATGTTCGTGTGCACATGGGAAGTGCGTGAACCCAGTCATGGGAAACTCAAAGTCTCACGTTTAATCTTAAGTTTCAGCATTATATTTTATAATTTTAGCACATTTGCAATATAGCATAAAACAATCACAACCTTATGATAAATATTCAGTATTAAATCAACAAGGGAGGGGAAAGTTCATTTAATTCGAAAGCGGAAGTGCTTAAGCCAGCATAAATTAAGAACTACTTTGGGAGTCAAAAGCTATTTTCATGTTAACACGTTCGTATTATGAACGACATACACATATAACACATGAGCTGTAGCTGTAGCTGCAGCTCCTTGAATTTTGCGTCAGTTGTCCACTTTGTTTCTCGCAGCTAGGTGCTATCGATGTCAACTAGTAAGGTAAAGTTCCTACAACGACTGGACGACCGACTAACATGTCCAATGTGCAAGAATGTCTTCAACGAACCCTGGCAGACGTCTTGTGGGCATCTATTCTGTTTTAAGTGTCTGGAGTCTCTATTCAGGTACTATTGGGCATATTATAGGGTGAATTTTAGCGGGTTTTTTTGGTGGCCGTCACCGGTTGTTTCTACTTCATATGGACTAATCCTTCTTAACCGGCTGAATGCATTTTCGAGAGCAGAAGTGGAATCATTATGAATTGCGAACACTGGTAATTTCAAATCGTAAATGAATGTTGAATATATATATGTCAATTTTCTAACCCAGTAATCGAATAGAATGAAATAATGAATATCGACCCAAAACTCGTCTCGTGTATAATTGTAATATTAGGGATAATAAATAGTTATGGCTATAAAGTATTATGCTTCACTGATACATTTGTTGTTACGCGAGAGGATACTTCAGGTCTCAGATCGAAGCATTCAGCCAAGGTATGAAACGTAGATGAGACGAAAGTGAAATTAACTACAGTGTAAGTTGAAGGCACATATCCCTATCATCGAACTTCTTGGATATTATTAAGAATTGTGCGATCGAAGCATTTGTAGCGGTCAAAACCTTGATGTGTTGTTTACTTCCGGGTTATTTCTCTCCGTAGACCTTCACGTCCAAGATGTCCGCTAGACGGAGACAACATTGAAAGAATTGCATCCTTTCGTGACAAATGCTGCGAAAGAGAAGTATTAGATCTTCAGTGTTCCTGTCGATATGAAGACAGAAAATGCGATTGGCAAGGGGAATTACGTCATCTACAGGTAAACGGCTTTTGGCTGGCCGCCGATTAAACTCAACTTAGCTCCTGTTAAATGGTCTCAATATTAATGTTTCAACATTCTCTCAACGTGTGTTGAGTCACGTTGAGAGATTTTGAGACCATGCCGTGTTATTAAACGGCCTCAACAACCTCTCAATAAATGCTCAACAAGTGAGATGCGTGAGGTATGGGACTGAGAACAATGTTGAACGGAGTTGAGAGGACGTGTCAATCGGCATCGAGAACAAAATAAATTAAATGTTGAGACAAAGTTTAAACGAAATCAAACTCTTCTCAACATGTCTCAACACCTCTCAAAGTGTTGATAGGGGGTGTCAAACGGCCTCAACATCGACTCTCGAAAAATGAAAGGGACTAGCCTCTAACTTCGTTTGCAACCGTACACATTTTTATCTACCTTTCACCAAGCGTCTGAATTGTATTTTCACCACTGATGATATGCGCGTCAGCTACACAGTGAACAAGACATTCAGTCAAGCACTGAAAGGTTCATATGTGAAGTCTCTCAGAAACACTTCTTATGAAAGGAACAAGCCAATGAACTGATGTTTATTTCCAATCTGAATTATATATAATATAACGATGCGGTTTGCGGGCTTTTTAATATTATAGCTAAATTACGAAATAAGATAAAATATTTTAAACCAACTCTACCAGCAAACATCCGTTGTTTCTAATATTCTCTCAAACATTTCATTTTTCCAGGCCCATGAAGACAGTTGCCAGTATGGTGACGTGCTTTGCAAAGCGTGTGGTAAGGCTATGGAGAAAAGACTTCTTGAAGACCACAGAATAAACGAATGCATAAACAGGGCAGTCGCGTGTACATACTGTGGAGGGGAGGTGCGCCTAAGCAACATGAAGGTATTCCTTTATAATTATACCGTAAATGATCATGAGCATAATGGAAATCGAGGAGGGTACAATGTGAAGGTGAGAAGATGTTGTGGAATACTTCCTCAAACACCCGTCAAACGATGCGAAAAATAACTAAATGATTACACGATCAGGTCTGAAAAGACGGGTAGAACGGTAAGGAAATGATTTCACTTGTTAGTAATATTCTTGTTCATTTTAAAGATCAGTCGGTATTTATTTCATACATTCTTATTTCGGAGTCCATTGACAACTGTCGTATCTTGGTGTTGTCGCCTTTCTTCTAAAATAATAAATTATCAATAGTTTTATGTAATTTAATGGAGATGTCTTTTGATACTTACCTCCAATTTTCAACTTTATTTCAAAATGTCAGTGTTTTTTATCCAACAAAGTAGTTTACTTGAAACTGAAAATCGCTAAACATGGATTTTTTGTCAAGATTCTAAGCCACGGTAGGGAAAAATCCCTTGCAAATTCAGCCCTCGATTTAGCCAAAACTTAATTATTTCGGTTTTCAATAAGCCGGTTAGATAGCATTATTGTCATTGCAGCATTTTCAGTTTCGATAACGTGACAAAAAACAAACATTATGTTGAAAGCCTAATGTAATTTTATTGAGAGGCATTTCCTGTTGTTCGACAGTCTGTGGGTTGGGTCCTAGTTTACAACAATTGTAGTTCCCTGACCAATCAGAAGATTGCGCGTGTCCTAGCTCTGACTAAAAGACTTGTTATCTCTTACATGCGGCCCCTCCTGCGATCACCATCATCGTGTGAACTATCTTGACGTTAAGTCGAAAATTTTCCAACCACCTCCCCAGTCACCGACCTGCGGACTGTCCATATATTGTATTGAGTGTTTCTTTACATTGTTATTGTGGCGTATTGTTTAACCCCACCTTTGCTGAAGATAATTCAATTCTAGGCTGTTAACATTAGTTTCAAATAAAATCGTCACATCAGTTTGTGGCCATTTATCCCAAACAGTTGGTCATTATTTTCTGTTCTACCTTTCTCTTCGGCAAACCAGTGCATGCGACGCCTTGCGGAGCTCTCGATATATCGGCTCGAAAAATGTCTCGAAATAAAATAAAGTGTTTCACTTTCTTTAGGATCATTTGGATGTGTGTTCCAAGTTCCCCATCGATTGTATCTTAGAATGTGGAAAAGAGGCAATACCACGTGACATGATTGAAGAGCACGTTACCTCTGATTGTCCCAAGGCGGAGGTGCTGTGTCCTTTCACTCTTCACGGTTGTGATTTTAAAGTGAGTAATTGTGTTTAATTTTAACTGCATGGAGTCGCAACTTAATTAGTTGTGCTGATTGGCACGATACAGTCTGCTAGTTATGATGGCTCACTGTGACGAAACATTTGCATTTTTTCTAACGTTAATATGCTGCTATGGACCTCAACCTCGAGGTTGCTTATTAGAGCTCGGTGGAAACCAGACCAACATTTCGATATGGTGTCATAACACCGTAAAAATACCCCGTCCGCAATTGTTGAAACAGCAACTAAACTACGGTAAACAGGAAGAACCCACGGCCATATGTGCTATGTTTCGATCATATTCTGGTGTGACGTCGCTGCTGACCGCAGTTTGAGATCACAATTACAGTCAAATAAGCGAACCTCTTTATTTCGATATTGTAGTTACTAAATTTGAAGAGACCAAGTGTGTTTTGGTCGCAGTAGCACTTTTAAACGTTTTAATTATTATTTTGATTATCTGAAACAGGGAAAGAAGGAGACACTTGATGAACACATGAAGGGAAGTGTAAAGTATCATTTGGACACGATAAACCAATCGAGTCACGAATATCACGTCAAAAATAAAGAAATAGAAGAAAAGGTATCTCGTCTTGAAGCTGAGAAAATTACATTGGAGCAGCAAATCCATATCCTAAACGAAGAGCTTGTAGCGGCAAGAATCAACATACAGACACATCAGACTAAAATATCCGTCATAGAAAAGTCGACATGTGAACAAAGAAGGAATACGGAAAAACTGTTTCGTGATTTAGAACCAGCTGCCTTAAATATTGCGCACGGAGGTGTTGTCTCCTCTCAGATGGAGGAAATTCTAAATACTTTAAGACGACATGAGATTAATATCACCACCTTACAAAGTGAGCTGGCGCGTTTGAGAGTTACAGTACAAACACCAAATGGTCGCGAGCCACAAAGCCATTCTGGATCGACCCGTGGCTGCCAACGGCGCTTTGAAAATGCTGAGCATCAGCTAGCGTTGCATGAAATTCGACTCTCTGAACAAGATATGCAGATTCAAATGCTGGAGGCTACCTCATATAATGGGGTTTACGTTTGGAAAATCGACCATTTCAGCCGACGATTTCAAGAAGCAGTTTCTGGAAGGACACCATCAATTTACAGCCCTCCGTTCTACGTCGGTCGATTTGGGTACAAAGTTAGTGCACGTCTCTACCCTAATGGGGATGGAATTGGTAAAGGAACGCACATGTCAATGTTCTTTGTGATAATGAGAGGTGAATACGACGCCTTATTACCCTGGCCTTTCATCCAAAAGGTTCATTTCAGACTTCTGGACCAAAACAGGATCCGAGACGTGTTTGACGCGTTTCGTCCCGATCCTAACAGTGCGAGTTTTAAAAGACCCACGTCGGACATGAACATGGCATCGGGCTGTCCGACATTCATTTCTCAAGCAGAGGTCCGAGAAGGTGGCTATGTCAAGGATGATATTATTTTTGTCAAAGTGACGGCTGATATGGTGAATCTCCAGGGCGAATTATGGAACTAACTACCGGAACTACCGTGGACACATACCAAAACAATCTAAAAATACCCCCTTATGGGAATAATTGAAGTCTGATATCAGACCTTGCCAGAAAATAATACACAATTATATAAATTAAAAAATATGGATGAAATAGAAATAACAAAGCTAGCTTCATCGCGTGATTGACCAGTTCATTTTTAAACTGTTGTAATGTAGAGTACACATTGTGAAAAAAAAAACCATCAAGGTAAACTCATTTAAATTGTTACTTTTCTCCAATGACTAGAATAAGGATATAGTTCCGTTTTAATGAATGGAATAACATTATCAGTCCGGCACAGTTATCAGTTTTGATAACCGGGTCCAAAACAAACTATTAGCCAATCAAATCTCAAGTTTAAGTTCACGTGACATGTTATCATAGCAACCGTCATCTTTCAATATGGCGGTCATTTCACTGAGAAATCATAGTAACATTCGATTCCGGTTGTACAGTAAATTGTACTGAAAGGAAAGGTTTAGAAGAGGAATTTTGCCCTGACTTCCGGCAAATACGGATTAATCTTTGTCCATAATTAACTGGCAAAGCTCATTTCGATTTCGATCGAGAGCTTCCTAGCGCTGGTGGACCTCGAGAACCCTTAGCTTATAAACACATATTAATTCCCGGCGTAATTTCATGAGCGACGCCGATCAATATAAAGACACCAAAACCAAGCAATAACATAAAAGATGCGTGATTTATTGAGTGGATTTATTGCATAAACATTAACATGCTTTGAACTTCTTCGTGCTTCAGTTGTTCCTCTTCTTCTTGCCCTTCAACAATCTGAATGAATAAAGAAATGCTTGTGTTGTAAGTAATTGTGAGAATAGAACTTCAAATAAATAAGCCAACTGTTTTTTTTCTGGTACTGAGAATTTCAAAAGCGCGAGAGGCGATGATTCGATCGAGCAGCGACGTGCGCACAGTCGCTTCTATCTGTCCTAGATATTAAATCAAAGCGACTCTAACCAGGCAGCGGGCTATAATTTGTGACAATCGTGAATCGTTATTGTTCAATGGCATATTGAAGTTGTTTGCTAGCTCAGCCGTGAGCTCGAACTGTTATGAGCCTGGCATAAACCTGGATTAAAACACTGAGCATATATTTGTAATAGATAATTACATATCAATTGGGAAAATCGCAAAATCGTACTGTGAGAGCATACCTCAACATACCTTGATCACCGAGCTCTGAAATCACGCTCGCGATTCCAGCGATTCTTCCTTTCACTTCTTCTACCGCAGCACCCGTGCATCGCATCGAATCATCGATATTCAGTCGCACAAAATCGACACAAAGAGGCAATTTTTTCCCTGTGGAAATCCATAATGCTGCCCTTCGACTCAACTCATTACCTGAAGCACAAGCAATTAAACAGGGCGGTCAGTAGCGGAATCAGACCGCAAATCAAAATACCATAGTGCACTCTTACAATCCTTCGTGCACTCCAATAAATAAGCGTTTTATCGAAAGATAGTAGATTGAAGATCACGACATTTTTCTTCGTGTACCACAAAAATCTACAACTAATTGAAAATTGACGGCAAAGTGAAAAAACATACCTGAAACTGACTGTCATTTTGAACCACCTCTTCAAATCGCGAAGGAAAATCTCGCATAATTATTTGCCGATGGTCGCCATTTTATATGCACACTTGAAGATCATTGCTCTCTCGAGGTTAACGCCTGGAACTCTGGGTAGATAACCCGAACACAACCGAAAAATAAACGAACAAAGTGGAGTCTCTCCGAAAACTCACCGAGTTCCGAACTGGCGCCATGTTGTGACGTCATGAGGTTATCAAAACTGATAACTGTGCCGGACTGATTATTGTTTTTGACAAATAAAGACTCATTTACAAGTTTAAACGTGCCCACAAATCCATGGATTCGCTTTATGCTTCAAAGTGTAAATAGTACATATTTTGATTATGTATTATACGGGGTGGATATATTCGTACATTTTAATTAAATAATGAATTGAATAGTGTTCTCGTTAACATAGTGGGGACCTGGATACTTTTAAAAGTTCTGAGAACTTTTAAAACATCACTCTGGCGATTTCCGATCCTATGCTAAATTTGTATTGTTAATAAGGTAAAGACGCATTAGCTTACGACATCTCGCGCGGAAATATGAAAATCATGACGATCCTTTATATGCACATCCGCCCTCAATCTGTTAGCAGTAAAAACTGATCCAATAGCATTTTATTGCAAAATGAGTCATAAATAAAGCGCATAATCGGCCACAAAGTAACGCGACAAAATTAAATGGAATTCTTAATGATTTCCGTATGATTCTCAATGGTTGACTCTGGGCTATGATTGAATCAAACTTGGTAAACGAAAATGATTATGAACGACGTTTTTTGTTCCATGTTTTTGTTCGCTTTTTTTGGCCTTAACCGTGCACAAAACACAATACGTTTTGAGTTATTGTGCTGGAGTAACTAACCAATAGAAACGTTTCGGTTGAGTAATTCAACCATATAGACGTGGGGAAAACAAAAAAATGCGCACTGTCGTGGACCTTCCAACATAAATCTTGGCATCTTCGTTTGTTCTTTTTAAGGTTGCCGGGTTTTTACCATTTCAATATATTAACTATAATTGAATAGATCGTTTTCACATGACGTCACGGTGGCCATACTGGCCGGCTCCCAAACAATGAAATGTATCTCCTTTAGGAAATTAGTTATTTTCTTCATCTTTCGTTTGGTAACACCAATATGGCCGCCATGAAAACACTCTATAGTACACTTGCACACCCAGTGTTCATTCGACTACAACTACTATAATTCATTGTTTCCCCTGTGTGGTATAAATAAAAAATTGCTCTAATAGCCAATTTCGATATATTAAAATTCTAGCCTGGCTCCGAGGCTTAGGAATAAAACAAAATCAAATATTGATTTATCCCCCAACCTCGATGTGATTTATTTTCTATTTATTTTGTTTTATTCCCCTAAGCCTCGGAGCCAAGTTAGTTTATTTGCGTGAAAAAGTACACTTTCCTATGTTTTTCAGTGTTCTGTTACTGTTACAGTGTTCTACTTTTTAGATTTATACTAATTATTCCATATTGATTATTCTAATTTAAGTTAAATTGCTGTTAAATAGTTAAATAATTAATATATATAGTTTATTATATACATTGTAAATGCTAGCGCATTAGTTTTCGCGCATCCCTGCGCACTAGGCACCAGTTTCTCTCGGAATAGCAGTCACGTGATCACTAGCGTGTACTGTTCCGAACAAGATCGAACCTCGGCGTTCGAAAGTTAGTTTTCGCCTCGGTTTTTCGATATTTCTGTACGGTTATCGGTCTTTAAACTACAGTTTTGCAAGTCCTAAAGTTACGGTTACGGTCAAAGGTGAACACTGTAAACAAAGTGGTGAAAGTTACGGATATTATGGCAAGTAAATGTACATTGAGTTTGATTTAGCCGAGTGTCATTCATCTTTACGGAACAGTTTATTTATCGACGGTTACAGTTCGACCTTAGCGAATGGGGAAAAATTTCCGTATAACCCCATACTTCATTATGCATGCAGAATTGATTAATTATGCATGCGCTCTATTGTTCTCGAAGACAATAGCCTACTCCCTAGCGTATTGAATATATACATTGATAATTACTACTTACTGCATTAATAAAAGTGGATTTCGTTCCGCGCGTCATTTTCTTTTTCTCTCTTCTCTCCTCTCTCCTCGTCTCAGTTCTTCTCTCCTTTTTCCTCCGTATTTCTCTACCCAGACTCCCTTCGATTTTTATTTTCCTTTTTCTGCATCCCTGTGGCGTCGAACCATCGACTCTTGATCCAACTCCTGATTACATGTCCAACTGCTATACCACTAGACTAACTTTGATTAGTTGAAAGTTACCGTTGTTAATTTTCTTTTATTTTTCCTTACTCATTCAAATTAGTAAAATCTGCATTACAATATATATAATTCACGTGCATAAAGTCCCTGTCCCACTGCATGAAAAAATGCAGCACATCTCATTTTTCATTGGTTCATCAGTTGAATAAAAAGGTAGGACTTTGTTTTGCTTATTTCTCTCTATCCTCGCTCGCTCGCTCGCTCCAAGTTTCAAAAAGTTTTGTCGAAAGATTACCTTAAGTTTATCGTGAGTCAGTAGTCGCCCGCTCAAATTTGAATTGTCAGTGAAGTGCCACATATCAGTATCGTTTTATCTGTCTTCTGTCCTCGCCTTTATCGTCTTCATCGTCTTCGTTGGTTGTCTGCCCTGTTCCTGTCCTCGTTCGTCGTTTGTCAGTGTACCGTGATGTCTGGTCTGAACTTGTTCAAGCTTACCCAAATCCTGTTGGATCATGACCAGTGCATAAAGTGGTGCAAAGAACACAACCTGCTTGCGTCGTCAGTGAAATGTCCACGCGACGAGTGCAGCAATGCACTCAGCTGGACACACGACGAAGTTCATCGCGAGATGGGTACGAGTGGCGATGCTCTAAAAAAAAAATGCAATGGTATGGCATCAATGCGCCAGAACTCATGGTTTTCTGGTAGCAAGCTGTCCATTGAAAAAGTATTAGCCCTAACATACGCTTGGGCGCACAAATTTACAACTAGTCAAGCTGTGCACGAGACCTCTCTAGACGATGCATCCACGTCTACAGAAACGGTGATAGATTGGTATAACTATTGCCGCGAGGTTTGTGCCTACAGAATCATGGAACACCATGCGAGGCCAATAGGCGGTCCTGGTACAACTGTTGAGATTGATGAGTCCAAGTTTGGCAAAATGAAGTACAACCGCGGTCGCGTAGTCGAAGGACAGTGGGTCTTTGGCGGCATTTGCCGCGAAACGAAGGCCTGCGTCCTGGTTCCGGTAGAGCGCAGGGATAAAGATACTCTCTTGCCCATCATACGCGCTCATATATTACCTGGAACCTGTGTGATGAGCGACATGTGGAAGGCTTATGATTGCTTGCAAGACGAGGGCTATAATCATCTCACAGTAAACCACAGCCTAAACTTCGTCGACCCAGACACGGGCGCTCACACGCAGCGCATCGAAAATACATGGTGGGGAGTGAAACGAAGTATGCCTCGTACAGGAACATCCAAAGATCTCTTCGAAAGCTACCTACAGGAGTGGTTGTGGCGTAAGCAATATGGAGAGGACCCTTTGGTAACATTATCATGCACATCGCCGATATCTATGAAGTCCGCAAGGACGCATAGACCGGTTCTTCGTACCACTTTATGCACTCGTCGTGATCCACCCACCTATTGTATGGAGGATTCAAACAATATGAACGATAACAACAGGAGAAAGCTACTTCTTCATGTAAAAGGAACGCTTGGCGCAAGGAGCAAAGAACGGAAAAAAAGAGGCAAAACAACATTGAAGGTAAGCAAACATTTAATTTTATCACATTTTACGTTAATACGCGCTATCCGTAACATTATTTGAGAGCTAACCCTAGCGCTAAATCCGCAATTTTAAGAAAATTTACGCGCGAAAAAGATTGAAAAACACGGCAAATTTAAAAAAATCGGGAAAAAATGGTCGATTTTCCGTATTTCGAACCCAAAATCCGTAAATTTTGGCAAAGTATACTGTATACTTAGAAAAAAAAATAAACTTAAACTATACTTGGAGCACCAAAGCGTGAAGTCCCTAAGGCCCTCTATTGTTCCCGCTATTGTTTTATTTCAACAAAGAACTGTATGCATAATGAAGTATGGGGTTATACGGAAATCTTGCCCACGAATGGTAAACATTGGTTATGAACGGCGATTTACAGCGAAAGAGTGTTACATTCGAGGAGGATCAACGGAAGGAAGGTACTTCGAGTGTATTTGAAATGGAAGATCTACAGGAACTCGCGGCGATCGACTCCCCACGTGCGATATCACCGCTGAACGGCATTGTCAGTCTCGAAGGCTCCGAAGGCTCGGAAAACATGGAGGAATGCAGTTTGGTTGGAGCTGGCATCAGATAAAGGATTCCCACAGAAAAGGGTAGGGAATTTGAAGTTCAAAGATTTAAGGATAATCGAAGAAATGCCTTGTCGAATTTAACTAAACAAATGAACAAAATGCGACCATTGTTATCAAGTTTGAAGAATGTTGAACTAATGAGAGTAGAATCACAGGAGTTAGATCAGCTATTTACAACGTTACACGAAACACACGAGCAGTATGTCAATGCTTTGAGTGACGATGATGAAATTAAATTGGCTCAAGAATGGTTTTGATATTCATGATAAAGAAGTGTTTATGCTCAAGCAAAGTATAATCGAATTCCTAAGCCAAGCAAAGAAGCACCGTGCTGATGATGAAATAAGCTCAGTAAAATCGCGAACATCTCGTCATTCCAGGCATTCAAGGTTAATAGAAGCTAAGGCTAAGGCCGCTGCATTAGAGGTTAAGGCAGCATTTTTAAAGGAAAAGCAAGAGTTAAGGATGGCTGCTGAAGAGCTTGACCTTCGGCAATAAATTGCACAAGCTAAGCTAGAAGAAAAGATATACGAGCAGTACGATAAAACACAAAACTCAGATGGCATAGATGATGATCTGGAAATTATGAAAGTTAAATACACCTCAACTCCCATTTCATTTCAAGCCTGTGATCAAGTAACATTATCAGTTGCATCTACAAGTAATGCAAAACCACAAAGCCCAGCTGTTGTCAATACTGTCAGTACATTTTCTATGGTTACCCCCACCCCTTCAACCATACCCATCTCAACAAGTGCTGTCTTTGCAACTACTAGCATGGATCCAGGTGCTCAACCCTTCATTCCTGGAAATTCATTTACTCAAGTAAACGAGTCTGTAATTCCCTCTGTTGCTAAGCAACCACATAGCAACCAACAGGAAAGTGCATTTATGTCTGGAAAGGATTTGAGTTCTGTTGCAAACGAAAGTACATATCAAGAGTTTCTGAATGTCCAAAGGAAACAAACAGAACTGTCAAAGATGATCGTTACACAGCAAGCCAGAAGCCAATTGCCCTCTCACAAGCCACCTACATTCTCCGGAGACGTCATGGCATATCCAGCATTCATAACAGCTTTTGACACTCTCATAGAATCTAACGTTGAGAATTCTACTGAGCGGTTGTATTTTCTAGATCAGTACATCAGTGGCAAAGCAAAGGAATTGATCAAGGGCTGTCTGCAGATGAAAAGTGAAAATTCTTACACAGAAGCTAGACGACTACTGAAGAAACATTTTGGAGACCCCTACAATATTGCAAATGCGTACATCTCCAAAATATCGAACTGGCCCTCTGTGAAGCCAAACGATGGAGCAGGGTTGCAGGAGTTTTCTATTGCTCTTGAGCAAGCAAGGAATGCTATGACAGGCATGGCATACATGAACGATTTGAACACTGCTAATGTTCTGCGCCAGTTATGGGAGAAGTTACCCAGACATCTTCGTAGTAAGTGGACTGAAAGAGTTCGAAGGATAAGAAGTACCAAAGAGCAGATGGCTAATTTCAGTGACTTTTGCCAATTTGTGTCAGAGCAAGCTGATTTGGCTACAGATCCAATCTACTCAGAAGAGATGATCAGCAGACCAAAAGATGCAAGGGACGAGTACCGCAAACCAGGAAATCAAAGATTCAAGAGAGAAAAGGTTCAAACTTTGCCTCACAGGTCACGAAACCCGAGGATGGTATGAAAGGCCCTCGTTCCCGCAGCTGCACTTTATGTTCCAAAGCATATGATCTGGACGAATGTGCTGAGTTTCTGAAGAAACCCTAAATAGAGCGAAGGAACTTTGTTAAAGAGAAAGGTTTATGTTTTGGTTGCTACAGCTCTGAGCACATCGCCAAGTTCTGCAAGAACAGAAAATGGTGTCAGACTTGCAACAAGAATCACCCCACGTCACTTCATGATCACAGTTGGAAACACGAAGAAAGGAAAACCCAAGTTCAGGACGGTGAAGGCAAAGTGTCAGAGATTAACGAAAGGAAAGATGGAAGACAACCCATCAACGTGTGTAACGCCATTTGTAATGTGACAGAGGCTGGTGATGTCCCTATCAACATAGGTATAGTCCCTATTAGGCTGTACCACAAGGCAAATCCGGATAACCAGATTAGAGTCTACGCGCTCCTTGACAGCGCGAGTGGTGGAACATTCATTAAAGAAGATTCGCTGAGAAAACTCGGTGTTCAAGGAATTGACACTAAACTTCTGCTCACTACCATGCATGGCACCCAAGAAATCACTACCAGGCGGTCGACGGATTAGTAGCGGTTCCCTTTGAAGAGAACGATGTACGTTTAGACATGCCCAGAACATATGTCAGGCAGCAGATTTCAGCAGATCGTGATGAAATTCCTCGACCTGAAAGATTACAAGAATGGCCTCACTTAGAAAGAATCATCAAACAGATACCACCGCACATGGACGATGTAGACATAGGACTTCTCATCGGACTTAACTGCCCCAGTGCAATACGACCCAGGGATGTAATTCACGGAAAAGAGAATGATCCTTATGCTGTACGATCACTACTTAGATGGCACATCAACGGTCCTGTGAGTCACGAAAGCAATGGTGCAGTGCATTGTAACAGAATCCAAATTCTAAAGAGTACTACGGACAATGAAACGAAGGGATACATTGTTGCTGAGAGAGGAGTGAAAGAGCAGATATCACCTCAAGTGGTCGAACGAATGTTTGAGTTGGAAAGGGAAAACGGAATCGCTTTATCTCGTGAAGACCGACAGTTCCTAAAGAAAGCGGAAGATGGAATTTGTCACCATGAAGACTTGCATTACGAGATGCCTCTGCCATTCAGAGAAGAGAACGTCGTACTTCCAAATAACAGACCTCAAGCAGTACAGCGTCTCCATGGGTTAAAGAAGAGACTTCAAGCAGATCACAAGTACTGTGCTGATTATGTCAGTTTTATGTCAGACATAATAGATAAAGGATACGCCCGCAAAGTAGACACTGAGAAGCTAGAAACACAGAAGGGTAAAGTGTGGTATTTACCTCATCACGGCGCGTACCACCCAAACAAGCCAAGTAGCATCCGTGTGGTATTCGACTGTTCAGCTCGTTTACCAGGATGAATCACTCAACGGTCATCTTCTACAGGGCCCTGACCTCACAAAGTTTGTCAGCAACAGTCGAAGAGTGATGATATCAATACCGCCCGAAGACAGAGCAAAGGAAATCAAAGGTCTCGACTTAGGCCAAGACAAGCTGCCAATAGAGAGAGCATTGGGCGTACAATGGTGTATTGAATCGGATGCATTCAAGTTCAGGATAGAGTTAAAAGATAAACCGTGTACCGGAAGAGGAATTCTCTCTACTATTTGCTCGGTCTATGATCCGCTAGGATTCATCGCACCAGTCATACTGGTTGGAAAGCAGATCCTGCAAGATATCTGACATGAAAGAAGCTGGGATGAACCAGTTGAAGGTAAAGTTCGTGCACGATGGGAAAAATGGAGAAGTCAACTACCCCTCCTTGAACAGCTAAACGTTCCAAGAAGTTTCAAGCCTTCTAACTTTGGAAAGATCGTTTCAGTGCAGTTACACAACATGTCCGATGCTCACGAACTGGATATGGGCAATGCTCGTATCTTAGATTGGTGGACGAAAACAATAAGGTAAATTGTTCCTTTGTAATGGGCAAAGCTCGTGTGACGCCAAGGAAAGTAATAAGTATTCCAAGACTTGAACTCGCCGCTGCCACTATTTCAGTAAGAGTTGCTGATGTGCTAAAGGAAGAGTTAGAGTATGAAGGAGTTCAGGAGTTCTACTGAAACGATAGTAAAGTGGTTCTTGGGTTCATCAACAATGAGTCCCGAAGATTTCATGTTTACGTTGCAAACAGAGTACAACTTATACAAGATCAAACTTCATCGACACAATGGAGACATGTAGATTCTGCATCCAATCCATCAGATGAAGGATCGAGAGGTCTGAGCGCAAAGGATTTCTTACACAAATCACAATGGATCAAAGGCCCAGACTTCTTATGGCATGCCGAAGAGCATTGGCCCCAACAAGGATCCTATGAAGATAATGTTGACCCCGACAGTCCAGATGTCCGAAAGGTCATCACCAATGCCACAATGGTGGAAGAGAAAAAGGCATGCTGAGCAGATTAGAAAGATTCTCTAACTGGCAAAGATTAAAGGCTGCAATTGCTATCTGCATGAGATACAAACAGCGACTGAAGATGAACATCAACAAGGCCGTCAAGAATTCTCCAGTTAATGAAACCCTTCAGATTGATGGACAGAGTCGCGAAGGTAATCCACCCATCATGGTGGATGATTTGGAACAAGCCGAAGTAGAAGTCATCAAGTTAGTGCAAGCAGATGCCTTTGAGAAAGAAATCAAGGTTTTGAAAGACCTCCAAGCTCAAACCAAATGTGAACATCGTTAGTACGATAAGGAAAGGAAGAACACGTTAAAGAAAGCCAGCAGTCTACGTATGCTTGATCCATTCTTGAATTCAAGTGGAGTGCTAAGAGTTGGAGGACGGATAAAGAAACTAACCTCGCAGACACACTTAAGAATCCTGTTATCTTGCCGAAAGCTGGCCACATCACAAAGCTGATCATCAGCCATGTACATGAGAAAACTCAGCATAGTGGGAGAGGTATTACCTTGAATGAGCTACGTGCAAGCGGTTACTGGATCATCAATGGCAATGCAACAGTCCGACATTTTATATCCAAGTGTGTCAGGTGTCGCTACCTCCGCGGAACTGCTGGAGAGCAGAAAATGGCCAATCTTCCAATATCCCGCCTTGAACACATGCCACCATTCACGTACTGCGCTATGGACTATTTTGGTCCGTGGTACATTAAAGACGGCAGGAAAGAAGCCAAAAGGTATGGAGCCTTATTCACATGCATGGCCAGTCGCGCCATCCACATTGAAGTAGCACACTCCATGGAAACGGATTCCTTCTTGCAAGCGTTTACGGCGGTTTATCAGCCGAAGAGGGCCCATAAGAGAACTCCGCAGCGACCAAGCAACTAACTTCGTAGGTGCCGAAAACGAGTTGAAGAAGGCGCTCCAAGAAATGGACGATGATCAGATTAAGGCAGAGCTTCTAAAGAACAACATCGACTGGGTTAGGAATCCCGCTGCTGCAAGCAACTTTGGTGGTGGAGTAGGGGAAAGACAGATAAGGTCTGTCCGAAACATCATGGCAGCGATCATGAGAGAACACGGCCACAGTCTGGACGACGAATCACTGAGAACCATGATGTGCGAGGCTGAAGCGGTTGTAAACAGTCGCCCTCTTACCGTTGAAAGCTTGAGCGACCCACTTTCCCCGCTACCGCTTACCCCAAATACACTTCTAACTGAAAGTCAAAGCTTATTCTACCTCCGCCTAGAAAGTTCGAAAGAGAAGATGTATATTCCAAACGACGTTGGAGACGTGTTCAGCACATTTCAAATGAATTCTGGAAACGATGGAGCAAGGAGTACTTACAGAGTCTACAAGTGAGACAGAAGTGGACACAGAAGAGAAGAGATTTCACCGAAGGTGATGTTGTTTTGCTGAAAGACAACAACACCTGCAGAAGCAAGTGGTCCATGGCCAAAGTCCTCGACGCTCATCAGGATGATCAAGGTCAAGTCAGATCCAATCCTCAAGTGGATCAGTATTGGAGCGGTCCATCAACAAACTTGTTCTGTTAGTGGAGTCGTCAGAAGGAAGACCGGGAAGTCCGACGAGGAGCCAGAGGAGCCAGAGGAGCCAGAGGAGCCAGAGGAGCCAGGACAGCCACGGGATGACACAGCAGAAGGATGAACACTAAGTAGATTTAAGGAGACTAAGGACACTTAATTGAATAAGGAAAATAACTGTTTTGTTTTAAATGATGAACATTTTAGAGGAGCCATGTAAATGCTAGCGCATTAGTTTTCGCACATCCATGCGCACTAGGCACCAGTTTCTCCGGCTCGGAATAGCAGTCACGTGATCACTAGCGTGTACTGTTCCGAACAAGGTCGAACCTCGGCGTTCGAAAGTTAGTTTTCGCCTCGGTTTTTCGATATTTCTGTACAATTATCGGTCCTTAAACTACAGTTTTGCAAGTCCTAAAGTTACGGTTACGGTCAAAGGTGGACATTGTAAACAAAGTGGTGAAAGTTACGGATATTATGGCAAGTAAAATGTACATTGAGTTTGATTTAGCCGAGTGTCATTCATCTTTACGGAACAGTTTATTTATCGACGGTTACATACATTGTGACAGAATAGCCCTATATAAGGGAGTCTCAATAAAGTGTATGTATGTATGTAATTATTACTCGCACAAACGTGCATATATTTGTTTCACATAATACACATCAAAATGATAGTTTTGATAAAAAAATGATTTCAGACAATCCACGCTTATTAAAGCGCATTGCATATATAATTGTAATCTCTCGCCAAATTATCACTCATAAACGAAAACAGTAAACGACAATTTTATAGTTATGTAATTGTCTTAAAAAAAGCAGGAAAAGTTCACGTGCTTGCAAGTGTCACTGAACCAAGATGTATCCCATGGTTTTGATGTGTTTGTCTCCATTATCTGGTGCTGCTACTGCCTCGTTTCCACACGTGTTGGTGTCATCATGCCTCCCTCCTGTACCAAACCCAATTCTTGAATCACAAGAACCGCACTGGTTTTCGTTGTTACCGAGGATACCGATTCTTGCTTTGGAATGCGAGTAGTGGTCACTAACTGTATTGAATCCTTCCTTATTACAGTTTCTCTGTAAGGAGCCTTGGGAACCAAGCAGCGATTTCCACGTGTTACGACCCAGTGAAGTGGCGCGGAATTGCCCGTCAGCGATCAGTGAATACAGCGAGTCAGATGTTTTGCTTATGACGATAAAACTTGTGTTTTCCTCGCTATGGATCTTCATACCGAGACAGATCTTCGAGAAGGGCGTGTTCCAGTAGGTAGGTAGCTTAGTCTCTTGTGTATCAAACCCAGTTTCCCCTCCTGCTATGTTGAATGATTCCTTGCTGGTCCAAAGGTCGGAATCGTAGTGGAAGGTTTTCTACAAAGTAAAAGATAGATAAATTGAAGAAAAAAGCTGTCAGTTAAGTGCTCAGCCAGCTATGAAATGTAAACGAAAATGAATTCGGTCCTTTTATGGGTCTCTATCTCTGACTGCCCTATCTCGATTGTTTTGTAAGCCCCAAGCTTCTCCTTCACTCCAGCTTTTTTGTTTCCATTTCTTTGAATTGGTAATCTCAGCACAATCCAGCTTGGTGGTTTGCTTTACCATGTCAAATCATATGAGGGAGACCTGCAGATTTGTTTTTCCCAGGTTTTATATCATTTTAGTCAGTTACGTATATAATCACTTGATCGCATTTATCTATATTCCTGGAAGCGTAGTGCAACATAAACTGGAGATAATGAAGAGCAGTAAAGCGCATTGATCGCAAGGAAACTTAGCAAATTAATTAATTCATATAATTAATTATGTTGACATGATTTGGATTGATAATATCAGTTGTAAAAGTAGGTGTGCTACAGGACGTTGTACGTGCATTCGATTTTTTTTTTTTAGGGATGCCAAGGGCATCCCTAGTTATTTTCACGATGCGTGTGTATTTCCCATGGGAGTAACCAAATTGGCTGTTGACCAATTAAGACGGCGGATATCGGTCCCTTGGGAGTTCTGAAAACCTGTTTCGAAAAGCTGGAGAGACGTTGTGGGACATTATCACAAACAGGTTTTTAAAAGAAAGAAGATAGCCCGTGTTGTTTACAAACCTTCGCTGATGGAATTTGTCGACATTTTTGCTGGGGCTTTTATTTTCAGGTAGGTATAAAAAGTACTTAACTTGTTGCCTTTTCTTTGCACTTCTTATTAAGCAAGGTTACTAACTAAATGTTACAATTTTCCCAATGAATGTTGAAAGGTTTTTGTTTGACTTTGGAGGGAACTGAAAATACAGCGGCGCGCTGTATATTCCTTCACTTCTGTCTAAGCCGGTAAAAAAGTAAAAAGTTAAAGACCCGTGAAACAAGAATACTATATTTTTTGTAGACTTTCGTATGGCATTAGCACAAAAAGACTGTAATAATCAATTGTACAATCATTGCATCGTATCATCTCGCGAGCAAGGACAGTCCAATAGGACGGAACATACGTACGTAATTAGGTTTATTCAGCAGAGGTAATTATCAGGAGTTATCGAAAAGTAAGTCTGTTTGTGGCCAATGGTAATTTTAGCGAAGAAACATAACCTTTATACACAAATACTTATTTAATGTGAAAATGCTAAGCCATTTTGTCTTGTAAAATATACAGATATGTAAATAACTCAGTTGGTTGCATACAATTGCATGGTTACGCATGCCGATATTTACGTTTTGTAATGTTTTTGTACGACTCCCATAATATGAAAAATGCTACATCGAAGCAAAATTACAATGAAGAAACTTTTAAGGCGAAGCCATAAAAATAGGAACAAAAACAACGAAACAAACAGCTAAAAACACACACGTCTTCTTCACGTTATGTCACGCAATATTTAAACCGGACAGGGCGATATATGGCGGCGATTCTTCAATTGTTTTGCTTTTTTTATTCAGCTTGGTATAAAATGTATGAAGCTGATTTTAATATATTTCAGGAATTAAACTGGCAGCATTTTCTTTAAATATGTATTTTAGTTCATCCTCTCTTGATTTTAATAATTTAATAATGCAATAAATTTGTATACCATCTGAGCAATATTATTATTTTCCACTCTAGAAAACAGAATGATTCCTGTGAAAACCATGCGAAGTATTTGTGTCCTCTTAACCAGCACACAAGATGTTGTATCTTTTACTGTTTATAATGATATGGAATAAAAATAATATATGTAGAGAATATAAAGATTTGGTGGCTTAAAATGTGCAATACAGTAATGTAAAAAGGCCTTCTTCTCCTCTTAGACACACACACCCAAACCAACCAAACGAAGAGGTCCAATCATTCCATTAGTGACTACCAGTACTCACAGCAATGAATTTATACAATTTATAAAAATAACCTTTGGTTTGGTTCCTAATTTATAGTCATCAGAGATCGGACATAAATCAATGAATAATAATCTGTCTAATCTCCATACGTTTGAGCTTTTTGCCAGCAAACCAACTCAGATTTACACTGTCCTCGAAGAGGGAAGACCCATACCGGAATAATAACCTCAAAACATCAAATGCTATGTCATTTGTTACTTTGTTTTGTTAAAAAAGCATGTCCAGCTTAAATCGTCATTGGGCCCATGAAGAAATATAGGTTACTAATTGACAGCTAACCTCTTCCTTCAAGGAAATGCCGTCACTAACTTTTCAAGCAACAAATGTACTTGTTACTGTTAGGTCGTCACCAAATTGCTATGTTTGTTCGTTCACTTATTTCATTTACTGAATAACTAAATACCTGTCTGCCGTCTATCTTCATGACCAGCGTCCAGCCACCTGCACCACATCCTCAAGACAAATTCTGATCAGGTGACAATAACACAATAATACTTTCAGGTCCTGTTTTCATCATTTGGTCTGCTTTGTTTGTTAAAATTGTTTTACAGTAGATACATGTATCCATTAGTATTCGTGACTATTATTTGCATAATCGGTTGATGTACCCCTCGGCAAATTAATTGCTATGATCGAAACAAAAAGTTTAGGACAGATCTTTCGGTAGTGTATATTTTATCCATGGGGTGGGGGGGGGGGGGGGGGGGGCACAAATTAAAGCTGACATGATTTTGACAGCTTCACTTTATGCAACAGGAATATTAACATCAGACCCTTGTTCTTCCTTCTCTTCTCTAACCAGTGAAAGAAGTATTTTACATTTTTCCTATCTTTCCGCAGTGATTGTTTCTTGTTTTGTTCATTTATTGGTTTGTGTTGTAAAGCGATAAGTTGGGCGCGTTTTATTTGGTCTGTTTATACAGTACAGTGTATATCCACTTACAAATCGCTGTCGTGAACTCCCTGGCAAGGCAAACCTGTATAAACAAGAGAGATTATACATTTAACAGTCATATCATTCAAGACAACCTTTCTGTCAGCATATAAAATTTTAAACCTATTCATGCGGGCATGTTTTTGTCTTTTCCGATCGCTCCTCCTCCGTTTCTCCAAGATTATCAAAGCTACGATAACGAAACTTGGAGGATCTATAGTAAGTCAAAAAATGTTTCTTTTGACGTATGAAACACCAGATAATGCCGTCATATGACGTAGAATTTACGTCATAACTTCTGAACAACACCCATCTTGGATCCGCCATCTTGGATTTCTTGATTTGTCCAAAACGTCAGAAAACCACCATAAATAACTCAAAAGTAAACAAAACCAATAACATAATGCTAAAAAGATCAAAAATGGTAAAAGTTATTGTCTTCCTTAAAAAAAATGAAAATTCTAAATTTCGAAAAACATGCCAATCAAAATATGGTTGCCATGGTAACAGAAAGCTCCGTGAACAATGACATCTCATAAGAAATTGTTCTCAGTTAAATGTTAGGTAAAGTCGAAAAGTTTAGCGGCTTTAACTTTAATATTAAAAAAAAAGTTATTAACCGAGTCAAGTCTCGGCGGGCAGATCAGATTACAGAATATTCGGATTTCAAGACCAATAAATTATAACATCACTTTGAAGGGTGGCATGCATTCACAAAATGTAAACAACAATACATTAGCATGAAGTAATTTAGTCAACAAATTAGGAAGCACATATATGTGGCCATTAGGAATCAAGCAGTTTTATTTTTATGATTCCTGTTTCACTTTTTTATCAATTTTCACCCGCAACACTTGGATTTAATTATATTATAAATCTCTAGTTCATGCCTTATTGTCGTCAAATGATATCATTCATGAGTAGCTCACAGAAGCCTTTGATTTTTGAAAGTGCCAATTGTAGGTGCAAAGAGTTTGGAAGGATTTCATCGTAAAGAGCAAAAATTTTACGAAAACTGAAAATTAAGCTTAAAAAAACAACACATTTGGGTAAAACGATCTGTATCTCGAAAAGTGTTTGTGCTATAAAAATGAAACTTATGTGGTGTTTAAAGCATTCAAAGATGTTTATTTTAGTGACAATCACCAATCAATTATGATATCATATAACGCCAAAATAACGTCATACTTCAAAAATGTCTGCCATCTTGGATCCGCCATCTTGGATTTTTAAATTGTTCAGAAATGTCAGAAAATCACCAAATTTGGTTTGAAAAAATCGAAAACAATATAAGGATGCAAAAATTGCAAAGGTTTTTGAAGAAACTCTTCGTAAAAAGCGGAAATCTCATGAATTAATAAATTTAAGCTGAAAATACCAAATTTGGGTAAAACGGCCTGTCAAAACTTGGTTGCAATGGAAACATCAGGTTCTCATACGCGGATTTTTACTGTAGTACAAATAGAATGACATGGTTGATATCTACACTGGAAGTTATATGGAGTATGTGTCGACTGAACAGGCTTGATTTTAATTAAATACGAAAAAATAACATATTATAAAATCATTTGAAAGGACAATCCCACGAGAGGGGGAAGTCAGTACTCTTAAGAATAAGTTATAACCACGTGTTTCTCACCATTTTCAATCCCACGAGAGGGGAAGTCAGTACTCTTAAGAATAAGTTATAACCACGTGTTTCTCACCATTTTCATCCCACGAGAGGGGGAAGTCAGTACTCTTAAGAATAAGTTATAACCACGTGTTTCTCACCATTTTCACAATCTTGACCAGTAAATCCAGGAGTACACAAACAGCGATATCCTCTGTCGGTAAAACCGGTTTGACAGGTTGCATTGTTCTTACAAAGATTGTTCACACAAGCGTTCTAAAGCATGACGAGAACAAATGTAATAAAAATGCAAAATTGGTAATCTTTAAAATGCATATTCATATTTACTCAGTACAGCATGTGGTTCTTTTATCCTGGTGACGTGTTATATATAAATGTACCGTTGACGCGTAGTTTTAGTGCCACGTCTAAACGTATTTTAATCTTGTTTCGCGAATGTATTACATCGATACACCACAAGGTTGGTAGTTTTAATTTCCTTGATTGTATTTATTTGCCTTCTTCTTCTCGCAAGGTTTAACTCTCGCTTCGTTTTAATTACTCGCATGATCAATCCCATGGTTTCTGGCTGCGTCATTATTCTTACGTCAGGCAAGCGTCCAGTACTACGTGGTCTGTTGCACCTCAGTACTTTTACAACAAAACGCTAACAACAACTAAATCATTGTTTTTTTATATATATTTAAAAACGCACCTGACAAAACAGGGTTCTCAAGGTGGGACAACGTAAATGTACGCCTTACCATAACAATTAATGCGGAACACCATCAGCAAACTATCATTTAGGAGTGTAAAAGTTTAACTTGTGAATTGTAAAGGAATTTGCTCACACTTTTACCAATAACGCTCTTTTCAGTATTCAAAGAGTTGGAAATTTGATTATTCTTACCTCAGCTCCATGGTATACATAATTAGAATTTTCCTCCAGGTCGTTCTCGTGTCCTTCATGAGTAGAATTATTTAATTCACATTTATGTTTTCCATTTTCACTTTCCGTCATTAAATTATAACTGACACAGTTGTAATCCTCGAAGCATAGAATCTCACAGAAGTCCTCATCTATTACGTCAGCGATATTAATCACGTGGTTTATCAGACGTGTGCCTTTCAACGTTTGGGCCGCTCTAAACTTCAAATGACGACATTGGCCTGAAAAAAATTCCATTGACAATGTCATGTTAAAAGTTTTACCTAACAAACAAATACGTCACTTGTAAAAATTAGTTACACTGGCGCAATTGAAAGGAAAGGGATTAAAAGACACATTTGAAAAGTCGCAATTTTAATAAACTGGTGCAGGGGGACACAGCGGCAAAATGAGTGCGCGTGCGCCAACCTGCTCACTCATTTCCATACAAACATAATGGCGGCAATTCAAAATTCCCGGAATTTGTTTTCATTTCGCGTGGATAAGGCCGTCACGGAACAGATAAGGTTTTTACCTTGAAAACAATTCCGAGAGAGACTCTTCTTTCACATATCTTTTTTAGCAAACTAATTATCATTGCAACAATAGAGAATTTTTCGCTCGAAGTCGAGCGATCGTATGTGAGACATGAACTCTTTGAGCTATGTTTTTTTTCAAGGTAAAAACCTTATCTGTTCCGTGACGGCCTTATCCACGCGAAATGAAAACAAATACCGGGAATTTTGAATTGCCGCCATTATGTTTGTATGGAAATGAGCGAACAGGTTGGCGCACGCGCACTCATTTTGCCGCTGTGTCGTGCAGGGGTTCACCGCGGTCAAACGATCGAGCATGCGCAAAGGCGTAAATTCTGGTCACTCGTGCGCCAATTTCTCGCGCAAAATTTTGAAGGAAAACCATTGCAACGGGCAGAAATCAAAACCTTGACAGTAATTTGCGAAATGAAACAAAAGTAGGTAAAAGGAAAAGTTTAGACTCTTCAAACCCAAAATTCAGTACATTTCCAGCGTTATGTCGATTTACCATTTTTTTGGACGTTTACCAAAAACGTTAGACGTGTTTAAAATATGGTGTAATGATGAGGTTTGTTGACGTAGTTTATTTTTGTTTGACGTTTGACCGCGGTGGAGGTGCAGGGGTTATATCCGAATTTATAACCGAAGCAGCCGAAAAAGAATTTGACAAATATCTGAAAACGAGTGCGCAGACCGGCCGCAGACTATAGAAAATGCATTGCCTGACGAGGGAATTCCACGTTAAATTTCACGCGAAAAACCGATATCGCACGAATCGCGAAGCGATGAGTGCGATATCGGTTTTTCAAGTGAAATTTAACGTGGAATTCACGAGTCAGGCAATGAATTTTTCTTGAATCGCATAGCCTTTTACAAAAGGAAAAGGAATTATTTTTAAATACTTTAATACAACAGCGTTCGAGAAAGCCATTCAACGTGAAGTGTCAGGACTGTCAGGAGCAAGCGAACGAATAAGAATCAAGCTAAATATTCTGTCACAAGCTTTATATTTTATCCTCGTGGTAGAGGTTTTTACATTTTAATTGGGGAAACGTTTAATATTTGTAGACATTTACGGGTTTGTCAGTAATTATAAGAACTCCGGCAAGTAGCAAAAACTACATAAGCTTACTGAAGACAGAATCATGAACACTTTTACTTCGGCCGCGGCACACTGAAATGAATCAAAAGAAAACCCGGGAAGAAAAGCTTTGGAAAAGACGTCAAGCAATGCTGTAAGTAAACTTATGCTTTATACGGCTTGAAAGAACTTAAGCTTATTAGCATTCAATATTCTACGTTTTAAATTTCAATAGCTTAGCCCATCCCTGGTTTGAGAGAAGGTTTTTAGACCTTGTTGACTTGTTTTCGTTTCGAATGCGAATTATTTTGTACTCAGTGCTGTGTAAACACTTGTTGATCTTCGAGTGGCTGTTTTTGTAGCTTCAGTTAGCACAAGAGAACTATTACGGTCAAGCTGTCGAAAGTATTAGTTAAAGAATGTAAACAACTATTCTTTTAGCCGAAAATTTCGTTACAAACGGAACTGAAAAAAGTGTCTTCAAATGTGCTTTTAGCGAGTTTACCGATTCACCACGCGGTAATGATTGCTGTTTTCAAGTGGGTTTTAAAGTAAGATAATTTTATTACGGTCAAACTATCGACAATGTCACTTCAAAAAAATAGAAAGCTGTTCTATTACCGGAAAAATTTGGCGTATTTTTCTTTCTAGCGGACGTTTTGACCACGTTTTTAAAAGTACTATAAGCTTACTGTTTATTTACATGTTTTGAAATTGTTCGCGCGGAACTAAAAGCTTATTATTTTGTTTTCTTATCCGCTACATTTGTGGCTATTTCTCTGACACTATGAAGTCAATTACACGTTTTACTCTTTACTTTACTGTACTACCAACCTCGTCCGGTTGCTGTACTATTGTTTCTCCCATAGTTTTAGCCAGTTTCCTCTCTTCAGGTTTCTTGTACTTGCAAGCATCGATCGATGATTGCGCTTCTTCAATTTCTCGAGAGAGTTGAGTTTGAGTTCAAAGCTGACTAAATCTTGAATCTCACATTGGAAAAAACCCTCATGTTTGCTTTTGGCTTTTCTGACATTGATGCTGACATTGAAACCATACGAAAACCGCATTTTTATATTTTAATTTGCGATGCCGAAAGTAAACAAACACAATCTCGCGTTGGGCCTCGCTTTCAACTCACTTCATGCAATTCAGCTATGCAATTCAACTTCTCAGGCATGCAATTCCACGTTGAATACCCTCGCATCGATAGCCAATCAGAGTGAGAGAATTCTCTGAGCTATGCGATTCTATAAATTATTGATTTTCTCACAACTGAATGCAGTTAATCCTATTCTGCTTGGACAGGTTTTTCGTTCGTGACCATTTCAGGAGAATTTTTAAACAATATAAACAAACTTGAAACTACAAACGTTGTTTTGCGAGATATGGAACTGAATAATTTCATTCTTAAAATATTTTCGTAAATTTGCTGAAGGTTCTTAAGGTTATGTGTTGGTTTCCATTGACATTCTAATTTTTTTTTATTTTTTTTTATTATCGCAAACCGCATTCCTTGTAGGGATTTGCAATAAAGTTTCCATTCCATTCCATTCCCACATTAAATCGTCAGGAAATGGTTTCAATTGATAACGATGAATTTAGTTTAAACAGTGGACGGCAGTGGTCAACAAACACTAACTACCTCAGTACTAGTAATAATAGTGATACACAACCAGTCGAACCATCGCCTGAAGCTGTCCAAACGTCGCGATGCACATCAAAGCTACTGATTTCAAACCACGATGGATAGCCACATTTTTAGCACAAACACTTGCTTGTTATAAACAATCGTCTGTTTAGAGACTTACGTTCCTTTGTCTAACTTAAAATGATCTATGTATAAGCGATAGAAGATTTTCCAATACAGCTACTTCCTTGTCGATTTATCAATTCGGTTATTTTAGTCCCAGGTGTAACATAAATCATTTCTCCTACAAAGCATTGGTCTGTGAGATGTAAGATGTTTATTTACCGTGGTCAGTACACTTAGCTATGGTAACGGTGCGTCCTACAGACTTGACGAGCAAGGTCGGCAGGTGCGCACCAGCTAGTTTACAGGTACCCCACAAAAATAGAAAATAAAAATAATTATAAGCAGGTATTATAAAATATTCTCAAAAGAAAATGGTCTAGTCTAGCAGTATCAGCAACATTTACGTAATTATGGCGTAGAATCATGTTCAGACTACGTTTTGAGCCGTTCTTTACAGCACCAGTACAGTGATGTACTATTCGAATGTTTCGTTCACTATATATCGCGCAATGAAATCTTACTTGGCGGTGATTTGCGATGTTTTACCTTTGACGAATAACAAAACAAAATGTATATTCCAGTTATATTATATTATTTTAGTTCTCTTAGGAATTCGGTTTACGAATTTAAAAAATGCTCTTCGTGAACTAAGTAGGCCTTGAAAATAATGGCTTTCTTTAAAAAAAAATCGTTAAAATAAAGCAAGCAATTATTCTAAATAAAAGAACTTTAATATTATTCAACAACCAAAGATAAACTAACCTATGATGCAGCTAACACAAGATATCAGATAAAACAAGAAGACACAGCAGATTAAAATAGTAGTCATGGCCGATGTTGTATAATCCAATTACCAGGATGTCAGTAAATCAGCCCTGCCATGCTCTTGACTTGTGAAGTTTAATTAACTGAAAACATTTATTTCAATTATAAGTTGTTACAGTTAATTCGTTTACGCTTTTTGTTAGTTTTGACCAATGGCATGCAACATGACGTCAATTCCATCCATTGGCCAACGGTCCTTTGCGTTAAGGTTGATATTTATATCCACATTTTAGTGATCACACACGCTTCAAAGAAGCTTATAGATTCATGAAAAAAAAAGATTAGACATTTTTCGCATTAGAAAAAAATGCTTTACAACTCGTTAAGACACGTACGTGCACAGCACAGTCTACGGCAATTGATACAAATTCTTCAGGTTTACTTGGTTATTGAAAGGTGGTTTAAATTATTAACTAATTCTTTTATTAGTAACACATGAAATCTACAATGTTTATCGAGGTTTCGTTTTGCCATTGGATCTAGTGGAGTATTGGGTTGGTTTAAACATTTATGAGAGTTAAAATCAGGAATGGAGGAGTTTAAACTATTGAATGAGTTATGTTAGTAACCGACAATCAGAACAGTCCTTTAGGTCCGGTTTAATTAAATATCGAAAATTATATTTATCATACGCCGAATGATATTTACAGGGGGGGAGGGGATAGAGACATGGCCTGGGACCGAGAAATCATGCTCTCACAACTTGCAAAGCGATCAATTTCGTTTTGGTCAGTGGTGTGCTTCTTTTCGCGCGCGAAATTCCTTAAAAAATGAATTAACACGTTCCTATAAACTTCCGCGATTATTCCAACACGTTCAATTTATCCAATGTGGCTGAACTTTCCAGGAGCTGAATTCATGAGTTCAAGTCCAGATAGAGACAGGACAATTAATACCTTGAATATGGACATTTGATTTGATTTTTTTTTTTGCATATATAAGAAGGAAACGTGCGTTTTGTTTTGCATGGGATGGCAAATAAATATGCAAAACACACTTGCAGAATATTGTCAGTTCTAATTAAACCTATTGTTTCGTGACGTTCTCGTTGGCGTCGCCGTCGTGGTTGCATCTTGAAAACGAAAAACTCGAGGAAGAAGTTTAAAGGTGTAAAGGATCACAAAGTGAAAAAATACAATAATCATTTATACATCAGTACGCACTTCCATCGCCTCGTCAGCCGCCATGTTTTTCTAGCTTTTCTTCTGGCTTTACACAACTTCTACGCACGTGCAGACGATGAATCCGCTGGCTAAAGTTGTGATGATTGCTTTGCAAGTTGTGAGAGCATGGTTTGGATTTGATTTAAGATAATGTATGGGAAGTAGCTATCTCCCCCTGGATATTTACTTGAAACGAGTCGTGAGACGTGCATGGTTAAAGCACGCCTTCGATGCATGCAGTTGATGTGACTACTTCATGGAACAGGATTGAATCTGACAAAAACGTCTATATTTTCATGAAACAAATTAAATTCGCAATTTTTAAACGTATAATTACTTCAGTCCAACGACCACATGCCAGCGCTATATAAACTAATTAAATATCTTGCCATTCAGGCCGACAATCTTTACGACTTTTAATCCCGCGCGGCCACTTTATCACAAATACTACTGAATAAACGACACATCAACTTTTTTCCTCTCCACTATCGATCCTTATTAGCATTAAACTCAACTCGTGAAAAGTTATACTTTGAAACTGATTCAATTAAACAATTGATTTGAAAAGTATTTATTTTTTTTAAAAGCTACCATACTGTGTGTAAATTACTCAGTATTTGTACATCGAAAAAAAAACTAATTAATTATTTTATAACATTTTAAAATAATAATGTCATACTTTGAAAGAGTATTCTTTCAAACGAAGTATATCGCGCAATTTTCTCAGCCTTTTTTTTTTAAATCGTACTCAGGAGGTACTGTAGTATTAGTATTTGTGATAGCACCGATTGTAATTATTTGCAGTTGATACACGAGAAAATATTTGTTTTAGCAACCAAGCAACAGCGTGGATGACGTTAAAAATATTGCGGTGGGGAGATGGGGTGGGGGATACTCCCCAGAGGCTAATGGGGATGTGCCGCTGGATGGGCTCGCATTTTCACGACTGGATTGACCATAAAGGAGTCGCAATTTTAACAATGACCAGAATGGGGTCACATTTTCAAAACGACCGACTCGTTGCAAATTGAAACAGCTTGAAACAGCTCGGAAGACGGAAATGCGCCTTTGTTTTGGAAATGACTGCTAAATTATGTCAGTATTTTGAAAATGGAAAAACAAGAGACCCAGGTACGCACTGCAAGTCTCCGAAAATAGCTGATGATATAGCTGATGGCGCGCGCTGACTAAGTTCTACGGACTAGTCAGGCCATTATTTCGCACAGTCGCCGGTCATTCACCGTCATTGAACTGGTGATCATACATGTAAAGTGCAGCCTAGATACAGAAAGTTTGGAACCTCAGTCACTTTAGCTTCGCAACGGCGAATACACGAAAATATATTTTCAATGAAATTTGACATTTTCTGTCTAATCTACTATGCCAGCCATTTTCGTCTGCTGTGCAATCTTCTTCTTCTCGTCATGTCTGATTCCCGAGGCAACGGAGCTTTTGTTTCATAGTGTAAAAAGCACAATTGTCATTATCATTTATTCTACGTGATAGGTAGTATTCGTTCATTTTAATTTACGAATTCATTACATAGTGTAAACATTTAGTGGAAAACGTTATAACAAATAACACTGACATTAGGTTAATTTTGAATATTTAGAGACAAGCAAACTTTGTTTACGATCGTCATGAATTCGCCATCCCACGCAGACATATGAATATGTCCCCGAACTGTTAGCAGTATCAAATGATAAAATATAATATTAATACTATTTTCATAACAGGATGAAATTGAATGGAATTTTAAATGACATCAGATTTCCGTATGGTTCTTACAGCAAGGGAACCCAAAAGTGTGACCGCTTTAAATTAATTCACATTCTTTCGTGCGTGAAGACTATCCAATCAGAAGCGGAATATATTGAAGCTATCCTCCGCTTCTGATTGGATAGTGTTTGCGCACGAAATAATATTAATTAATTAAAATTCGTCATACTTTTGGGCTTCTTGCTGTAAGTGGCTGGCTCTGATCTATGATCAAATAGATCGTTTTCTCGTGACGTCACGGCAGCCACTGGTGTTCCCAACCAATGGAATGTATCTCCTTTGGAAAATGATTTCTTTTTTTCCCCTATTGTTTGCAACACCAATATGGTTGCCGCGAAAATGCTCTAAAGTACACTTGCAATATGTTGTCATTCGACTACAACTACAATAATTCATTGTGTTTTTTTCCTTTGAAATCGCAGTGGGGTTTACATAACAATTGCTCTATATTAGCATGATAAAAAACTGAAGGATTCTGGTAGTTAATTGCAGTGTAATGACGTCATCATACAAATCGCTTATGTATATGGTACATAATTTAGTTCATTATTGTTATTTAATTATATTCCGAATCTTATATATGTGGTTTATTGCGCGCAAAAGTACATTTTGCTATGCTTGTGTCTGGTTACTTCAGAATTATTACAAACTTACATATATTTTAAAGCGCATTGCATAATTGCAACCTCTCGCCAAATTATCACTCACAAGGGAAAACTGTAAATGACAATTATCTGTTAATCAGTTGTCTTAAAAAAAAAAAACAGGAAAGTTAAAGGGACACTGTCCCGGCGTATTTGCTCAAAACTGTTATAAATGCATGAAATGGTCCCTAAATCTATGAAATAAGAACTTAAGAGCTGATGTCTGTAATTATCAACCGGAGGCATACAATAGGGAAAATACCAAAATTCTCAAAAAAATTCACAAGATAGCCCTTGGTGAACTATTACTAAAAATATATGTTTTACTTCAATCCGGCAATTATTTTCGAGATACGGAGGTAAACTTGGTTTGGCAGCTCTCAGACCGGTTTTTTGGCGTTTGACACCACACATTGTGGAGACCTTGTTTTGAAACTCAAAACAATTTTATTCCGAGAAACAAATTACTCATCAGATTAAGTAGATAATAAGATATATTTTGAGCGGTTATTTTATCAATTTGAATTAAATTGAATATTTGAAAGATTTTTTCATTATTTACATTATTTTAAGCAATTTCTTGCAATGCAAAATTGACGAAATTGAGAGGCTAAAATCGTTGACTGGTACATAGCCTAGAGTATAGAGACTTATATCACATGAAAGAGCATCATTTCTTCTTCTAAAATCTGTTTTCAAAACCATGGGCAACTTAAAAGAAGAATTTGAGGCTGCGAAATACAAGTAGTACTTTTGTGTAATTTGAGCTTTTCCGTCACGGCATTCCGATGCTAAAACTCAGATAAACACAACATTAAAACATTTTGGAACAACAGAAGTTTAATAATATTTGTTATCAGGCACCAGCACATGTTACAAGACTATTTTCTGTGATTTGCTATCGCTTTTTGGCAATAATAAAATAATTTAGCTATTTTATTCGACCTTGAGTTCCAAAACGTACACAAGTCACGTAACGTTTGTCAAGGTCAACTTGAAATCAAATCAAATCGGAACATTTTGCACTCTGAAATTACTGTTCAACACACAGAACAATAGCTATATCAGTGCTTTGTTATTCGTACCTTAGATTGGGCTTTCTGGATATTGAAGAAATCCATGAGATAAATCTGGAACAACATCTGATGGCTGTATAATTAAATACGGTACGCGGTTTCCAAATTCGTTCAGAGATTGCGTTACATACATTACAGTGGGAGACCGCTGTAATGTTATTTCGATTATGGGCCCCGAGCAAATTGTTTTAAAAAACTTATGGAAATTTCACAACCGAATGGCCACAATGCATTAATTTGATTAAGGTCACCGGATTTAGAAATTTTGAAAGAAATTAATCCAGGAGCCTGTACTTACAGGACAAGTGCGACCTAACCATCACCTAACTTCATTATAGTAAAAACGTCCAGTGGAGGGGCACTTGGGAATATGTCGACGGCCCTAACCATCATCAGTTCATTATAGTAAAAAAACTGGATTGAACAAAATCAGTGAAACTTAGCCTGCGTAGCTGGTGGAGCCAGCTACGCAGGCTAAGTGGAACTAGTCATTGTCAGAGGATGTTCCAAAACTCGGCAACAGTGCAATATCTTAGACCTCAAGAACACGACCCAACAAGATCCGCGTTAGGGGAGGGCCGCGTTAGGGGAGGGCCGCGTTAGGAGAGGGCCGCGTTAGGGGAGGGCCGCGTTAGGGGAGGGCCGCGTTAGGAGGACCGAGTCTTCATAATGACGATAATATAAGCGTGAGATTTCTTTGTTTAATGAACAAAATAATCGTCGACATTTCTCATACGCATAAATTGTCGCATCCCCAACTGTGTAAAAGGTCACAAACAATCACAATATTTTATTTAAAGATTTGCTAGCACGACATTAGTTCTCGTATTGTATTATTTGGGTTATTACTGACATATCATTTACAAATTAAAATGTCATAAAGAAAAAAAAGTTACTTACATTTAATGTAAGTAACTTGTTTTTTCTTATGACATTTTAATTTGTAAATGATATGTCAGTAATAACCAAAAGAAAAGAAAATCAATTTTATTAGAAACAAACCAGAAACAGCTACAAGCGCTAGAAAAGTTTCAGAAAAGTGCCGCACTAACCCTCTGTTAGGAAGAATAGCTGGTTACCCGGAACAAGAAACTACTGGCTTATTTTAGATTCCATTTTCCCGAAAAATGTTTTTTTCCGATTCTCATTTGTAACATGATATCAAATTAAATAAAAAAAATTAGCTTCGTATAATGTATAAATTGCCCATTTCGGATCATGATTTTCTCTAAAAAAAAAATTGTGTTCTGCAAGTGAATATGATTCAATTTGAAAGAAACAGGTCTCTAGAGTAACATCACATGGTCTGAAATGGGGCAACAAACAAACCAAGCGAAAGAGGATAAAAGAGGTTTGAATGTGAAATCGGGGATTTCCCCCTCTCGCTCTTCTCGCTCGACGGACTAAGGGAAAGAGGGACTGCTGGTAGTCTACGCTCCGGGTAAACCTATAAACTGGAGAGAAACTGACATTTCAGGCTGGCAGGAAAAATTGGAGGCGAGGTGCGCAATGACCGCGTGTAGTTAGTGATCCTCGCCACCACCGTAAGATCTTTTGGGAATTGAGGATAAGTGCTATTGCGTCGGAAAGCGATAACTTTCGGAACACTCACGAGTGCTCGCGCTGTTTTATAACTAGCCTGCGAATACAGCCGCCTTCCATGGCGCGTCCCGCGAGAAAGTCTGCGATTTACAGTCAGATACGTTAAGCCAATAATTCGTTTCCGTGCGGTGGTTGGTCTCGCAATGCATAATTACTGTAACGCTTCCGTTTGCTCTCATTGCTACCAAAGGAATATTCATTGAATAAACGCGAAAAATTATTGGACACGTTTATAGCGGACCTTCTGTCTTCAGAACACCTGAAAACGAGGCAGATTACAAGCAAGGGTATATAAATCCCGCACATGCGCACAATTTAGAATGCTGTTGCTGGTTTTATTGCTGAAATGTGGTAAGCAATATAATAATTTACTGGATTCGCACATTATGTGGTCAGTGTAGTCCGTGCTGGAGTTCAATTGTTTTCATTTTGTATCTCCTAACGCGGTCCTCCCCTAACGCGGTCCTCCCCTAACGCAGATCTTGTTGGGTCATGTTCTTGCACGTGCACTGTTGCTGAGTTTTTGAACATCCTTTGACAATGACTTGTTCCACTGATTTTGTTCATTCCAGTTTTTTTTTACTATAATGAACTGATGATGGTTAGGGGCCGTCGACATATTCCCAAGTGCCCCTCCAGTGGACGTTTGGGGGGGGGGGGGGGAGGGGTAAGGAGAGAAAATATTTGACGTTAGGGTGGGGCATTTTGAGCACAAAAAAAATTAGGCAAATCTTTGTTATTTTACTTCATGTTTAAGAATGGAACTTAAAGATAAAACATAGTTCTGTAGAAAATGAGAACAAATGAGAACAATTTCATTTCACTTTCACATGTGATTGCTCAGTATCGCACGTAAATCTCACGACTTTCGTTGCTCGCATATGGGCCCAACGCGAGCCTGCTTGCAAGCTACACTAGAAAAAGATTGGACAGCAAAATTCCAAGTGGATGTTATGGAGGGGGGGGGGGGGGGGGGGGGGGGGGGGGTGGGGGTTCTGACCTTGACGTCCAGTGGACGTTAAGCGGGGCACTTGGGAATATATCGACGGCCCTTTCTTGCACTTGTCCTTTGATGCAGCGTCCTGGATTAATTTATTTCAAAATTTCTAAATCCGGTGACCTTAATCAAATTAATGCATTGTGGCCATTCGGTTGTGAAATTTCCATAAGTTTTTTTAAAAACAATTTGCTCGGGGCCCATAATCGAAATAACATTACAGCGGTCTCCCACTGTAATGTATGTAACGCAATCTCTGAACGAATTTGGAAACCGCGTACCGTATTTAATTATACAGCCATCAGATGTTGTTCCAGATTTATCTCATGGATTTCTTCAATATCCAGAAAGCCCAATCTAAGGTACGAATAACAAAGCACTGATATAGCTATTGTTCTGTGTGTTGAACAGTAATTTCAGAGTGCAAAATGTTCCGATTTGATTTGATTTCAAGTTGACCTTGACAAACGTTACGTGACTTGTGTACGTTTTGGAACTCAAGGTCGAATAAAATAGCTAAATTATTTTATTATTGCCAAAAAGCGATAGCAAATCACAGAAAATAGTCTTGTAACATGTGCTGGTGCCTGATAACAAATATTATTAAACTTCTGTTGTTCCAAAATGTTTTAATGTTGTGTTTATCTGAGTTTTAGCATCGGAATGCCGTGACGGAAAAGCTCAAATTACACAAAAGTACTACTTGTATTTCGCAGCCTCAAAATTCTTCTTTTAAGTTGCCCATGGTTTTGAAAACAGATTTTAGAAGAAGAAATGATGCTCTTTCATGTAATATAAGTCTCTATACTCTAGGCTATGTACCAGTCAACGATTTTAGCCTCTCAATTTCGTCAATTTTGCATTGCAAGAAATTGCTTAAAATAATGTAAATAATGAAAAATCTTTCAAATATTCAATTTTAATTCAAATTGATAAAATAACCGCTCAAAATATATCTTATTATCTACTTAATCTGATGAGTAATTTGTTTCTCGGAATAAAATTGTTTTGAGTTTCAAAACAAGGTCTCCACAATGTGTGTGGTCAAACGCCAAAAACCGGTCTGAGAGCTGCCAAACCAAGTTTACCTCCGTATCTCGAAAATAATTGCCGGATTGAAGTAAAACATATATTTTTAGTAATAGTTCACCAAGGGCTATCTTGTGAATTTTTTTGAGAATTTTGGTATTTTCCCTATTGTATGCCTCCGGTTGATAATTACAGACTCAGCTCTTAATAAACTCTAACTAAATGATAAAAAGCAATTTCTTCAAGAAATTCCATACTGCAACAAAATTTTTGCAAATTTCAAAGATTTCTGAGCCAAATTTGAAACTTTGAAAAACTGACATCCTGACGTTTTTCATAAATCCATAGTGCAATCCATTTCCATCCTCGCTGTCGTTTGTCATCCTCACTTCCTAATGGGTTCCTGTCATTTGTCGAGTGCTATTCTACAGAATTGAACCATTATTGTTCAACTTCCTATGATCTAGATATGTTTCTGAGCTTCCCAAAATCATGCTAAAATCAGGACAGTGTCCCTTTAACTTGATTGCAAGAGTCACTGAACCAAGATATATCCCATGGTTTTGATGTGTTTGTCACCGTTATCTGCATCGTATTCTGCATCGTTGCCACACGTGTTGGAGTTATCAAGATTCCCTCCTGTACCAAACCCAATTCTGGAGTCACAGCTGGAGCAATCATTGTTGTCGTTACCAAGGATACCAATTCTTGCTTTGGAATTCGAGTAGTCGTCACTAACTGCATTGAACCCTTCCGTGTTACAGTTAAGCTGTAAGGAGCCTTGGGAACCAAGCAGCGCTTTCCACGTGTTACGACCCAGTGAAGTGGCGCGGAATTGCCCGTCAGCGATCAGTGAGTACAGCGAGTCAGCCGACTTGTTTATGTCGATAAAACTCGTGGTTTCCTCGCCATGGATCTTCATACCGAGACAGATCTTGGAGAAGGGCGTGTTCCAGTAGGAAGGTAACTTGGTCTCTTGTGTATCAAACCCAGTCTCCCCTCCTGCTAGGTTGTATGATTCCTTGTTGGTCCAAAGGATGGAATCGAAGTGGAAGGTTTGCTACAAAATGAGAGATAAATACACCAAGAAAGAAGCTTATGAGTGAGTGAAAGGTAAATGGAAATGTGTGCGGTATTTTTTAAGATCTCTATCTTTCTCTCCCCTATCTCGATTATTTTGGTAAGCTTCTACTTCACTCCAGCTATTTTATGTTGATTTGAATTGGTCATGTTAACACCATTCAGCGCGTGATTGATTGTTTTACCATGTCAAATCATGTAAGGGAGCCTATTTCCAAGTTTTCCGTTAGTTCAGTCAATTACGTATAATCACTTGAACACATTATTTTCCATTCCTGGAAGCTTAGTGCAATAAAAAGTAAACGGCCGGCATTGATCGGAAGCATTTTCTAGCTAAATAAACTATTTCCTATAATTAAATATGTTGACATTATTTGGTACATGCTTGCATCGATTCTGGGTTTCAAGAACCACTAGATAGATTTACCAAATGGCATTTCCATTGGCCACTCTAATGCAACTGGTTAGTCGTCTATTAGTCGGGACTCCATATTTGTATCCCATTTTTTTTTTACTCAAAAATGGTAATTGTAAACCGACGAACCCATTTTTGGGGTCGCCAAATGTCCAGTCTTTATCCGTTCGTCCTTTCGATCATGTATTCAGTTTACCCATTTACTTATCTTTTTAAACGTATTTATTTATTTATTATTTTATTATTATTATTATTTATTATTTTTTAATAAAGTTTTCTATCTATCTCTATCTATCGCCAACTGAACAGGACAGTAACTTAATACCTGTGTGCCGTCAATCTTCAGGACCAGCGTCCAGCCAGCGTCCAGCCACCTGCAAGACAGGTTCTGTTCGGGTGACAATACACAACAATGTTTTAGATCCTATTTTCAGTTGGTATGCTTTGTTTGTTAAAATTGTCATGCAATCTTAGAACTGTATCAACATGTGTCCATTAGTATTCTTGATTATTTTCATTTTATTATAATTATTTTTATTTTCAATCAGAGGTTTATTCATAAATACTGACATGCTACATTTGACAAAAAAACAAATAAGTACAAGATACACTACGTACAATAGCTCTACAGAGGATGATACAACTAAACGTATTATATTACTTGATGTACAGTAATAGAAAGTATATGGCAATGCTATATAATACACAAAAAATAAACAACTAGAAAGAAAAACATACAAACACGATATAATATAACAATAGAGTTGATGTTCGCGGGCGTAAATATGTTTTTGGCCCGACTCAGGCTCATTTTAGCCCGAGCCGCTTATAATAATTCCAGAGGGCATTTAGAAAAGGAATCAAAGACAGTAAGCGACATCTTGAACACTGCCGGCGTCGGGTCGACGTTTATTTCATATGATTGTAAAACTTGGCAGAAAAACCGTACGCAAAATTCGTCGAAACAATCTGTGCTCTAAAGTTCTCTTGAAAGGAAAAATTACAGAATTCCATCAACAGCAAATAAATAGTCATCTAGAAGTGTTGGAACTTAATCATGCAATTACTGAACTGGCAATTTGGCATAACATATTTTGCCTGAACTGAGCGGGTTTCGATCGAAGAAGACAAACTTACATTCAATTCGCCGCCGTGTATGGATTCTTCCTCGAGTTTCTGTAAGTCCTCTTCAACTAGCTGTACTGAGAAGGCTGAAAATTTGCTCCTTCGTTAGCTTTTTCAGCCAGTCTGATAATATAAAGCTCAAAAACAATAGCTTTGCAGCTGCAGATGGCAGCACTTCGAGTCAACGGCGCTTTGAATTCCAAGAAAACGGCGCGAACAGTTGAATGGTTTCCAGTTCTGCTACGTTATTTTCTTGTTTCTGATTGGCTCAGTTCAGCGGGCTAAAATATATTTTAGCCCGCTGAATTCTCCATTTTAGCCCACAAAATACGCCACAATGCCCGATGAAGTTATTATAATAGAAAAATTGTACCCTAACATACGTTATTGTATATAATAATGGTGGAAAAGAAGGCGCAGTTGTTAGCTTAAATATGAAAGAATGGTCCACTTAGTTCTGTAGAGTTTTTAATGGCGATTTATCTTACACATTGGATTTAACCCTCTATTAACCCTATTCTGCCTGGGTTTTACTTTCGTTCGTGAGCCTGAAGGGGTGGGGCAGAGTGTACCCCCCTCCCCCCCCCCCCCCCCCCCCCCCCCCCACATATGTATTGTGTTATAGAAATGAAACTAATATGGTGTGTAAAGCATCCAAAAATGTTTATTTTAGTGACTGTCACGTGTCAATTATGACGTCATATCACGCACAAATGACGTCATACGTTTAAAAAAGCCGCCATCTTGTATATCATTTTTTTCGGAAATGTCAGAAATCTTCAATTTTGATTTGAAACAAAATCAAGAAAAATATAAGGATGCAGAAATTGTATAGATTTTGGAAGAAACTCTTAATAAAAAAGCAAAAATCAGAAGAAAAAAAAATGAAAATTGAGCTGAAAAACACCTAATTTCAGTAAACGACCTGTAAAAATTGGTTTCCATGGAAACGTCAAGTCACGTGATCAAATAATTGACACACCAAAATGAACGCTCTTTTAAGGGCCTCCACAGACTCGAGAGATAATTAAGGCCCTTAGTTATCGATAACTAGCTTCACACACTGGCTTTTTTGTTATCGACAACTTTTTATGATCGACAACTAAATAGTTGTCGACAACTATCTCTCTAGTCTGTGGAGGCCCTCTACGTACTAGAGAGATAGTTGTCGACAACTATTTACAAAAAAGCCAGTGTTTGAAGCTAGTTGGGGTCCCACAGACTAGAGAGATAGTTGTCGACGACTACAGTAAAAACCCGCAAGTAAAGAATCTGCATTTTCCAAGTTAGCCTAAACAGGTTCTTACATAAATGATAATTAGCACAAATTTAGGCTATTTAGGTTATTAAATAGGTTCTTATTTCTGAAGAAAAAAATTATATTGTAGCTAATAGAATTTAGTGATGTTCAGCCTATTCCTTATATAAAATCTGCATACCAAATAAGTATTTATGTAAAAATGACTATAATAATTGGAGTGATAAGGCACCTGTGTCTCCAAAGAGGATCCAAAATGTTGACCTATCTTATTTGCCCAAGTGTACCCTTAGTTTAGTTTAGTTTAGTTTAGTTTAGTTTAGTTTAGTTTAGTTTAGTTTAGTTTAGTTTAGTTTAGTTTAGTTTAGTTTAGTTTAGTTTAGTTTAGTTTAGTTTAGTTTAATGACTTCGCCATGATAATTTACAAATAATCTTACTGTTAAATAAAAGTCAAAAATTAAAATTAAAAAATAGTGGCGGGAGAGAGGAACAGAACTTTCGTTCCACTTGACACACTGGCCTTGTTTGTTATCGACAACTTTTATGATCGACAACTAAATAGTTGTCGACAACTATCTCTCTAGTCTGTGGAGGCCCTTAGTTATCGATAACTAGCTTCACATGCATTATTTTTTGATATCGAGAACTTTTTATGATCGACAACTAAATAGTTGTCGACAACTATCTTTCTAGTCTGTGGAGGCCCTAAGTAATACAAGTTTGAAATCAACGTTCCTGCCGTAGAAATTACGTCATGACTTCCAAACAGCAGCCATCTTGGATCCGCCATCATGGATTTCTTGATTTGTACAAAACGTCAGAAAACCACCAAAAACTCTCAAAAAATTCACGAAACCAATAAAAGAATGCTAAAATGATCATAAAAGGTAAACGTCATTGCCAGAAAGTTATTTTCTTCCTTAAAAAACATGAAATTCCAATTTTGAAAAACATGCCTGTCAAAATATGGTTGCCATGGTAACAACAAGTTCCGTGAACAATGACATCTCATATCAAATTGTTGCCAGATAAAATTTTAGTTAAAGTCGAAAATTTTGGCGGCTTTTACTTGGGTCAAAGTCTCGGCGGGTAGATCACCCTGTTTGTCTGTCTGTCTTTCCTATCAGTGTTTCTGTTGCTCCTGTTTGGTTCAAGATGTTTCTTTTTTTTTTTGCTTTGTGGTGATAAACTGCTCCATAACGTTTTTAGATATTTAAAAATATATCCACTTACAAATCCCTGTCGTGGATTTCCTTGCATGACAAAGCTGTATCAACAAAAATAGATCATACATTATTTTAAAAGCCATATCACTGACACAGCCTTTCCTTTAGAGTATAGATTGTTAATGAAGTGGTAATTCTCTGTGTGGAAAAAGACCCAAATAACTACTGATTGGTGATTGGCTAGAACGAGCTGTATATATTTCAAATGCTGAAAACCTACATATGCATGAACCAATTTCCAAATATGGCGGACATTGTCCTTGTTCGGCGTGTGGTAAGTTATGAATGGTTTCGTATTTAACGTTGTTCAAAGCATAGCACTGGAAGTTACACGAAGCCAAGAGAAGAAATGAAGAAGGAAAAAGTACAATCTCACAGGTGGCGAAATTCGGTACTGTTATAAAAGGTCTTAAGAGAGCATCTCCACAAGAATCAAACAAAATCGGAAAATAGCGGCAAAAATGTGAAAACTCAAAAACGCTCAAACTTTGGCTGTTAGTAGTCCCATATTGAGTCATTCATTGCTATGTGGTTCATTTGTCCAAATAATTTATTGTTTGGCAGAAAATGACGAAAATCAATTTCAGGGCTCCATACAAGAAAATTTGGCTTGAAAATTAGCCATTTTTAAGCGACCGCTTGCTTTAACTATTAATCCAGAAGACATCCACTTGATATCAGCGTATTCTAAGACTATTCGAGGTTCTATTTTATAATTTCCATAAAGATTGAAAAACTTATGACACTGAGAGAGGCCTGAAAAAAATCCCCCGTTTCTCTATGGCAATTACTAGCTCGATTGAAAAAATAATTTACCCTACTACCTTTATCACAAATCAAATGAAATTTAGGACTTACACTAAGGAGGAAATGGCCTTTCAACTGATATAATTTTTTTTCTGGGGAAATTATATTGCGCTCTGCGAGAGAGCGCTCAAAATGGCCAAAAAATGATATACGTGACTAGTGGATTGCGTGACATACCGTGACCGTAGCACATATTTCAGTGCTGCTTTAGTCAAAGAAATGGTAAAATCCAAATTCCTGCCTTGGGGATATTAAAAAAAAACACTTTCTTTTGAGAATCTCAGTATTTTTCGTACATCATTGATGCTTCCCACGATGATGTGACGTAAGAAAATGGTTTATTTCACCGTGTGAATTGTACTTTGGTCTTATAAGAAATTTTCTGATATCCACGCTATTTGAACTTAATCTTGTGTAATCTTGTTGTTTTTCTAACATTCATTCTCAGCTAAACACTTCTCCGGTTGGGTGCTAATTTGCATATCACATGTGTTACAAGAGGGTTACCAACTTTAAATGTATAAATACTAGGGTGGATCTAAGGGGTGGGGTCAAGGGTTTCTGGACCCCCTTTTCCATGATGGTAGATACTTTAAGGATAAACAAATTACATTGCTTTACGCGTTTTGACACCTAGCGGGAATTGTATCTATTTCTACATTTACATATAAATATAATTTCTTTTTCATCCATACTGTTGTCAGAACTTACTCATTTAACATGTGACAATAAAGACTGTTATTTGTTATCTGTAACATCTTTGAGTATCAACTAAATTAACACTATTCTGCCTGGGATTTGTTTTCATTCATGAGCCTGGGGGAGGGGGGGAGGCAGAATGTGTGGGTGCCCCCCCCCCCCCCCCCCCCAATATATCTTCATAAGTATTTATGCAAAAGAAATGAAACTTATATGGTGTGTAAAGCATCAAAAATGTTTATTTTGGTAACAGTCACGTGTCGATCATGACGTCATATCACGCCAAATTGACGTCATACGTTTAAAAAATCCGCCATCTTGGATTGCTAAATCTTTCGGAAATGTCAGAAAATCTCCAAATTTGATTTGAAAAAAATCAAGAAAAATATAAGGATACAGAAACTGTAAAGATTTTGGAAGACACTCTTAATGAAAAGCAAAAATCACATAAAACCCGAAAGAATTAGATGAAAAACACCTAATTTGAATAAAACAACCTGTCAAAAATTGATTGCTATGGAAATGTCAAGTCACGTGATCAAAACATTGACGCACCAACATGTTCCCAGATAATTTTTTAGGAAAAGTCACAAAGTTTGGCTACATTTCCTTAAAGTAATAAAGGTTTTAAATCAGCGCGGGCACTTTCCGCCCCCCCCAGGCAGAATAGGGTTAAAACTAATTTAAATACCCTTTTGGAAAACTATCTTTGAAAAGCGCCGGCTTACTAAGCTCGTCTCTCAGGGAAATTTATATAATTATATAGTCAGATTTTTCGTATAATCATCGATACTTTTTAGAGTTAGATGAAAATTGTCATATTCTTTTTCGATATGTACCATATTACAGGAAATTAACGCTCCATGAAATTAACGCGAATTTGAAAAATTCGCGTTAATTTTGTGAGCGTTGATTTCCGCGACATTAATTAAGTGGAGCGTTAATTTCCGCGACCTTAATTTCCATTATTATAACCCCAAATTCTGATCCTTTTTCAGACATATTTGACACTTAGGAAACGATAGCTTTCTCTTTTCTGCACACTGTATTACAATCTTGTACAATGTAAAGTCTAAAAAAAGCAATAAAACATTATTTCCAGTTTCACCCTCGCTTTCAGAAGAGCAGTTCTCGACATCTGAGTTCTTGTATTTCGCCCAAAATATATTTGTTTCTTTGAGTTAAACGCGTTAATTTCCTTCATTTTGAAATTTTACCTCCTCTTTCGCGTTAATTTCCTTATTCGGAATTAATTTTCCTTCCAATTTGCGTTAATTTAAGTCGCGTTAATTTCAAATACCTTAATTAACATGAGTGTTAATTTCCTATAATAAGGTAACTTTATATTTTTGGAATATTTCTTCTTTCCTTTTTAAATTATAAATATTTTAGACTATTTTTATAAGAACAATTATTTATGTACATATTTTATTGTAAAAATTTAAAAATCGTTCTCTGGTTAAAAATGTAAAATATGAGCTTTCGGTTGCCAGTCTGCAACCTTTGACAACCTTATTTACTGCATCGCACATAGGTTTACACCAGCTGTGATTCTTTTTCACAGCTGATCTATTATTATTATTATTATTATTAATTTACTGGCTCGTGAGAAAATCGCCATAGCCGTACGCGAATAATCTCTCCCGTTGCTATCTTTTGCAATCCTCATCGCTTTAGAGACGTCGGTCGATCGTCCTTCTTCCCGGTTCTCTCTCCAATTTGAAACTTGACATTTAGGTACTGCTTTTGTTTGTCGGTAAATTCAAAGCCTTCATGACTGTGTCGATATCAGTACCCATCCCATCGAGAGAGTAGGTGTGGCTGGTAGTGATGATCTACTTCCCTCTACATGTATCACTGTTGGAGCTTTGCTTGCGCCACAGTTCAGTTTAGTCGAGTAGTCTAACATGGCCTTGTCATAGAGCATTTTGTGCGCAAATATAGAAATAGATACAATTCCATGTTAAATGAGTAAGTTCTGACAACAGTATGGATGAAAAAGAAATTATATTTATATGTAAATGTAGAAATAGATACAATTCCCGCTAGGTGTCAAAACGCGTAAAGCAATGTAATTTGTTTATTCTTAAAGTATCTACCATCATGGAAAAGGGGGTCCAGAAACCCTTGACCCCACCCCTTAGATCCACCCTAGTATTTATACATTTAAAGTTGGTAACCCTCTTGTAACACATACATGTATGATATGTAAATTAATACCCAGCCGAGAAGTGTTTAGCTGAGAATGAATGTTAGAAAAACAACAAGATTACACAAGATTAAGTTCAAATAGCGTGGATATCAGAGAATTTCTTATAAGCCAAAGTACAATTCACACGGTGAAATAAACCATTTTCTTACTTCACATCATCGTGGAAAGCATCAATGATGTACGAAAAATACTGAGATTCTCAAAAGAAAGTGTTTTTTTAATATCCCCAAGGCAGGAATTTGGATTTTACCATTTCTTTGACTAAAGCAGCACTGAAATATGTGCTACGGTCACGGTATGTCACGCAATCCACTAGTCACGTATATCATTTTTTGGCCATTTTGAGCGCTCTCTCGCAGAGCGCAATATAATTTCCCCAGAAAAAAAATTATTATCAGTTGAAAGGCCATTTCCTCCTTAGTGTAAGTCCTAAATTCATTTGATTTGTGATAAAGGTTAGTAGGGTAAATAATTTTTTCAATCGAGCTAGTAATTGCCATAGAGAAACAGGGGGATTTTTTTCAGGCCTCTCTCAGTGTCATAAGTTTTTCAATCTTTATGAAAATTATAAAATAGACCCTGGAATAGTCGTAGAATACGCTGATATCAAGTGGATGTCTTCTGGATTAATAGTTAAGGCAAGCGGTTTGTTTAAAAATGGCTAATTTTCAAGCCAAATTTTCTTGTATGGAGCCCTGAAATTGATTTTCGTCATTTTTGCCGAAACAAAAACATATTTCACAAACAAACCACATAGCGATGAATAACTCAATATGAACTACTAAAAGCCAAAGTTTGAGCGATTTTGAAATTTTAAGTTTGCCGGTCAAAGTTCGATTTTTCTGGAGATGCTCTCTTAATATTAAGAATAAGCCCCATTCAGACTAGGTGCCCGGAACCCGTTCACTTCAAATGGACGTTGTTCAGACATCCCAGTGCCCTGGGCTGCAGCTGAAAATATTCCCACCTATAATTGATCCAAGCGGTCCCCAATGTGGTAGGCGGCCTTTTCAATAGAGGTAAGAAAACTGACGATAGTGCCCTCGCCAGGGAATTATACCCAAGTACTATCCCTGGAGGGTGCCCAGATTTTTGCTCGGGCACCAACAAAAAGCTATGTTCAGTGCCCAGGTTTTTGCTCGGGCACCAAAAAAAGCTATGTTCAGACTGGTAGCAGTGCCGGTTCTGGCACTGGCACGGGCACCTAGTCTGAACGGGGCCTAAGTTATAACCACGTGCTTCTCACCATTCTCACAATCCTGACCCGTAAAGCCAGAAGTGCATAAACAGCGATATCCCCTGTCGGTAAAACCGCTTTGACAGGTTGCGTTGTTCTTACAAAGTTTGTTGAGACAAGCGTTTCTAAAATATGAAGGCAAGAAAATTACTAATAAAAAGCAAAATTCGTATTCTTTAAAATGGCATCTTTATTTTAAATTTTAGTTACCCAGTACAACATTTGGTTCATTTTTACGGTGACTTGATATCTAAATGTACCCTTCAAGCGTATATTTTTTTATGGCCATATCTAAACTTACTCTAATCTTGTTTTACGAATGTGTTATATCGATAAACCAAAGGTTGGTAGTTTTAATTTCATTCCTCATTTTACACCGTTTACAGCTCGGTTCGTTTGAATTACTCGCTCGATCAAGCTCGCGGTTTCTTTTACGTCACGCAAGCGTCCAATGGCGCATAACTGCTCAGTACGTTTACAACAAAAAGCTAAATATTTTATGTATAACAAATGCACCTGGAAAAAAAAAACAGAGTTCTCAAGGTGGGAAAAGATAAACGTACGCCTTACCATAACAATTAAAGGGGCAGTGTCACGGGATTTGATGTCATTTCAAAAACCAAAAAACGTTTTTGTATTTACAGAAAACTAAAAATAATGGTCAAATTTTGTTATAAATTACCATCCTATAGTCTACTAAAACTGTCAATAAGTGTCTCTGGTCATAGAAACTGGGTCGGAATGGATCGCAATTTGAAAACATGTTAGGCTAACAGTTTTTCAATTTCTCGCATTTTCGTTCCAAAATGCATTAGAACAGACCATAATTTTGTTTTTCTTTTAAGAATTTGGTTGATTTCTTTTTCTTGGTGTTCTAGAATTATTTTGTAAATAAAAAAGGTACCGAAGCACAGTTTTGACCAAAAAAGGTCCAAAATCCCGTGACACTGCCCCTTTAATACGGAACGTTAACACCATCGACAAACTATTATTTAGGAGTGTAAAGCGTGCATGGTTTCCATATGATCCCAACGATCGCAACGACCGCTGCGATCGTTGCGACTGCGATCGTTGCGATCATACGGAAACCAGGCTTAAGGGCCGAATATTTAAACAAGGTTTAGACAGGGTTTAACAAAACCGTGGCCTAACTCGACTTTAAACAGGTCAATCTAAAACGCGTTAACGTCATTTACAGTAAACCCTCTTTAGAAGGTGTACATGTCTAGCACAGAGTAAAAAACAATTAGCAAGTTAGACTGTCGAGCCTATAAGTAGATTTTAGACCTCATTAGCCTAAGTTAGACTTCGTTAAATATTGGCCATAAGGATTTAATTCATGAATTGTAAAGGGATTTGATCTAACATTTCTCCCCCTCCTTTTCAGTATTCATAGAGTTGGAAATTAGATCATTCTTACCTTAGCTCCATGGTATGCATAATTCGAGTTTTCCTCCAGGTCGTTCTCGTGTCCTTCATGAGTAGAATTATTCAATTCACATTTGTGTTTTCCAGCTTCACTTCCAGTCATAAATTATAACTGACACAGTTGTAATCCTCGAAGCATGAAATCCTACAGAAGCCCTCATTCATTACGTCAGCGATGTGAATCACGTGGTTTATCAGACGTTTTCCTTTCAACGATTGGGCCGCTCCAAACTCCAAATGACGACATTGGCCTGAAAATGATTCGATTGACATTGGTTATGTCATGTCGATTTGTGTAAATCACAACTTCATGACCGATAAACAAATACGACACTTGTAAAAATTAGTTAAACTGGCACTTTTGAAGTCGCAACTTTTATGAATTGACACAGGGATTATCAGCAGCAGGGACGTGAATATGCGGAATATACGAAAAACTCGACTGTCAAGCAGCCGAGAAAATTTTTTTTTTAATTTATTTGGCTGAGGGAGAAAACAACTAAAAAAGAGTGAGTAGACCAGCCGCCAGACTAAATTGATTTTAAAGCAACTGAATGAAACTAAGTTATGCTTATCTTAATTTTCTCTGACAACAAAGCAACTATATTAGTTTCGATTTTTGTGATGTCTCGATACCTCCTCTCTTCGCCGTTGATAACACGTAGGTATCTCTTGATTGTTCCGGATATCACAAACCGCCTTCATATATTGCTCCTTGCTTAACAACACTAAACGTAATCCACAATCGTATAAAATAAAGGAAGGAACTTATAAGAAGACAACTCACCCTCGGAGCCGTACACCTCCACCCTAAGACAATTCCATGCGTGTTGCTTAGTTGGATGAAAGCGAATATATCTTGCAAGCACTGGTACTGGGAACTTGTGTTGGTCAACTTCGTTGCTATCACCTTGCCTGTGAAATTCTGCGAACCATGAAAGCAGAAAATGAAGGCGATATTTTCGAGCAATGTTGGTTAACCCTATTATACCTGGGCTTTCTTTTAGTTCGTGAGCCTTGGGGAAGGGGGTGGGGGATGGTGGACGGACATGTACATACATTGTCCCCCTTATGTATCTTGAAAAATATTCATGCAATGAAAACGAAACTTATATTGTGTGTAAAGCATCCAAATTTTTTTATTAATTTTAAGTAAAGGCCAGGTGTCAATGATGACGCCATATCACGCTTACATGACGTCATACATTTTTTTAAATCCGCCATCTTGGATTCGCCACCTTGATTTCAAGATTGTTCAGAAATGTCAGAAAATCTCCAAATTTGATTTGAAAAAAATGGATAAACAAACAAGGATGTAAAAACTGCAAAGATTTTGGAAAAACCCTTCGTAAAGCGTTTATAGATTTAACATATTTGAGTGTTCCTGTTTTGTTATTTGGACTAACATTTAGTTACAAGTTAGTTACAAAGTTTACAGTGTAAAAGGTAAATGAGTCATTACAACTCGTCCTAGTCATTGACATCATCATTATGCCTTTTATTTAAATGATGTTAAATCTTACCAAAACCGCGCCATTTATATCCTTATATGGTCTCCAGCTGATTCCATAAGACGAATAGGACACCTTGAAATCTGTAACCCATTCATTGCCATTTCTATCTCCCTGGGTAGGCAACAGCACACAGGTAAATTGATTTTCCAAGATCAATCTGAAGCCATTCCTCCTTGTTGGCTTCTTTTGGACACCAACCATCGCCCCTACCACCGTTGAGTCGACCGTAAAATGACTGGTGACCAGGGCTAAATTGGGAAGAAGCTATCATCTGATTATCAGGGATGATACTGGGATCGGTAACACCAACAGCTTTATCGTAGCAATTGCCAGGGATTTCTGTGAAATTTAGGTCAAGAAACGTATTTTAACTAAGAATAATGTTGCTTGAAATGCAATTATTAGGTAAGGGACTGGTCAAAAAGTATTGGGTGGGTAGGGCCGGAGCAGAGAGGGGGTGGGTCATCAGTTTTTGGGCCCTTAGTAAGGGGTGGGTCGTTCAATTTCCAGCTACCCATGGGGGTGTGTCATCCTATTTTATAACAGGAATAGGCAAGAAAAGCGGTTTTTCGGTATTGGTTATTCGTTTGCCTAGTTTCTAGGCCTCTTTATTTCACCTCGCTCAATCCCTGTAGGTTCACATGGTGCGTCTCCTTTGATTCAATAAAACAATCATTCAATATACTTTTTCGTTTCATATTTTGATTGGCCCGGACAGGAGCCCATTATGGCCCGGATGATATCTGTTTTTAGTTTTGTTTTACTAATGTGATGTGTTGAAGTAACAAATATTTATTGAAATGTCCTTTGGAAAACGCAGGAAATGGCATTTCCGATCCGAGAACCTAAATTTCAAATTTTTTGGGGGAGGCATGCCCCCAAACCCCCCTAGTGGGGTGCGCCTTTGGTGCTCTAAATAGTTTCTTCGTGAAAAAATGAAGATTCCAACGAACCTAACCAAAGTGAAGATGTCAGTGAATCTGTTGACAATTATGAAGACAACGAATTCGATGAAAGCAGCTATGAATAGGTGGGGCTCGATGTAGTTTTTAAAGACACGCTAGAGACGGAAACCTCGTCTGATACGGGTTATTCGTCTCGGACGAGTTTCCCGTCTCTAGTGTGAAAACGGCCAATGATTTCGAATAAATGTCTTCATCCCTCTGAAAAAGGAAAACTAAATTAAACGCCTTTATTTAATTTACTAAAGTATACGCCAAAAAATAACAGCTATATTTCGCTGTTGTATCAAGGGTTGGGGGGTTGAGGTTTGTGAATTTGCGGTTTTGATCATTATCATTTGCGGTTTTTCGGTTTTGAGCGATTTTTATTGCGGTTTTTCTGTTTTGACGGAAAGTTTGAGCGGTTTTCGGTTTCTAATAGGTCCCAATGCCCCCCTCCTGGAGCAGTTGGCCACACATTTGAAGCGGGCAGCTTTACCGATCTTCTATTTTTGTACATAAAACACATCTAGCCGAAATTATTATTACAAAAAACCCTCTCAAACCTCTTTTGTGTCTTTTTATATAAAACGTAATTTTATATAATATATGGATGTTTTTGTTTTGCATTTCATTGTTGTATTGTTCCATCTACAAGACTACTGAAGTAAAAGGCAACTAAAATGAATCTTGGAGTATCACCGAGAACTATACATGGCTTGTATATATTTTTCATCTTGTGTCTTTCATTTCATAAATTGCTGATAAAATTATTTCTATATTGTTCCATAAACTCGCGTATTAGACATGACTTAAAGTTGAAAGAGTAATAATTGTTATTTTTAGATGCTTTTGTATTTGGTTAAGAAATCTAAACGTAAATCAAACCACCACAAGTTCATACGCCAAATGTGATTTAATTGGATTATGCAACCAAATATTTCATGTTTTATAAGGGGTGGGTCATGTAATTTTCAACCTTCATTTAGGGGTGGGTCACTCAGTTTTGTGCCAAAAGGAAGGGTGGGCCATGTGGTTTTTATCCACCACATTTCCAAATGCTCCGGCCCACTCCCCCCCCCCCCCCCCCCACACTCCCCCTATACTTTTTGACCAGTCCCTAAACAGAACCGATTTCCATGTTGCCCATGCGACCTTATACATCCCTTCACGAGATGTCACTTCACGTCACTTCACGTCACGTCACGTCACATCACGTCACGTCACGTCACGTCACATCATGTGACATGCGTTTTTATCAACCTGTTTATTATTATCATCACATCACATGATCCGTGATCTCGGCGTTACTTTGGACAAACACCTAAAGTTTACGCATCACATAAATGAGATATGCAGGACCACTGCCATTAGGTCAATAGGAAGAATTCGTAAATATCTAACTAAGGAAAATATGAAACTATTAGTTAACGCACTAGTCACATCACGACTAGACTAGACTACTGCAACAGCATCCTCTATGGTCTTCCCAAGCAGGAATTGGAAAAACTTCAAAGAGTTCAAAACACTGCAGCACGTTTATCACTGGAACTAAACAACACGAACATATCACGCCTATCCTTCGAGATTTACACTGGCTTCCTATCGAATCACGCATTATCTACAAAGTTCTACTTATCACTTTCAAGACTCTCCATGGACTATCCCCGGCCTATTTATCAACGCTCCTACAAGAATATCGCCCATCACGTAATCTTCGCTCTTCCTTCCACTCACTTCTTAACACCCCAACTGTGAACTCTGTGACATACGGTCAACGTGCTTTCTCCAACTCTGCACCTGCACTATGGAACCCTCTTCCGAATACTTTAAAAAATGCTGCCTCTCTGCCTACTTTAAAACTGCTCTTAAAACGTTTTATTTAGGAAAGTTTTTAAACAATAATTTTTTAAATGATTTTATTTATTTTCTACAATCTGAGGCAATAACCATTTTAAAAAGAAACTGAAAACATTTATTTTTAGTAATCATTTTTACCCTTAGTCATTCGTATATTGGAGAGACACAGTCGAACCAAAATACCGATGATGATGCTCGCAGTCTCCCATGGATAATTTCCGGAGTGCTATTTTAAACAATATAAACAACCGTGAAACTGCAAACGTTGTTTTCGCGACATTTAGAACTGAGCAATTTCAATATTTTAAGTATTTTCGTAAATTTGCTGAAGGTTATGTGTTGGTTTCCATCGACATTCCTTTTTTTCTCCTCACAAATCATATTCTCACATTAAATCGTCAGGAATTGGTTTAATTTGGTAAATATAAATTGAAAGTAACTTAAATAACCTAGTGCTGCTAATAGTGATACATAACTAGTCGACCCGATCCCAGTAAGCGTCGAAACGTTGCAATCCAAATCAAAGGTATTCTTTTATAACAAACACTAAGTAAACTTGTTGTAAAAAAAACATCACTTGTAGAGACTTATTGTTTCATTCCTTTGTCTGACTTAAAATGATCTCATCTCTGCATAAAGAGATAGCCAGGAAGTTGTTTATATTTATTTGCATGTAGGTTAAAATCGCCAAGTTGTCGATTTTCCAATTCAGCTACTTTTGTCCCTGTTTCAACCCACCTTGCACATGTAAATAATTAGTCCAACAAAACAGTAGTCTGTACGCAAAGGAGACTACTGTTTTGTTGGACTGAAAAACTACTGTTTTTGTTTTGTCTATACGCAAAGGAGACCGAGAAATTAGCGATGAAAACGCTCGATGCATATTTTAACAGTATCAGCTACATGTACATAATTATGGAGTTGAATGTAGTTCAGCATACGTTTTGAACCGTTTTGCAAAGTATCAGTGATCTACAATTCGAGTAAATGTTTCGTTCGCTATCGCCCAATAAAATCTCACTCGACTGTGATTTGCAATTGTAAGATCTATACTTCAAATAAAATAACCCCTCTATTATATTTTTTTACTGATACAGATAGGTGTTAACCGAAGAGTCAAATATAACAAATAACGAAACAAAATTTGACCATTGATGTCTATTCCAGTTATATTATTTAATTTATCGTTGGAATTCAGTTTATGAATTGCAAACTCGCTTCGAGAACTAAGTAGGCCTCAAATATAAATGTATTTCTTAAAAAATATAGTTACAATAAAGCAAGCAATTATTCAAAGAACTTGAATATTCTTCAACAAAGTACAAAAGAGAAAGAAACTAACCTATGATGCAGCTAACACATGGTATCAGCGAAGAAAACAAGAAGACACAGCAGATTAAATTAGCAGTCATGGCCGATATTCTGTAGCTGTCACAGAATTACCAGAATGTAAAATTTAAGTGAAAAGCCCTGCCGTGCTTTTGACTTGTGAAACTTAATTAAAAACGATTACTTTAATTAAAAGTTACTGCAGTTAATTTGTTTACCGGCGTTGTTTGTCAGTTTTGACCAAAGTCATGCAGCAGCTGATGTCAATTCCATTCATTTGCCAAGTCCTCCTCCTTTTATTGATTCTAATTTATCTCATCCACTTTCAAAAATTAATTAACACGCCCTTAAAAATATTAGAAATTTTTCGCAGTAGAAAAAAACTAATCGTAGCAGTATGAGGGGTGACGAATGGTAAATTCGAGACTTTGCGAGACTAGCGTTTTTCTCTGCGAGACCGAGACTTTTTGAATTTTTAAATTGCGAGACCGAATTGAGACTTTGAAATGCCTTTGCGAAAAACACGAGACTGCGAGACATACAGAACCGCTCAAAAAACCGTGATTCTGCGAGACCTGTGAAATTCGACTAAAATTTTGCGAGACCTGTAATTTTTGAATGACCATTCACCACCCCTGTATGCGGGATGTTTGTCACACTTGAACCTAGTTATATGGCCTTAGCTCCCACGAGTCTCCTGAAGCTCAGTGGTGGAGCGTCCGACCGGTGTGCGGAAGGTCATAGGTTCGACTCCGGTTGGGGGAACTCGGAATTTCTTTCCGAGTAGCTTGTGTCACTGGCAGAATATAATCATATCTTCCTCATATTTCTACCAAGCTTAAAATATACCATTTAAACTAATCGACTGTCTTCTATTGTTTTTCTTTTTGTTTCCTTGTTTGTTTTTATTTGTTTTTATTTTTTAACTCTCACCCCGGCTTTCGAAATAAGCATTATGCACATCATGCACTTCAGCCTGGTTTCCGAAAGATGGTTTAAATTATTAACTAATTCCTAAGTATCACAACTCTAGCCACATTGTTTATCGAAAAAATCGCTCAAAGTTTCGTTCTGCAAAGTTCTAGTGGAGTATTGGGTTGGCTTAAACAGATTAAGGACAATAAAATCAGAAAAAGGGGAGTTTAAATTACTAAATTAATTATTTTAGTAACAGTCAGATCAGCCCTTTAGGTTCGGTTTAATTCATGTCGAACATCATCATACGCCGAGTGATATTCACTTGAAACGAGTCGTGAGACGTGTGTGGTTAAAGTACGCCTTCAGTACAGTTGCTGTGACTACTTCCCGGAGCAGGATTGAATCTAATGAAACATCTATCTTTTCATGAAACAAATTAAATTCACATTTTTTTTAAACATATAATTACTTCCCACGACCACAGCGCTATATAAACTAAAATATCGTGCAATTTCCCGACAATCTTTTCGATTTGTAAATCCCGCGTGGTTGCCTGATCATTAAGACTGCTGAATAAAATGCGCAGGGATTGTACCTCTCCACGTTCAATCCTTATCAGAATCCACCGTAAGAAAAAAGATGGCGACTGGTACATTTACCCACAATTCTTAGCGCACGAAAACCCCAAAAACGCTCATAAAAACGCCACAGAAAAGTTCTAAAAACTTCAAACGTAGCATACACAATGTTGTTAGTATAGTGACGAATTTCGCAAAAATATGGCTTTCAGATGTGCCTATTGGCTGTGTTAGGTTCACAAGGTATTCTGGTAAAATGTACAGCCGCCATCTTTTTTCTTACGTGGATTAGACACGATTCGTGAAAAGTGATACTTTGAAACTGATCGAATTAAGCTACCTGGAACATACTGTGCGTGAATTTCTTAGCATTTGTGCATCGAAAAAAAATCATTCATAAATTTATGACATTAGTATTATTTCAAACAAAGAACATCGCGCAGTTTTCTCGACCATTCTTTTTAAATCGTACTGGTAGTATTTGTATTATAAGTATTTTTAATAGCACTGATTTAATTACCAGTTGATATACGTGAAAATGGTATATGATGCCGATTAGTTAGTCTGCGGCCCTTAGTAATACAAAGTAAAACCAACGCGTGTAATGTTCGTTAATTGTGCCCCACGTTTGACTTTGACAAAATAATTCAATGTCAAAACCAACGGACAATAAATAAGAAGAATAGACGCATAGACGAATAGAATAGATGATGTTTGGCATATTGATTGATAAAATAGAACTTCCATTGCATGGTTGGATCTAACAAAGCAAAACGCTAAACTCATTAGGTAAAGATGATTTACGTATACAGTCCGCACTGCGCAGCCTCGGGCTTTGTTTTCATTTTTGTTTTGGATTGTTTGATATGTTACACTTTGGTAATAGCGTACGTGAAGTAAATTGTACGTTTTCGAGACCGTTATTTACGGCGGTTACGTTTAGGAATGCTCGATAAGCTGAAACGTCGGTTTGGGATAACGTCGAGGTTCTTCTACTCGTTATTATTGTTTGCCGTTAATAATGAAGAAAAAGGTAAGTTTGTCCCGGAATTTTTAAACATCCCTTCGTTTGAGACTCGAATACATTGCAGGGCGGAGATTGCGTAGTACGGACTTTACTACGTTCACAAACAATGAAATGTATCTCCTTTGGGGAATGAGTTATTTTCTTTTCCTAATGCTTGGGAACACCAATATGGCTGCCACGAAAAGGCTCTTGTATACACTTGCACGACGTTGCCATTCGACTACAACCACCAATAGGCCATTTGCGAGTTGCCTTTTGCCTTTGTTTCAAAACGAGTCCTGGTGCACAACCTTTCATACGGAAATGATTTTTACTTGCACGTTCATTGTCTTGCAAATCAAACTCATGTCCATATAAACGTTTGTGCAGCAGGACTCGTTTTGAACTATAGGCACGAGCCAACTAGGTGTATCCTTCGAAATCGCAGTGGGGCTTAAATAAATAACAATTGCTCTAATTAGCATGATAGATAAAAATAAAAACTGAAGGATTCTGGTAGTTGTAGTCTAACGACGTCATCATATAAATCGTATGTTGATAGCTGCTTGTGTAAACGGTATGCAATTTATTTATTTTTACTTTTGTTGTTTTATTCTGAAGCTTATTTTTGTGGTTTATTTGCGCGCAAAAGTGCACTTTGCTATGTTTATCCGGTTACTTCTGGATCATTACTTGCACAAACTTACATATATTTGTTTTACATAATAATGCACTACATGCAAATTTTCAGACAATCCGCGCGTCTTACGTCCCGATCAAACGGTCTTAAAATTCTCTCAACATTTGTTGAGTCATGCTGAGAGATGATAAGACTATGCGGTTTCAACATTTCGAGAAGAAAAGAAATGTCGAGGAGATGTTGAGACAAAGGGGGTGTCAAATGGCCTCAACATCGGCTCTCAACAAATGTTGAGAGAGTGTTGAGACAAATTTTGAGACCGTTTAATCGGGGCCTTAAAGCGCATTGCATAATCTCAATCTCTCTCACCGATTAATCACTCATAATCACCCATTCTGAGTGTCAAGGAAATCAAGCCTCCGATTGTTAACACACAATGCGTTATATATATTTTTGAGTGTGATTTGTGCGATGCAAATTATGTTGGGTATACTGCCCGACACCTACATCAACGCATCAGTGAACATCGTTATTCTGCCATCGGTAAGCATCTTGACACGCAACATGGTATGGACAAAAAGGCACCCATTGACCATCTCTTCAAAATCTTAAAGAAATGTGCAAACAGGTTTGACTGCTTAATTTACGAAATGCTGTTCATACTCTCAACGGCCCTCTCAACACCCAAACGGACTCTATTCGCGCCAAACTGTTCATTTAACACTTTATTGTTTTGATTATGCAGCTATTTAATTTTCATGGGAACTATACCCATAGGACTATCAAATTTCCTATTGTTTCACTTATCTATATATATTTATATAATTCACTGTGTAAAACTCGCGCTGTGATTGGTTTAGAACTGTTATCTATTAGAGTACAGACGCACGAATGACGTCACGAGGCGGGAAAACGCGCGGGCGCCCTGCCTGCTCAAACAATCCTTCGCTCAAAACAGAGAAATATTTTCGTCAAACTGGAAATATTCCGTAGGAAATTCAATGTAGTTAAATTGATACGAATTTTAAATCGGCTATTCAAGCTTGGCTAGAACTTGGAGGAAAATATGATGGTCTTTTAGCGAATTGTGAACAGAATCCCAGAAATTTAGCGGATTATCGTTCGCCGTTAAGCGACTTGCAACGGGATTTGGACTGGAATAATTCAGATTGTTTTTCCTCATATCAGGACGGAATAGAGGTTAGTCTCTAAATATTTGCTTTTCGAAACATTTGCTGAGTTGAGCTGTAGTTTATTTTAAGCCGTTTAGCTTTCACAAAGTTTTATTTGAGTGCATGAAAACACTGTGGCCTAAACTCGATGTTTGTTGACATAATTTTTATCGGCTTATTTAGCGTACAATCAAGTGAAAATCCGAAGCGAATATCTCCAAAATTATATAAAACAAATAGATTCCATGTTGCCGTGGATCTGTTCAGTAATAGATCACAGAAGACGTCAAAATGTGGTAAGAATATCAGTGACCAACTCGCCGCAGCGGCTCGTTGGCCACTTTTTTGTTCTTACCACATTTTGACGTCATCTGTGATCTATTACTGAACAGACGCACGGCAACATGGAATCTATTTGTTAAGCTTAGTTTTCATTTTACTTTTGACTTGAAAATGACGTGAAGTAGCGTCGAAACGTCGTCAACTTTCAGTTTTTTCTGATGTATTTAAAATATCCTTGCGTTTACCTTCGCTATAAAATAAGAAAAATGATGACTTAAATTAAAAAAGACAGTTATATGTTATGTAATTGTCTTTTAACAAAAAGCAGGGGAAATTAAGTTGCTTGCAAGTGTCACTGAACCAAGATGTATCCCATGGTTTTGATGTGTTTGTCTCCATTATCTACACTATATTGTGCCTCGTTACCACACGTGTTGGTGTCATCAAAGTTCCCTCCTGTACCAAACCCAATTCTTGAATCACAGGAATCGCAGTGGTTTTCGTTGTTACCAATGAAACCAATTCTTGCTTTGGAATACGAGTAGTTATCACTAACTGCATTGAACCCTTCCTTGTTACAGTTAAGCTGTAAGGAGCCTTGGGAACCGAGCAGCGTTTTCCACGTGTTACGACCCAATGAGGTGGCGCGGAATTGCCCGTCAGCGATCAGTGAGTACAGCGAGTCAGCCGACTTGCTTATGTCGATAAAACGCGTGGTTTCCTCGCCATGGATCTTCATACCGAGACAGATCTTGGAGAAGGGTGTGGTCCAGTAGGTAGGTAACTTTGTCTCTTGTGTATCAAATCCAGTCTCCCCTCCTGCAAGGTTGAATGATTCTTTGTTTGTCCAAAGGTCAGAATTATAATGGAATGTTCGCTACAAAATGAGAGATAGATACACCAAAGAAAAATGTGTCAGTAAAAGCTCACGCAGCTATGAAAGGTAAAGGAAAATCAGTCCGCGGTCTTTTTATGAATCCCTATCATTCCCTCTCCTATCTTATTTGTTTTGTAAGCCCCAGGCTTCTCTTTCACTCCAGCTATTTTCTGTTTTATATTCTTCACCTCAACAAAATTCGGTGTAATTGATTGTTTTACCACGTCGAATTATGTAAGGGGGCCATTTTCCAAAGTTTTATGCTATTTCAGTCATAAGTCGGTTGATCACATTATTTTTCCATTCCTGGAAGCTTAGAGAAACTAAAAGTAAAGCGCCAGGATTAATCGGAAGCATAGTCTACAGCCCTAGACAGAATTAGTTGGAACGCTCACTGTAAGAGATGGAAATTTATCTTTACTTGACACTGAAACTTTGTTATTGTGAATTGTCTGTCTATAACAATGATTTAGTAAGATGCCCCTTCCCCCACCCCTTAGCCCCTTTACAAAGTTGCACCTCGTTTGACGGTAATGTTTTGGCAACTCAACATTGTGACGGGAAGGGGGGAAATATTTGATAATCTTGATCTTGCCAACTTTTTTGTCGACCATTGTAGCTAAATAAATTAAAGGGACTGTGTCACGCTACTTTTTGCTATTCTTTCCAATATTCTTTTTTTACGAGCTATAAACTCAAACATGTCAATGAAATATTAATTCAAAGATGGAATCTCACTTACATAACAAACACAGATGATTTCTAAGCATTATTTACCACTTGTTTCACACAAATGTACTTAACTTGAAAAAGCCCGGCCGTCGTTTTCAAGTTAACTTTTTCGCAATCCGTTTCAATCTTGTCCAATTTTGACCATCCGCCATTCATTGCGGCTTCCTAGTATTTGTTTTATGTGTTTCTATGGTTTAAAACCATTATTTTGTGGTTTCAATATATTTTACGTTTAGTTTGCGTGTAACAGAATTGCTGAAAATAGCGTAAACACAGCCCCTTTAATTCCTATAATCAATGATGTTGGCATGATTTGGTACATGTATCGATTCTGGGTTTCGAGAACATCATTTGTAAGAAGGAGGTCAGTGTTCTAAAGGGCGTCAAACGTACATTCGAGGTCATTTTGTTAATTCTTACCACGAGATAAATTTATCAAACGGCCAGTTCCCGTTGCCACGCTGATGCAAATAACCAACTGGTCAGTCGCCTTCTAGTTGGGACTCCAAACTCTTTATACCCATTTTTCTTTTTTACTAACTGAAATGGTATTTGTATACCACCGAACCCGTTTGTTTTTTGCTGATAGGTCACCAAATCATTGTTCACTCTTTGACCGTTCGTCCATTCGATCATTACTGTATACTCATTTACTAATCTATTTATATTTATAACATACTCAACAAAATATGCAGCTTCTGATTGGTCAATGACGAGTGCATAAATAGGTTATAGAGTGCAATACGGAATTGCGATAAACGGTACCGGACAAGTAGAGACGTTTTTGCCGCTTAATGGCATTGAAATAAGCTTTCAAGTTAATGGTTAAATATTTTCTAAACTATAGTACTGTAATTCTTTCAAAAAGTTCACGCTTGGTTTGCCTGCGCGTTCAAATAAAACATGTGAACACTCTGGAAACTAGTGAAGCGTTTCGTGTGCAGAGTAGCGTGATGGCCGCAGCAAAATTTTGTTGAGAATATTATAAACAAAAAATCGTATGAACTGCTCGTGCAATTAGTGTTTTATGGTCACTCGTGATGTTTTGAAAGTTCTCAAATTGCACTCGCCTAAAGGCTCGTGCAATTTTGAGAACTTTCAAAACATCACTCGTGCCCATAAATCACGAATTGCACTCACGTTCATACGATTTCATATACTTATTCCATCGCCAATGTAACATGAAAAGTGAGTAACTAAATACCTGTGTGCCGTCAATCTTCATGACCAGCGTCCAGCCAGAGTCCAGCCACCTGCAAGACAAGTACTGCTCAGGTAAAAATACACAACGATATTTTCAGATTTGTTTTTTGATTTTTTTCATTTGGCATGCTTTGTTTGTTAAAATTTCCATACAATCTAATAATAGGACATTCGGTGTTGAACGTCGTTTTGTCCGTTTACCTATAAGACCAATGTATGTTTTAACAAAGAGGAAAGGGTGGGGTTAAAGTTCATAATATTATGTTGGTCGTAGCCTTATACAATAAAAAACTAAAATCAGACACTCGCTTGTCCTTAGCTTCTCTACGTCGAGTGTTGTTGTTGTTTTGTTCCTGTTTGGTTAAATGCGTTTTGTATGTTTTTCGGTTTGAAGCGATACGCTGCTGCACGCGTCTGAATTTGGTTTCCATAAGCCCTTAGTTATCGATAACTAGCTTCACACACTGGCTTTTTGTTATCGACAACGTTTATGATCGACAACTAAATAGTTTTCGATAACATTGGCCTTGTCTGAGGAGGCCCTAAGATATATATTAAATACAACACATCCACTTACAAATCCCTGTCGTGGATTTCCTTGCATGACAAAGCTGCATCAACAAAGAGAGATTATACATTTAACAGTCATAGCACTGAAGACAACCTTTCCTTCAACATATAAACGATGAAGTTAAACAGCGTTAAATAACAAAGCCAATTTAAATACCGCACGCTGAACGATATAAATGTATACACCTATTTATTTTAAGTGCCAAATGTTACACTTGGAAATTTTAATTTAAACATCATCTGGCTTTTTCAGTATTTCAAATAAATACAGCCAATCACCAATCATCTTCAGAAATGTATTAGTTTCATAACAAAGTTATGTGAATCATTTGTCTACATACAGAGTTACCCCAAATTACCCTATTCTACCTGGGGGGGGGGGGGGGGGGGGGGGGGGGGGGGGGGAAGAAAGTTCGCACGCTGATTTCAAATTTATCTTACTTTTAAAAAGAGCATTCAAGCACTTCAAGCCAAACTTTGTGAGTTTTCCTACAAATGATCTAGGAACGTTTTGTTGCATTAATTGTTTGATATTGTGACTTGACGTTTCCGTGGTACCCACGTTTTGACAGGTCGTTTTACCCAAATTTGGCTCTCTACAGTTTTTGCATTCTTGTATTTGTTTCGATTTTTTCAAGTCAAATTTGGAGATTTTCTGACATTTCTGAGCAATTTCGAAATCCAAGACGTCGGATCAAAGATGATGGATTTTTAAATGTGCGACGTCATTTCGCTTGATATGACGTCATAGTTGACACGTAACTAACACTAAAATATACATTGTTGAATGCTTTACATACCGTATAAGTTTCATTTTCATACCGTGAATAATGTTCGAGATACATACGCCTCGAACGAATAAAAGCCCAGGCAGAATAGGGTTAAAAAAGTAAATCAATAGTACATGGTTGGTATATAGACTGGAAGTGGCATTAAGTCAGGAGCATGACTATATATGAAGAAAGGACAATCATTTGAAAGGACAATCCCATGAGTGGCGCGGAAAGTCTGTATTCTCAGTACTAGGAATAAGTCATAACCACATGTTTCTCACCATTTTCACAATCCTGACCCGTAAATCCAAGAGTACACAGACAGCGATATCCTCTGTCCGTAAAACCGGTTTGACAGGTTGCATTGTTCTTACAAAGATTGTTCACACAAGCGTTCTGAAACATGAAGAGAAAAAATTGTAATAAAAAAGCAAAACTCGTAACATTTAAAATGGCATTTTCCTGTGGCCATGGTAAAGGAATATGCCTTGCAAATTTGTTTACCCAGTACAACATTTGGGACTGCCATCAACTATTTCCAATCTGAAATGTGCCGTTGTGGCGTAGGTTTTATTATCACGCCTAAACTGTTGTATCAACTATTTCCAATCTAAAATGTACCGTCGAGGAGTAGGTTTTATTGTCAAAAACGCCTTTTTCACGAATGTATCTGACATGACAGGATTCTCTTGTGGCAAAGAAAAGTGCAAAATGGTAAATTGTACGCCTTATCGTAACTGCTGCTTGTTAGCACGTTCGACTCCGGATCGAGCGGTCTGGGTTCGAGCGCTGGTCGGGATCCCTGTGTTGTGTTATTTGGCACCCAGAAATATAGGTCACCAGCAAATTGTCTGGACAACCTGACAAAAAAATGCATGAACTAGCATCCCAGCCAGTAGTAATGTACCTAGTCGCTTCTTGGAAACCAAAGTTTTCTGCCAGATAAGCCACTTGGGCTTGTAGAAAGCCTGTTTTCAGCATAATTATTATGAAATATTGTAAAGGTTTTCGAATTGTAAAGAAAATCGTTTCTGCAATTCTACTGAGAATTTCCTACCTTAGCTCCATGGTATGCATAATTCGAGTTTTCCTCCAGGTCGTTCTCGTGTCCTTCATGAGTAGAATTATTCAATTCACATTTGTGTTTTCCAGCTTCACTTCCGGTCATGAAATTATAACTGACACAACTGTTATCTTCGAAGCATAAAATCCTACAGAAGCCTTCATTCATTACGTCAGCGATGTGAATCACGTGGTTTATCAGACGTTTTCCTTTCAACGCTTGGGCCGCTCTAAACTCCAAATGACGACACTGATCTGAAAAAAGATTCGATTGACAATGAAATATATTTATCTTTTGAAGAAGCGGACATTTCGTGACGTAATTATTTGTATTTTCCTACCGTAATGACAACTCCACCCGACTTTGTAACTATGGCCGAAAGATTTGTATGGATATTGAAAACTGTCAAAGATATTGGGAAAAAGTAGCTAGCCGCGAATTTTCACAACTTACGATACACGATTCGTAACAATTTCATCTCATTTATATACCTAATAGTGTAGTTTTGGCATGTTTTGGTTACATATCATACTCCTTTGGTCAAGCCATAGAGTGAAATGGAGAGACTGTAAGACCACCCATGCACAATTAAACACCCTCTCACCACGAACCTAATATTCTCAGTGAACATTTTCGTGAATTTGCTTATCTGAAGATTGCGTTTTTTACCATTGCTTGCTCAAACGTGAAAAGTTTGAATTCGGCAATATATTAACATTTAAATAGAAAGGAGTGATCACTACTTTTGTTTATTATTATTGCTGGAGAAACAAGCACTAATTTATTATCAAAAATCACCTGTTTATTAACTTAGTATCGTCGGCCCGTTTTGCAACTTAAAATGATTTCTGTGAGATTGGAGATGGAACTAAATCAAACTTGATAAAGATATAATTTTTATATCCAGTTACATATTGTTCATATTTTAACGATATCGCTATTTTAATAGCGATATATGAACAATATGTAACTGGATAGAAAAATTATATCTTTATCAAGTTTGATTTAGTTCCATCTCCAATCTCACAGAAATCATTTTCAGTTGCAAAACGGGCCGACGATACTAAGTTAATAAACAGGTGATTTTTGAGGGAATCCGCCGACATCGATCCGTGGACTTTGCCTGGTCCTTACTGACAATGACACTTAAAGCTGAAAATTTCCAATTGAGATATTTCAGACTCAGTTGTAACCTAAATGAAATAGATATCGACATTTTAGAGCGTAGTTTAGCCGGACGGCATTGCTGTAATAGTTCAACAAAACAGAAGAAAGAAAAAACTTAAGACCTAGAAATTGGCGATAAAAACGCTCAATATTATAGCACGGTGTCTGCGACAATTGCAAAATTATGGGTCGAGGAAACACAAATGTACCTGATTTTGAATTGTACTGTGAATACAATACAGGTCATGACAAAGTTAGGCTAAGCTATATTTGAATCGTCGATGGACTGTTTGAGACGCCTAAATGTTTCATTATCGCCGGATGCAATTTCAAGTGTGATTTTTATTAGGATCGATAATTCAAAAAAAATACTCCTCTGTCATAATCATTTACCTTTACGAATTGGTCTAAAAAATAAAATAAATAACAAAAACAAACTTTGACCACTGATATCGAGAAGCACTATTTAAACATTTAACATCATCAGCAACTCGTCTGAAGATTTTAAAACACTCTTCCAAGGATCCCAGCGGAAACCTCAAATACAAATGTCTCGATCCTAGCCTTGAAACGTTTGTTGAAAAAAAAAAAAAACGCAGAAAATAACAGAAAAGCTAAGAATATCATTTAACTACTAAAAAGAAACTTACCTATAGAGCAGCTGGCTTCTTGTACGAGAAAAGTACACAAGAAAACGCAGCAGATTAAAGTGGAAGACATGACCGATTATAGAATCGAATTACCATGTTTCAATATAAAAAAGCTCTCCCGTGCTTTTGACTTGTGAAACTCAACTGAAAACATTATTATATACTTAGATTATCAATTGTTGCTGTTAATTCGTTTTTGTTGTTTGTCAGTTTTAACCAATGACATGCAGCAGCTGACGTCAATTCCATCCATTGGCCAACTCATTGGCTCAGTGAAATATATTTGTTTTTCGTATTTTATTGATTTTAATTTATCACTCTGCTCCAAAGAGTCTAAGAAGCTTAGAGCTTCACCCTCAGTTTTTTTAATTCAGCAATGGCATATTCAATCGATTCGCGGCGTTTTTCAATCAAAGTAAAATGGAGAGAAATTTGAGTGTGGACTCTGGGGACAAATAGTATGCGAAATTTAGTATAAATGGTCAAAATTTCGTTTCCAAAGTTCTAGTGGAATATTGGTTGGTTTAAACATGTATTAGAGTTAAAATCAGGACAGGAGGAGTTTAAACTATTGAATAAATTTAATTGTCTTAGTAACTGACAATCAGATTCTGGTTTAATGAAATGTGCAACATTTTCATACGCAGAATGACTTTTATTTGAAACGGCGTGAGAATTGTTTTAATGCGGATTGAATATCATGAAACGTCCATCTTTTCAGCAAGTGAATTAAAATTCTCAATTGTTTTTAAATGTATGTGTATGATTATTTTCGACGACCACATACTAACGCTATTTAAACTAGAATGCCGTGCCTTTTCCCGAAAATCTTTATGACTTACAAAGTGTGATCACTAAAGACTACTGAATATATTGCGCAGGAAAATGTCCTCTCCACTATCGATCCTTATTAGAATTGGAGTTAAAACTCGTGAAAAGTTATACTTTGAAACGGATTTAATTAAGTAATTGATTTGAAAATTATATATTTAAGCTATCTGGGAACATACTGTGTGTAAATTAGTTGGCATTTGTGCAGCGAAAAAATGATTAATAAATTTATGACATTAGTATTCTTTCAAGTAAAGTAGATCGCGCAGTTTTCTCGACCATGTTTTTTTTAATCGTACTGGTGGTATTAGGAGTATTATTATTTGTAATATAACTGGTTTTATTTCCAGTTGATATACGTGAATTTTAAAGCTGAACAACGGAATGGAGGCTACATAATTATTAAGTTTATAAACATTTTTTTTTTTGATAAAAGTTAATTTAAAGTGAGTTTGCGCGCCCAAGTAACAATGAGTAATGTTCTTTAATTGTCACCCACTTCTGACCTTGACAAAATAACTTAAATAATGTCACTTTATATTTGCCGAATTCCTCGGACAATAACAAAGTTATATCTGTTTAAGCAACCAACCAACGGCTTGGAGGATGTTTGGAACATTTATTGATAAAATAAATAACTTATATTGCATGGTTAGAACTAACAAAGCAATAAAACACTAAACTCGTTAGTTTTGTTCTCAGTCACTTTAGCTTCGCAACGGCGAATACACGAAAAGAGATTTTCAATGAAATTTGACATTTTCTGTCTAATCTACTATGCCTGCCATTTTCATCTACTATGCAATATTTTTTCCTCTCGTCGTATCTGATTCCCGAAGCAAGGAGCTCTAAAGGTTAGTGTTATTTTAATTATTACTTGGTATTGCTTAGTTTTAAACTGATATCTATAAAAATAAGCTAAATCCTGAGACGATCCGACTATTAATAAACAGACATTTATACCGTGACATGACAGAGTTTGTTGGACTATACGTTGCTTTACGTACACCATTCGCGCGAGTCAAAGAAATAAGAAAGAAGACTCAAGAAAGAAGAGTCTTCTGTATTCGAATTTGGACTCAAATCTAAACAAAGTCAAATGAGGTTAAATAAGCGGTAACAGGACATTTATTAGTGTCCAAATTGATTTTCAAGTTTTTATGACCGGTTTGAAGCTACTGTGTTAAAATAAATTCAGCAACTGCTTCGGATTGACGAACTCGCTCGGTTCGAAAATGGGTTCTATAACGTGCGTCGTACAGCGAATATCTGGTGTAATCAATATCGCAGGTATCTAACTGTTTCAAAACACGCACTCCAACTGTTTTATTGTTTCTTTAAAATAGGATGAATCATCACAATTCGTTAAACATAATTAGTTATATTGTAAGAGGACATAACGTTCGTCTTACCTAAAGTGTAATGAGACAAGACCTCGTGGTCCAAGCGTGTTTGGTGAAGTGATTAGTTCGAGCGAACAAAACGTGTATTATTGTAGCCGTCGTCTATTAAACATTAATCCGTAAACACATACACAAATATTTTATTTTTATATCTCATATCGTAATCAATCTTTCGACAGTTTTGGAACAAATTCATCTTGCTTCTGGATATGACAGCCTTCATGGGCTTATTGTTGTTTGCTCTGCATCAAGTTAGAATTTCATAATTGACTTGAGGCCCTATTATATTTCCTGAAGGAGTATAATGCAGCTGCATCTATAAATGGAAACTTAGTTCAGCTATGCTAAAAAACACCTCAAGTTATCACGGAGGATATTTCCAGTTATATTTCTGCTTGTGGATTTGTTTCAATTGCACTGAATAGTAGATCCAATAATTTAAATTTATGTTGACAATGTCCATGGTAACCGTTTGATCGTTATATTTAGAATCTGATATAAGGAACCAACTGTACAAACGTACAAACCAACCAAGCGAGGGTGATCTAGGAGAAGTATTCCATAATACATGGGTCTCTTCCAATTACAATTTTTATGAACTCTTTTTTTCCGTTCGTAGCTGAGCTATTTAAGAGCGCTACCTGATTGGTCAGTTCGAGTAACGTGATGTTGGAGTCTCGATCACAAGGAAATAAAAAAATAGCTTTTATAGCATGGCGCGAAACTGTTAATATATTTCAAAAAAATATCATGAGGCGCGGGGCCTTCTCTTAGATCATCCTCTCTTGTACAAACACGTTACTCAGAATTGCTTTTGACAATTTTCGGTGTTGTTACATACCAAAAAAAATAGATAAAATATTAACTTTCTAAATGGATCTTTTTCAGACCAATGTCGTCATTTGGAGTTTAGAACAGCCCAAGTGTTCAAGGGTAAACGTCTGATAAACCATGTGATACGCGTTGCTGACGTCATGGACAAGGAATTTTGTGGTGCGCTATGTTTTATGGAGGAAAACTGTGTCAGTTATAATTTGATGTTGAAAAGTGAAACTGGAAAACACAAATGTGAACTGAATAATTCTACGCATGAAGGGAACGAGAAAGATATGGAGGAAAACTCGAATTATGTATACCGTGGAGCTAAGGTAATAGCGAGTCTAAGGCTATGTTCACACTTGGTGCCCGAGCACTAGTGCTTGGGTAATGTGTTCACACTCTGAGTACCCAAGATATTGACAAGACCTTGTACTCGGGCACTGGCACCGTGCCTGAATTCTGGCGTGGGTACTTATAAAAAAGGTGTGTTCACGTTAGTGCCCAGCGAGAATCGTTCTCGGCACTGTGCTCGGGCACCAAGTGCATGTGAACACAGCCTAAGAGTCCCCCTTCTGTTTTATTTTCCATTCATGCAAAATTAACACTTGAGCAGTTAGCCTGTTGGGTCCTATACAAGACAATATTTTAGGTTCTAGCTTATATTCAAAGGGTACTGCTCAGGGGATCAATTTTGACAATCAAAATGACGTATTTTATACGCGAAACAAAACGGCACTTCGATTCCAGTGATTATTTTCTCTGTTTAAACTAGAAACTGACAAGAATATTCAATATCCAATATTCTCCCTTTTAGTTATTTTTTTTGTTTTGTTTCCGCTCTCCTTCTAGAACGCTTGTGGAAATGCCCCTTGCAATGATAAAGCGACCTGTCAAACCGGTTTTACGCAAAAGGGATATCGCTGTTTGTGTCCCGCGGGATTAACGGGTCAGGATTGTCAAAGTGGTAAGTTTAATATTAATTCGCTTGTGTTTTGATTGTTTTCATTATGTTCATAGTACATTTTATAGCTTCTTATTGTAATTAGAATAGTATTTTTCATCTTCTTAAATTTTAATATAATGTGTTTTAAGATAACTGGCAAACGTTTCGTTAAATGTGGTTGATTTTAGTTTATTTCTTTTGAAGAGTTATGTTATGACTGGATAGTCTTAGAAGTCTGTTTTACAGATATGTTACAGTTGGAGGTGGCATATGGACTCATGCATGCTCTTTTTTTAATTGCCTGGAAAATATCATTCCTGTTCTGTTACTATCATTCCTGTTCTGAGAAGAACTGTTTTTTTTTTTTTTTTGTTGCAAGACTGGTTTCGGAAGACTGGTTTCAGAAACTAAAGTGAATCAGTGCTCCGCGCAATATTACAAGCTAATTCAATATAAACCTAATTCAATATATTTTTGTTTTCAGATATTGATGAGTGTGCTGCAGGAACATACAGTTGCGATGCTAATGCCGCGTGTGTTAACACCAAAGGATCATACAACTGCACTTGCAAACCTGGATATTATGGAGACGGAAAGAACTGCGGAGGTTACATGTCTTGATGGTCGTTGTATAATTAGCTATTCTGTTTAACTTGACCTCCATCGCACATGCGTGTGGACACCGAATTGATTTGAACAATATTGTCAAGTTCACTTTTCTTTACAATAGCCCTTTTCACGGTTAACCTGAAATATTTGCATAACAATACTGTTAAACATAGAAGCGAGGCAATTTCGGGCACAAGCTGTAAAACATCGTGATTTTCTTGAGCTCCTTAAACTATGTTAGCATAAAAATAGTTTTAAAACGGAGAAGAACTAAATATACAACTATTTTAGTTAACGTTTGCCGTAAAGATAGTAATCCGATCTCCCCGTTGCTTATGCGAGTATACTCTTTATTAATAGAGAAAAGTCGTTTACATTTTTTTTCTAAAAAAAATGTGAACTAAAAGAATTGTAGTTCTTCTACGTACATTTTAAAACTGTTTTTATACTAAAAGAGTTCAAGGAGTTCAAGAAAAACACGATGTTTTGCAGCTTGTGCCCGAAATTGCCTCGCTTCTATGTTCAAGTGTATTGTTATGCAAATATCGCGTGAAAAAAGGGCTATTGCTTGGGAATACAGTAACGTTCTGACAATTCGTCCCACAGTCCCCCCTTCCCCCGCAAATAAGCCTTACCGAAAATAGGCCCCCAGAAATCGAAGACGCAAAATCCTTTCGATAATAAGCACCCCCTGCTCCTGGTAAGACGCCTCTCCGATAAATAATCCCCCAAAAATGGCCTTTTGAAGCATTGTAAGCACATGGGTTATTACCTGAATTTTACGGTATGAAAACTACTAGTTTTTTTCTTACATAATGATCAGCATTTATCTTAGTGTGTCCACCCCTTTTCGGTTATTGGAAATATTTAAAATGAACTATATTTTGGAAACGATTGCTCTCAGTAGAGGCTTTTAGAAATTTTTTAACAGTTAAAGTTTTAATCAGTTCCAGGGAGACGGGAAATATTTATAAATCAGTTGAGATTAAAGTGGCCTGGTTGGCTCATTGGTCCTCGTTGTCTTTCAGATATTGACGAGTGTACTACTAAAACACACAATTGCCTTGCTGATGACTTATGCAACAATACCAAGGGATCCCATAACTGCACTTGTGAGTGGTTTACTTTATCCCTTTTTTATCAGTCGTATGTACATACTCCAGTGAGAGGTCCAGTGCTCTAATGGTTAGTGATTGAACTCTGGATTGTGAGGTCTCGCTCTCTTGGCCTGGTCCGTTTGCGTTGTGTTCTTGGCAAAACATTTTACTCTCACAGTGCCTGTTTCGATCTAGGAGTATAAATGGGTACCAGTGAACTGTTAGGATAACCTGAAAAAATGCTAAGAAGTAACCTGCGACTGAGTAGCAATACTCTTTAGTCGCTTCATGCTACGGAAACTGACGTTAAGTGCTAGGGATGAAAACATAATTTACCTTTTTTTTATTAACGACCTTTTTTTAATATAACGACATGTGAAAATAGAAACTCGTATCAAAACGGAGGAATATAAACAAATCGTCTCTCAAGAACTGTGCAAATGTTAACTTCCATTGATATATATTTTTTCTATCGATCTTGCTGTTCTTCAAAACGTTGTTGAATCAACTGAATTTAGTCCTCATTTTTAGGTAAATAGTATCCTTATGTCGAAAGGAAATGTAAGTTCCTTCGGCTGACATGACGGCTCTTTATATTATTTCTTTGTTGATGCAGCTCTGCCGTGCAAGGAGATTTTCGAAAGGAATTTGTAAGTGACATAAACAAAATAGATTATCTCGTAGTAATAAGGCGTAATAACACTAATTCGTGTTGTTTCGTATAGTATCTAGGATAGAATGCACCACTTCTCACAAAAATAGATAACAACACATTAAAACAAAACTGATTGGAGCACCATCCAACAACCACACTTAGTACCAATACTGGACAAACAACATGAGTTTATGATTATAGTTTTCCTTTTGCCCGAGAAAAGACAAATCTTCCCCGATTCTCTAACCTTGCTTGAAGAAAACGCAGTCCTTTTGGCTACTTTCCGTATTTTAAGCTAAAAGAGGACTTCAGCTTATTTCGTATACAGATAGACCAGTGTAAAACAGCCATTTATCGCATAGAACTGAACTGGACATTTTTAATTTCAGGACCAGAGAATACAAAGCCCACCAATTGGACGCAGGATCTGAAAAGATCCTCTTCTTCTGTATCCTGAACGACACTGGTATGGGACCATGCGGTGGAGGTGTATGGACGCTGGTCATGAAGATTGACGGAACAAAGGTGCTTTACTGACAATAGTTCTAGTACAGTAGTTACATCTATGCTACATTCCTGAAATAATGTCCACTTTAGTTATATAAACTGATTCTCTAAATCACAGTTTTCTTTGCAATTTCTTAAACACAACTTTATACTCTATCCGCAGTTACGAATTATTTCGCATGTACACTACTTGTCATAGTATCGTCACGACCTGGACAATGTTTTTTGTACCTCCAGGGATGTCTCAAGTCTAAAAAATGTAGCGCGTCCGGATTAAACTCCAGATACCTAAAACCCTATATCCAATTAAAGCTTATAGAGCTGGCTATCTAAATATACTAACCATTATGTAATAAAATGAATTGTCGAATTTTTCGCGATGTCTAAATACGAGAGTCCGAATCAGCTTTTGAAAGCTACAACTCTGCGCGAATTATATATTTCGCTAATTCGATTTGTTCTCGGATTTCCGGACCCAAAGCGCTAAAAAAATGTGTCGGGGATTTCCCCATATTCAATTGCAGTGAAAAGATACAGAGCATTTTCTAAATAGGGTGAAAAAAATATGGAGTGATCGCGCGGAAACGGCTCCCAACAAAAACGTTTTCCGAAATAAAATATTCCCCGACAAATTTTTGTTGTTTATATGTTAATCTAGATACTGTCCAAATTTGAGATCAATCGCTCAAATTCCCTGTGAGTTGTAACTCTTTAAAGAGGCCTCATCGGCCCGAAATAGATTTCGAGAAAACAGCGGGAGAAGTATTCACACTCCACACACACCTGACTTCCGGTAAAGTTAATAATTATCGGATTTCCATATAATTTTCTTTATATGAAAGGTCATCATGTAAACTACATATCTAAGCGGGAAAGTTTTTTGGACCAATTCTGTCCTTTGAAGGTATATGGTAACCTTAAAGTACAAAAACAATATAAGGGATTCTAAATTGATATGACTATTATTCAACACAATTTGAAGTTGTCAAATCGAGAAGATATGTGAACGTATATATATTGCTTTAAGTGCTTTTCCATTGATACATACGGCAAATCATTAGAAAATAATGCATTAGAGGAATGACGATTTTGTGGCTAATATAAGCGCTACAGTAGACATGGTGCGGCTTCTTCGTGCTCATCGCTGCCAGGAAAGGAGGACTAGTCGAGTGCCAAACTTTTATTTACACTATGTTGCAAATTTGGCAACGGAAATATGTCGTGGAGTGATAATTTTGAACCAATGCGTAGTCCGTACAAAATGCGATCGCCTTTATATGATTGTACTTCTGTTTCTACACGAAATAAGGGGTGTATGTAAAACCAGGAACACACCCGGAACACCCCGGAAACACCCCGGAACACCCGGAACACCCCGGAACACCCCGGAACACCCGGAACACTCCCGGAACACCCCGGAACACCAATGGAACACCCCGAACACCCCCGGAAACACCAACGGAACACCCCAGGAACACAAAAATATAAAAATAATAATAAAATAATAATAAATAAAATAAAAACAAATATATTTATATAGTGGCTGAAGTAGTGAAATCGAACATGGTCAGCGGTCAAGAGCCGTTAACGAATCGACTGATACCGAACACTTCCGAAGATGTCCCGAAGATTTTCGAAGATGTCTCGAAGACTTCCAAAGATGTTCCGAAGATTTCCGCACGTTTTCAGAAGACCCGAATTTTTCTCTAGTCCCGAGGGTGTCCGCTTACGTAAAGACGAAGAGTAAAAGAGCGCAGAAAAATTCGCCTGATACTCAGGTTAGGGAGGTTCGACTGAACAAACAACGACATGATCGACCAATGACCAATTGTCTACGAAATTGCACATGGCAATGACCTCCGATTACCTCAAATTCAATGTCACGCGTTGGCCAATTGGCAAAACATTTGAATTTTGAGCGGTCCTTTGCCACTTATTCACTCTTAGATAAGAAGCTTCGGAAAAATTCGGTCTTCTGAAAACGTGCGGAAATCTTCGGAACATCTTCAGAAGTCTTCGATATACCTTCGGAAATCTTCGGGACATCTTCGGAAGTGTTCGGAAATCTTCGGAAATCATCGGAAGTATTCGGGACATCTTCGGAAATCTTCGGTACATCTTCGGAAATCTTGGCTCTTGACCGCTTACCGTGTTCGATTTCACTACTTCAACCACTATTAATATAAATATATTTGTTTTTATTTTATTTATTTATTATTATTTTATTACTATTTTTATATTTTTTGTGTGTTCCTCGGGTATTCTGTTGATGTTCCGGGGTGTTCCGGGGTGTTCCGGGGGTGTTCCGGGTGTTCCGGGAGTGTCCCGGGTGTTCCGGGGTGTTCCTGGATGTTCCGGGTGTGTTCCTGGTTTTACATACACCCCGAAATAAGAGGACATTCATATCTCCGTCTTCTTCGCAGTTGTTGCTGTTTGCAAATTTTTTTTTAAACTCTCGCTTTTTTTCGCTTCTCGCTCAACTTTGCCTAATGATTGACACAAATAACAGCTGCAAAGGAGACTCGGATTCTTGAAGACTGAATGAAGGAACTGAGATCTCGAGATTGAGATATATTTTATACAGGGTAGAGCTCTTTTCCTGCCTCGGAATTCTTTAGGCTACTATTGCCGTTTTTTTCTTGTGCTGAACTATCTTCTGTTTTGTAGCAAACCTTCCACTACGATTCCATCCTATGGACCAACAAAGACACATTCAACCTTGCAGGAGGAGAGACTGGGTTTGATACACAAGAGACCAAGCTACCTACCTACTGGAACACACCCTTCTCCAAGATCTGCCTCGGTATGAAGATCCCTGGCGAGGAAACCACGAATTTTATTGCCATAAACAAAACGGCTGACTCGATGTACTCACTGATCGCTGACGGGCAATTCCGCGCCACCTCCCTAGGTCGTAACACGTGGAAAGCACTGCTTGGTTCCCAAGGCTCCTTGCAGCTTAACTGTAACAAGGAAGGGTTCAATGCAGTCGGGTCGAACAAAGCAAGAATCGGTATCCTTGGTAACAACGAAAACGATTGCAAGACATGTGATTCCAGAATCGGGTTTGGTACTGCAGGGTATCCTGATGACACCAACACGTGTGGCATTGAGGCAAGAGCCGGACCTGATAATGGAAACAAAGACATCACAACCATGGGATACATCTTGATTCAGTGACATTCGCAAGCAACTTTGTCTTTACTACTGTGCTATTATACAACAATAATTGTCATGTTTGTTTTTGTTTTCATTTTTGTTTTTATTTTGAGTAGTTTTCTTACGATTGATCGATAAGTCTACTAAAATATGTTCCAATAATGTTATTCGCTGCATGCAAGAGCGGATACGAATTGTCTGAAATCCTTTTCTCGCATGATACTATAATTGTGCGTGCGTGCAGTATATGTAAAGCAAATAAAATCGGTGACGAAAACTCTGCTCGCAGGATATTTTGATACAGACAGTTGAATATATATTTTATGAGTGTACATGAAGGAACCCCTAACCCTACACACCCCAAATAATCATATTTTTATCTGAATAAATGTTGAAAGAAAATTTGCCCTGAGTGGGATTTGAACCCACGTCCCCCTGTATACTAGTCAGGTGTGATAACCACTACACCATCAGAACAACCACGCTGGAAACGCAGCAATCGAAGAGGTGATTTGTGTGATAGGACGTGGCCTCCCGGGAATAATCCTTCTAGTAGGGTAGGGAGATTAACTGCATCATAAAAGACAGTTGAAGTATATATATATTTAAACCAATTAACGCAAAGGACGATGTGATCCAACGGATGCAATTGTTTTCATTTGCAAACTGTTGGTTAAAACAGACAAACAATGAGAACTAATTAACTGCATCACTTTCTAATCTAAATATATAATGTTTTCAGTTGAGTTTCAAGTCAAAAGCACGACAGAACATTTATGTTTACTGAAATCTGGTAATGTGATTCATAATCGGTCATGTCTTCCATTTTAATCTGCTTCGTTTTCTTGTGTACTTCTCTCATACCAGAGGCCAGCTGCTCTATAGGTAAGTTTCTCTTTAGTAGTTTAAGAATATTCTTATTTTCAGCTTTTTATTTCAAGTAACGTTTCAATGCTAGGAAGCCATTTGTAACAGTAAAGATTTATTATAATATATATATTTTTTTTTAAAGTTCCAAAAAATCATTACATTTGTAAATCTGATTCCATAATGGGCGATAGTACTAGTGAACGGAACATTTAGATGTCTCAAGAAGCCCATCAACACTTTGAACAAATGGTTCAAATAGTCGAAATTTTTCATGACCTATACTATATTCACAATTATTTTTTTTATGTATACGGTTTCGGAGGTCTGGATACCCAGTCTTAATTAGCACAGATTTTTACGATTTTATTTTTCCGTTTACTTCTCGATTGAGTAGATATATCAAACACTCGAGGCAGAGTTCCATCGGCTCTCCAAACACCTCGAATTTCGTCAAAAATCATTTTGTATATCCCGATGAAACACTGTCTCGACTATTTGATATATATTTAACTTTATCGAAGATTTCCATCGCCGAGTTCTAGGTCTTCCTCTGTTGAACTTCGAGCAATGTCGTCCGGTGAAATTTACGCTCTCCAATATCGATCTCTATTTGATTTAGGTTATAAACTGGGACTAAGTATTAAGGACGGCCCCTCCTATTGTTACTGCGCATACGTTCTGCGCAGAACTTCTCGCGTCATTAGCGCGCGCTCGAGCGCGCGCACATACAGAACATTGCAAAATCTTTTTAAGGCTAAGCTCGGCAGGGAAATATATGGTCGTTTTCTTCATATAACTTACAAAAACGCGTGGTGACCCCTACTTTTTATGTTATAAAATGGAAGCGGTAAGCCTATTAAACATATGATTAATTTTTTTTTGTGTGCAAAAGTTATTTAGACTGTATTTTTGGCATACCAGAGGAGAGCTGTCAGGGTTGATAATGGCTACGTTGCGATGATTTTTAATTAAAAAACACTTAAACAGTAGTTGTTATATTACCATTTGTTAAGTATTTTAAAGCTTTTTTATATTTATTGTTGCCTTCGTGTATGTCAAGGCAAATTCAAAGGAAACCTGCGAAAAAAATATGTTTTCTTTTTTCCGAGAAAATGCTATTTCAGCATTTTTTTCCCAGATTGAAGCTTGATTATCTCTGAAAAATGCGTGGTTACCCCCAATTTTCTTTTTGGAATCCAATAGCCCTTGCTAAGATCTGCTTTTCCGCATAGTCATAAACCGCGCAAAAATACTTTGGTATTAGGAGGCACCGTTTAGCAAGAAATATTTATTCGGAGTAGTTTGTGTAAATGGATAAATTATTATACATTTATTTTACTTGATTTCGTTCCATCTCCAATCGCTCAGCGATCATTTTCAGTTGCAAAACGGGCCGACGAAACTAAGTTTATAAACAGGTGATTTTTTATATCAGATAAGCAAATTCACGAGAATGCCTTATTGAGAATACAGTAATTAGGTACGTGGTGACAGCAGGATGTTGAATTGCCCACAGTCTCTCAATTTTCTCTATGGCTTGACCAAAAGAGTCTGATATGTCACCAAAGCATGCCAAAACTGCACGATTATAGGTATACAAATGAGATGAATTGGTAAATGGCGAAAATTCGCGGCTATTTTTTTTTCCAATGCGTTTGACACAGTATCAATATCAAAAATTATATTTGAGCCATAATTACTAAGTTTATGTTTGATCGGGTGAAGTTGTAATTACGGTTAGGGAAAATATATCAATTAGTTACGAAATATCCGCCTGTTAAAAAAATAATAAAAATATGGCATTGTCAATCGAATATTTTACAGGCCAATGTCGTCATTTGGAGTTTAGAGCGTCCCAAGCGTTGAAATGTACACGTCTGATAAACCACGTGATTCACATCGCTGACGTAATGAATGAGGGCTTCTGTAGGATTTTATGCTTCGAGGATTACAGCTGTGTCAGTTATAATTTCATGACCGGTCCAAGTGAAGCTGGAAAACGCAAATGTGAATTGAATAATTATACTCATGAAGGGCATGAGAACGACCTGGAGGAAAACTCGAATTATGCATACATGTACCATTTAACTAAGGTAGAAATGATCAAATGTTGTAAATAAAATATTACATTTTCTTCTTCGTTATCCGGAACAAAAGTTTGTGTCCCCTTAAAGGAAGTGTCCTCTTGATTGAGGTGTCCCAAAGTAGAGGTTCTACTGTAGTTTTCTTATCAATGATAAATAACCTAAAACAGATCACAATGTTGTAATGCGCAGTAAGAGTCTGGACTTGTCTGAAATCCCTTTTTCGAAACTATAAACGTACATGTTTGCAGTTTATTACACTCATTACAAACCCACCAAATAAAATACGCTTGTCGTACGATTAAAAGTAACCCTATTGGTCATAGATTTTTCTCCCTTGTGGAAGATATCGTAGGATCAATTATAATATGATTTTTTTTTTCATTAGTGACAGACATAATAATAGAATGCTCTCGCCATTCTCTGACTTGAAAAATGGACATTAACAAACAGAAACAACATTTATCCGTGGACGTTATTAGGTTCACGAGCCACCATGGTATACCAGTTCAATTTATCAGTTCAGTTACTCACTCCACACTCTACAAACAGGAAGTTTACTAAATACCGTATTCGCTATATGACTTGTATGAATTTTGGTCTTGTTTAGTTGATGTTTTGTTAGTGTTGTGTTAATTTCGTAAGCGTAATTTCACCGGCGACTTTGCTTTTTAAGTTCAACAGTGTGAAGAAATTCGAGGCGTTTGGATAGCCGATGGAACACTGCCTCGAGTATTTGATGTATCTTCTCAATCGAGAAGTAAACGGAAAAATAAAATCGTAACAATCTGTGCTAATTAAGACTGGTTATCCAAACCTCCGAAACCGTGTACATAAAAATAATTTGTGGATATAGTACAGGTCATGAACAATTTCGGCTATATATTTTCAACCGTTGTTCAAAGTGTTGATGGACTGTTTGAGACATCTTAATGTTCCGTTCACTTCGTCCAATGGAATCAGACTTAATGATTTTTAGGATCTTTAAGTAAAAAAAAACTATCATAATAAATCTTCACTGTTAAGAATTGGTGTAAACAAAATAATAAAATAAAATAAATAACAAAACATGACAACTGATGTCGAGAAACACTATTTTACAGAGTTGTTTTAACTTTCTTAGCAATTCGTCTGACGATTTTAAAATACTCTTCCATGCAAGGAGCCTAGCGAAACCTCAAATACAAATGGCTTCCTAGCCTTGAAAAGTTAGTTAAAATAAAACGCTGAAAATGACAGAAAAGCTAAGAATATTCTTAAACTACTAAAGATAAACTTACCTGGCCTCTGGTATGATAGAAGTACACAAGAAAACGCAGCGAATTATAATGGAAGGCATGACTGATTATGAATCATATTAGTGGGTTTAAAATAAAATAAAATGTTCTGCCGTGCTTTTGACTTGTGAAACTCAACTGAAAATATATTTAGATTATAAATGTCTGCATTACATTCATTCTCGTTGATTGTCAGTTTTAACCAATGGTTTGCAACTGACGTCCATTGACCTAATATTGAAATGCATGTATCACAATATCCTGCTGGCAGGGTTTTCGGGACCATTTTTATTTGCTTTACATGTACTGCACGCACGCCCAATAATAGTATCATGCGATAAAATGATAACAGAAAATCTGTGCCTATTGCAGCGTATTACATTATTGCTACATTTTTTAGTCTCCTTATCGATCATTCGTGAGAAAACAACTCAAAATAAAAACAAAAGCAAACATGACAATACTTGTTATATAATAGCACTGTTGTGAAACTAAAGTTGCTTGCGAGCGTCACTGAACCTAGTCCAGTCCCTGAACTATATCTTTACCCCGCCCTATATAGGGTCTGAACCCAGCGGAGAAGAGAAATTTCAGACCGCAATTCGTGCCTGTTGCAGCGCATTACATTATATATATTGCAACATATTTTAGTCGGCTTATCAATCATTCGTAACAAAACCATTCAAACATGACAATTCTTGTTTTATAATAGCACAGAAGTAAAAATAAAGTTGCTTGCGAGTGTCACTGAATCAAGATGTATCCCATTGTTTTGATGTGTTTGTTTCCATTATCAGGTGCGGCTGTTGCCTCAATGCCACACGTGTTGATGTCATCAGGATATAATCCAGTACCAAACCCGATTCTGGAATCACAAGAATCGCATTCATCTTCGTTGTTACCAAGGATACCAATTCTTGCTTTGGGAGCCCACGAACTGCCACTCACTGCATTGAACCCTTCCTTGTTACAGTTCCTCTGTAAGGAGCCTTGGGAACCCAGAAGCGCTTTCCACGTATTACGACCTAAGGAGGTGGCGCGGAATTGTCCGTCAGCGATCAGTGAGTACAGCGAGTCCGCCGTTTTGTTTATGGCAATAAAATTCGTGGTTTCCTCGCCAGGGATCTTCATACCGAGGCAGATCTTGGAGAAGGGTGTGTTCCAGTAGGTAGGTAGCTTGGTCTCTTGTGTATCAAATCCTGTCTGTCCTCCAGAAACGTTGAACGTGTCTTTGTTGGTCCATAGGCTGGAATCGTAGTGGAAGGTTTGCTACAAAACAGAAGATAGTTCAGCACAAGAAAAAAACAAGGCAATAGTAGCCTATAGAATTCCAAGGCATGGAAAGAGCTGTACCGTGTATAAAATATATCTCAATCTCGAGATCTCAGTTCATTCATTCAGTCTTCAAGAATCGGAGTCTCCTTTGCAGCTGTTATTTGTGTCAATCATTAGGCAAAGTTGTACTTAGGCTACAAGCAGACTCTATTTCCCTTAGTCCGTCGATCGAGAAGCGAAATATAGCGAGAGTTAAAAAAAAAAATGGTCTCGCGAAATCTGCTTGTGCCGGATGATCCAATTAAAGCCCAGTTCCGTTCGATCCCGGGCCTTCTAAACATTTTACTTTGGCGCCGGAAGTTAAGGCAAACAGCCTGCATAGAAAACAACTGCGAAGAAGACGGAGATGTGAATGTCCTTAATTTCGTGTAGCAACAGGAGCACAAACATATAAAGGCGATCGCATTTTGTACGGACTACGCATTGGTTCAAAATTATGAATGACCACGACATGTTTCCGTTGCCAAATTTGCAACATAGTGTAAATAAAAGTTTGGCACAATATATACGTTCACATATCTTCTCGGTTTGACAACTTCAAATGTTGTTGAATAATATTTATATCAATTTGGAATCTCTTCTATTGTTTTTGTACTTTATGAAAAAATTGTCCAGATGACAATATTTGTGACAAGTGGTGTACATGCGAAATAATTCGTAACTGCGGAAAGAGTACTGTAAAGTTGTGTTTAAGCAATTGCAAATAAAACTGAAACAAATTAGGGCTTCAATGTCAGCGATTGAGAGCATCAGTTTATAGAACTTAAGTGGACATTATTTCAGGAATGCAGCATAGCTGTAACTACTGTACTAGAACTATTATCAGTAAAGCACCTTTGTTCCGTCAATCTTCATGACCAGCGTCCATGCACCTCCACCGCATGGTCCCATGCCAGTGTCGCTCAGGATACAGAAGACGAGGATTTTTCAGATCCTGCGTCCAATTGGTGGGCTTTGTATTCTCTGGTCCTGAAATTTAAAAATGTCCAGTTCAGTTCTAGGCGATAAATGGCTGTTTTTACACTGGTCTATTTCTGTATACGAAATAAGCTGAAGTCCTCTTTAGCTTAAAATACGGAAAATAGCCAAAAAGGACTACGTTTTCTTCAAGCAAGGTTAGAGAATCGAGGAAGATTTTCTTTTTCTAGGGCCAAAGGAAAACTATAATCATAAACTCATGTTGTTTGTCCAGTATTGGTACTAAGTGTGGTTGTTGGATGGTGCTCCAATCAGTTTTGTTTTAATGTGTTGTTATCTATGTGTGGGTGCATTATATCCTAGATACAACGAAACAACACGAATTAGTGTTATTACGCCTTATTACTACGAGATAATCTATTTTAAGGTAAACGGTACACTTGTTTGATTTGTCACTTACAAATTCCTTTCGAGAATCTCCTTGCACGTCAGAGCTGCATCAACAATAAATAATATAATGAGCCGTCACGTCAGCCGAAGGAACATTTCCTTTCGACATACATGTAAGGATACTATTTACCTAAAAATGAGGACTAAATTCAATTCATTCAACGACGTTTTGAAGAACACTGAGCAAGATAAAAAAAAAATATATCAATGGAAGTTAACATTTGCACAATTTTTGAGAAACGATTTGTTTCTATTCCTCCATTTTGATGCGAGTTTCTATTTTCACATGTCGTTATATAAAAAACACGTCGTTATATAAAAAAGGTAAATTATGTTTTCAACCCTAGCTGACACTTAACGTCAGTTTCCGTAGCATGAAGCGACTAAAGAGTATTGCTACTCAGTCGCAGGTTACTTCTTAGCATTTTTTCAGGTTGTCCTAACAGTTCGCTGGTACCCATTTATACTCCTAGATCGAAACAGGCACTGTGAGAGTAAAGTGTTTTGCCCAAGAACACAACGCAAACGGACCCCGGCCAGAGAGCGAGACCTCACAATCCAGAATTCAATCACTAACCATTAGAGCACTGAACCTCTCACTGGAGTATGTACATAAGACTGATAAAAACGGGATAAAGTAAACCACTCACAAGTGCAGTTATGCGATCCCTTGGTATTGTTGCACAGATCATCAGCAAGGCAACTGTGTGTTCCTGTAGTACACTCGTCAATATCTGAAAGACAATGAGGACCAATGAGCCAACCAGACCACTTTAATTTTCTTTCTCAATTGATTACGTGAGGCAGCGTGGCCGAGTGGTTAGGGCGCTGGACTTGTAATCCGGAGGTCCCGGGTTCAAGCCCTCCACCCTTCCATTCGCTGGATTTGTTGTCGGTTGCCCCGAGATCAACTCTTTGACTGCGCTCTGTAATAGCCAACTGGTCTGCCTCCCGCCAGTTGGGATTTTCAATCATGTTATGTTTATTTGAAACACTTATTTCTATACACAGCACAACAAGCTTCCAGCTTTAAACACAAACCGTGTATAAATAAAGGGGACTGGGGGACGTATTGTCAGAACGTTACTGTATTCCCAAGCAATTGTAAAGAAAAGTGAACTTGATAACATTGTTTAAATTAATTCGGTGTCCACACGCATGTGCGATGGGGGTCAAATTAAACAGAATAGCTATTGATACATGTATAAAGACCACCAAGAAATTTAACCTTGGCAGTTCTTTCCGTCTCCATAATATCCAGGTTTGCAAGTGCAGTTGTATGATCCTTTGGTGTTAATACACGCGGCATTAGCATCACAACTGTATGCTCCTGCAGCACACTCGTCAATATCTGAAAACAAAAATATATTTAATTAGGTTTATATTGAATTAGCTTGTAATATCGCACGGAGCACTGATTCACTTTAGTTTCCGAAACCAGTCTTCCGAAACCAGTCTTGCAACAAAACAAAAACAAAAACAGTTCTTCTCAGAACAGGAATGATAGTAACAGAACAGGAATGATATTTTCCAGGCAATTAAAAAAAGAGCATGCATGAGTCCATATGCCACCTCCAACTGTAACATATCTGAAAAACAGACTTCTAAGACTATCCAGTCATAACATAACTCTTCAAAAGAAATAAACTAAAATCAACCACATTTAACGAAACGTTTGCCAGTTATCTTAATACACATTATATTAAAATTTAAGAAGATAAAAAATACTATTCTAATTACAATAAGAAGCTATAAAATGTACTATGAACAAAATGAAAACAATTAAAACACAAGCGAATTAATATTAAACTACATTTTTCTTACCACTTTGACAATCCTGACCCGTTAATCCCGCGGGACACAAACAGCGATATCTCTTTTGCGTAAAACCGGTTTGACAGGTCGCTTTATCATTGCAAGGGGCATTTCCACAAGCGTTCTAGAAGGAGAGCGGAAACAAAACAGAAAAAAACAACTAAAAGGGAGAATATTGGATATTGAATATTCTTGTCAGTTTCTAGTTTAAACAGAGAAAATAATCACTGGAATCGAAGTGCCGTTTTGTTTCGCGTATAAAATACGTCATTTTGATTGTCAAAATTGATCCCCTGAGCAGTACCCTTTGAATATAAGCTAGAACCTAAAATATTGTCTTGTATAGGACCCAACAGGCTAACTGCTCAAGTGTTAGTTTTGCCTGAAAGGAATTTAAAACAGAATGGCCATGGGGACTCTTAGACCTCTTAGACTCGCTATTACCTTAGCTCCACGGTATACATAATTCGGGTTTTCCTCCAGATCTTTCTCGTTCCCTTCATGCGTAGAATTATTCAGTTCACATTTGTGTTTTCCAGTTTCACTTCTGGTCATGAAATTATAACTGACACAATTGTTATCTTCGAAGCATAAAATCCTACAGAAGCCCTCATCCATCACATCAGCGATGTGAATCACGTGGTTTATCAGACGTTTACCTTTCAATGCTTGGGCCGCTCTAAACTCCAAATGACGACACTGACCTGAAAAAGATTCGATTGACAATGAAATGTATTTATCTTTTGAAGAGGCGGACATTTCGTGACGTAAATACCTCTTACTAACCGAGTTCGAGGTCCGTACGGTAAGTTACGGCCCGAGGATCCGTAACTTACAGTACGGAACGAGAAGACGAGGTTAGTAAGATATTTATTATATCTCTTCCTTTGGAAAGAGGAAAACATTTCAAGTCAACCGCGAGGAAAGGGGTTTCATTTGACTGACACGCATCACAGGCAAAGGACGAGTCGACTGATCGAGTTCGACGAGTTGTAAACACGATTTGAATCCAAACTTCAAAGTCACGTCTTCAAACAATTTATACCTAGTTATTTTATGTAAAAGCATGAAAACTAGGTACAGTTCGAGTTTACTTTTAAACTACTTCTTGAAGTTCGTTAAACAAACAAGGACAATAAATTTGATTCACCGATTGAGAAGAAAGCACCGCAATCAACTTACAGCGTGTTCATCAAACTGAGTGAAAATACGAGAGTGTTTCTTAGTTTCTTACAAATACTGAACGAGAGAACACTAAAATTGTAACGAAACTACGGGACAAAAGTCTTCTCAGATACTGCCGTCCATTTTGTGGCGCTTTGTTGTGTCGTCCTGAGAAGTGTTCGCTGCAGAAGTCGCACAATAACTTGGTGAAAAATTTGCCGAGAAGCTTGTCAAAAACATCAACAGGTAAGACTTACGTTTTCCACGTTGAATTTTCCATTCGTCTGCTCTTAACAGACCTTTTCAAACCTTTTCCATTCAGAATTCGTCTTCTTCACAGTCAGTTTGCGGACTTTTCGGCAGAGATAAAACTGTCAAGTTCCTGAATCGAGTCCGGCTTAGACTGCAAAACAGTCTCTCTTTTTCTCGAGATATTGTGCGCAACGCGCAAATCTTTTTATCGAGATATTGTGCGCGACGCGCGAATTGAGAGGCGCGAAGCGCCGATAATCCACGCGCGAGCCTCGTAAGAGGCGAGAAAAGAGAGACTGTCCCCTTTTCATACAACAAATTCGTTCCGACCAGGGGGTCTGATGCTTCCGCTAAAGTGTCAAAAATTCCTTAACAGCTCCGACTATACAGTGAATTCGATACCATAAACGTGACCTGAACGTGACACTTCACTGCAGTGACTTCACTTTTGTCTGCGTGTATTCTTTTATAGAGTCATTGGCAAAGTGGCGAAAAATTCGTTGTTGAAGCCTCCTAAGCCTAATAACTGAGCTCTATTCGAGAAATCCTAAATGAACTTCTTCCTCAGATAATTGCCAATTATGTGACTGGTATTTCATCCGAAAATATATTTGTTAATCTGCATGACAAAACGGTCTCCGCTAGCCGTGGACGGAGCCTCGTTTGTCCTCAAAATGTTGCTCTTCGTGTCCGTTGAAGGTGGGGAACTTTGCTATTATTCAAGCAAAATTTGGCGAGTCGAGAATCCCGGTGGAGCAAAACAACACGCTTTCCAGCTGTTCGAGTTAACCAGCTCATCGCTTTCGAACGGAATAATAACAATGATCGTTGCCTTTCCTAAATGTGTTGATTTTGTAATCTTGGTCGACATCGTGTCGCTTGACTGGACTAACGCCTTTTCCGAAATCCGAAGTATAGCGATCAAAAACTCCCTGCTTTTGTCTTGCAAGCGCATCTATCAAAGTCCGGACTGTCTTATCGCCCGCGAACTGATCGATGTTTGACGCTGTTTGTGGTTAGGCCTCCGGGACGAGAATGATGTCCGATGACAGATTACGTCGAAAACGGACCAATCGAAATTTTGCGTTTCTCCAGCAACGCAGAATTCGGAACGGATTTATGGAAAGGCGACAGTCCGTATTTATAGCGTCTCTCCCCAATCCCACTAGTAATTTCACGCACGTTCCAGATTCTTCGGCCGCGTTCAGTCCGACACTCTCGCGCGAAAATACGGACTGTTTTGCAGTCTCAGTCCGGCTCGCCGGGTTGGTCTACATCTTGAGACGTTTTCAGCTTCTATAAGCTCCCGCCTGATAAATCGCGTTTGAAGTTTGGAAGATCCTCTTTGCTTCGTTTTTGTTTCTAAAGCTCTTTCATCCGATTGCAAACGTTTTAGGTAGGTTTCAAAATCGTCTTCCTGGGACATTATTATGCAGAATTTGAAATTAATCGAAACTAACTTGCAAAGATGGCATCAGTAGCACTCTCAAATTTCGCGGGCCGTACTGTAGAATACGGCCCGCTAAATTGACCAATCACAGCGCGCGTACTGTATAAGAGATATAATAATTATTTTTATTATATCTCGTATATAGTACGCGCGCTGTGATTGGTCAATTTTACGGGGCGTATTCTATAGTACGGCCCGCGAAATTTGAGAGTGCTACTGATGCCATATTTGCAAGTTAGTTTCGAAAAATTTCAAATTCTGCATAATAATGTCTCACGAAGACGATTTTGGAACCTACTTAAAAAGTTTACAATCGGATGAAGAGCTTTAGAAACAAAAGCGAGGCGAAGAGGATCTTCCAAACTTCAAACGCGATTTATCAGTCGGGAGCTTTTAGAAGCCGAAAACGTCCAAAGATGTAGACCAACCCGGCGATCCGGACTCTATTAAGGAATTCGACAGTTTTATCTCTAGCAAAAATTCCGCAAACTGACTGTGAAGAAGACAAATTCTGAATGGAACATTTAACGTGGAAAACGTGAGTCTTACCTATTGATGTTTTTGACAAGCTCCTCGGCAAATTTTTCACCAAGTTGTTATGCGACTTCTGCAGCAAAGACTTCTCAGGACGACACAACAAAGCGCCAAAAAATGGACGGCAGTATCTGAGAAGACTTTGTCCCGTAGTTTCTTGACAATTTTAGTGTTCTCTCGTTCAGTAGAAACACTCTCGTATTTTCAAGTTTGACGAACACGCTGTAAGTCGATTGCGGTGCTTTCTAATCGGTGAATTGTCGTTGTCTGTCTAACGAGCTTCAAGAAGTAATTTAAAAGTAAACTCGAACTGTACCTAGTTCTCATGCTTTTACAGAAAATAACTGGTAGAAATTGTTTGAAGACGTTTGAATTATGGATTCAAATCGTGTTTACAACTCGTCGAACTCGATCAATCGACTCAACTGACTGTTTTCGAAAGTCAATAAAATTCGCTCGTCCTTTGATGTGATGCGCGTCAGTCAAATAAAACCGCTTTCCTCGCGCTTGACTTGAAATGTTTTCCTTTTTCAAGAGGAAGAGATATAATAAATATCTTACTAACCTCGTCTTCTCGGTCCGTACTGTAACTTACGAATCCTCGTTTTTTCCCCTTCGATTGATGGCCCGCGCGCTTCACGCTTTTGCCATAAATCGAAGGGGAAAAATCTCGGTCCGTAACTTACCGTACGGACCCCGAACATGGTTAGTAAGAAGTATGTATTTTGCCTTAAACCGTAATTACAACTCCACCCGTTCAAAAAAACTTTGTAACTATGACCGAAAGATTCGTATGAATATTGAAAATTGTCAAATATATTGGAAAAAAGTAGCCGCGAATTTTCACGACTTAAAATACACGATTCGTAACCATTTCATCTCATTTATATACGTAATAGTGCAGTTTTGGCATGCTTTGCTTATCTGAAGATAAGCTCAAACGTGTTTTAAACTTCTTTGAAAAGTTTGAATTCGTCAATATATTAACCTTTAAATGGACGGGAGTGATCACTACTTTTGTTTATTATTCTCTCTGGGGAACCCGCATATAATGCCTCTATATTCCTGATTAGATATATTCGACGTGCAGTATGTGGTCCGTTGGGATGTGTTACGTAACCTTATACCCCGTGTTCAGTATTTCAGTCCACACCTCACGCCATAACTCGCTCAGTCTTTTCGACAGGACGACCGTCACTTTGCTTCGTTTGTTTCTGCTGAAATTCATCGCTGCCCTCTCTACCAAGTTTCATGACAGTGCAAGTTACCGTTACCATTGATAATGCTTTACTTCTAGAAGTTATTGCCGTCCCAACTGCTCCTGTTTAAGCTGCTCATGGAGACCAACCTGCTCCGGCACAGTACAATGCTTTGACTTTCGAGAATCCATTCTGCGGTCGAGCGCAGGCCGTCCTTCTTCCGTCAGATCAAGAACAGGTTGTCTCTAGCGGGTAACTAGTTTGTTCAAAATTTCACTGTCTTGTTTTGTCCGTATTATTGCTTTTGCGAGTTTTTCCTCGCCGAGTTTTGTTTCTCGCGAGTCAGTTGTCTCGCCGAGTTTAGTTGTTCAATGGCAGAGCTTGGCTCGCCGAGTTCACTGAGCTGTTATTGCGAGTTTGTCTCGCCGAGTTTTAGTTGGTACCTGCGAGTTTGTCTCGCCGAATTTAGTCGTTGAATGGCAGAGTTTGTCTCGCCGAGTTCGCTGAGCTGTTATTGCGAGTTTGTCTCGCCGAGTTTTAGTTGGTACCTGCGAGTGTGTCTCGCCGAGTTTTAGTTGGTACCTGCGAGTGTGTCTCGCCGAGTTTTAGTTGGTACCTGCGAGTGTGTCTCGCTTTAAGTTTTATAGCGAGTTTGTCTTGCTTGGAGTTTTATAGCGAGTTTGTCTTGCTTGAAGTTTGATAGCGAGTTTGTCTTGCTTGGAGTTTTATAGCGAGTTTGTCTTGCTTGAAGTTTTATAGCGAGTTTGTCTTGCTTGAAGTTTTATAGCGAGTTTGTCTTGCTTGGAGTCTTATAGCGAGTTTGTCTTGCTTTAAGTTTTATAGCGAGTTTGTCTTGCTTGAAGTGTTATAGCGAGTTTGTCTTGCTTTAAGTTTTATAGCGAGTTTGTCTTGCTTGAAGTTTTATAGCGAGTTTGTCTTGCTTGGAGTTTTATAGCGAGTTTGTCTTGCTTTAAGTGTTATAGCAAGTTTGTCTTGCTTTAAGTTTTATAGCGAGTTTGTCTTGCTTGAAGTGTTATAGCGAGTTTGTCTTGCTTTAAGTGTTATAGCGAGTTTGTCTTGCTGTTTATATTGCGGGTTTGTCTCGCCCGAGTATTTAATAGTTGTTATTGCGAGTTGTCTCGCCAAGTTTAGTTGAATTATTGCGTGTTTCTCACGCCGAGTACAGTTCTTATTTTGTGTTTGTTACGCGTAGTTCAGTTGTTTATATTGCGAGTTTTGTCTCCCCGAGTTCACTTGTTATTGCGTGTTTGTCTCGCTGAATTTAGTTGTTATTGCGTGCTTGTCACGCCGAGTTCTCCGAGTTGTTTTATTGCGAGTTTTGTCTCGCCGAGTTTAGTTGTTACTGCGAGTTTTGTCGTGCCGAGTTTACTAGTTATTATTGCGAGTTTTGTCTCGCCGAGTTTAGTGTTATTGCGAGTTTTGTCGCGCCGAGTTTACTAGTTGTTATTGCGAGTTTTGTCTCGCCGAGTTTTACGGTTGTTATTGCGAGTTTTGTCTCGCCGAGTTTAGTAAGTTATTGCGAGTTCAGTTTGTCGCGCCGAGTTTAGTGTTATTGCGAGTTTTGTCTCGCCGAGTTCAGTTGTTATTGCGAGTTTTGTCGCGCCGAGTTTAGTTGTTATTGCGAGTTTTGTCGCGCCGAGTTTAGTTGTTATTGCGAGTTTTGTCGTGCCGAGTTTACTAGGTGTTATTGCGAGTTTTATCTCGCCGAGTTTTACGGTTGTGTTATTGCGAGTTTTGTCCCGCCGAGTTTAGTGTTATTGCGAGTTTTGTCTCGCCGAGTTTAGTAATGTTATCGCGAGTTTTGTCTCGCCGAGTTTCACGGTTGTTATTGCGAGTTTTGTCGCGCCGAGTTTACTAGTTGTTATTGCGAGTTTTGTCTCGCCGAGTTTTACGGTTGTTATTGCGAGTTTTGTCTCGCCGAGTTTAGTTGTTATTGCGAGTTTTGTCGCGCCGAGTTTAGTGTTATTGCGAGTTTTGTCCCGCCGAGTTTAGTGTTATTGCGAGTTTTGTCTCGCCGAGTTTAGTAATGTTATCGCGAGTTTTGTCTCGCCGAGTTTAGTTGTTTAATATTACGAGTTTTGTCGTGCCGAGTTTAGTAGTTATTGCGAGCTTTGTCGCGCCGAGTTTAGTTGTTATTGCGAGCTTTGTCGCGCCGAGTTTAGTTGTTAATGCAAATTTTGTCTCGCCGAGTTTAGTTGTTATTGCGAGTTTTGTCGCGCCGAGTTTAGTTGTTATTGCGAGTTTTGTCTCGCCGAGTTTAGTGTTATTGCGAGGTCGCACCTAGTTCAGTTGTTATTGCGAGTTTGTTGCGCCGAGTTCAGTTCTAATTGCGTGTTTGTTGCACCGAGTTCAGTTGTTATTGCGAGTTTTGTCTCGCCGAGTTTAGTGTTATTGCGAGGTCGCACCTAGTTCAGTTCTAATTGCGAGTTTGTTGCGCCGAGTTCAGTTCTAATTGCGTGTTTGTTGCACCGAGTTTAGTTGTTATTGCGAGTTTTGTCTCGCCGAGTTTAGTGTTATTGCGAGGTCGCACCTAGTTCAGTTCTAATTGCGAGTTTGTTGCGCCGAGTTCAGTTGCTATTACTAGTTTTGTCTCGCCAAGTTCAGTTGTTATTGCGAGGTCGCACCTAGTTCAGTTGTTATTGCGAGTTTGTTGCACCGAGTTCAGTTCTAATTGCGTGTTTGTTGCACCGAGTTCGGTTGTTATTGCGAGTTTTGTCGCGTCTAGTTCAGTTGTTATTGCGAGTCTGTCGCACCTAGTTCAGAAGTTGTTATTGCGAGTTTGTTGCGCTGAGTTTAGTTGCTATTGCTAGTTTTTCGTACCGAGATCAGTTGTTTTTGCGAGTTTGTCCCGCGCTCCGACTGAGCCCAGTTTATTTTGCCAGTTTGTCTCGCCGAGTTTATAGATAGTTGTTGTAGGACGTTTGTCTCGTCGAATTAGTTTGTATTGTCTCTACGAATGTAGCTGTTTATATAACGAGTTTGGTCTCTGCGCCAGTCTGCGCCGAATCAGTTCTGATGGCGTGTTTGTTTTCCACGGCCTCGCAGAGTTGTTTCAGTGGGTTCACCGAACTTCGTTGTTTTAGCGAGGCTATTTCCTTGACGGGTTATAATGTATGTGTCTCGCTGAATTTTTAGTTGTTGGCTCTAGTTGTATTCTTACAGTTACTGTACCAAGTGATTTCGTCTCGCTACTTATTTCGTTTTTCTGTGGGTGGCCTTTATTGGCGAAGCTTCCTCGAAGGGATTATCTAATATCCTTCATTGCTCTGTCCCTGGACGGGGTATTTCGGGGTTGCTTCGCTTTGGGGTCCTACCCGTCCCTAGTGGGATTTATTTTCTTTTTATGGCAACCTATAGCTACAAACCGTTGTCTCTTTTGCCCATAGGAGGCTGTGTCGTTCCGTATCTGTTTGCTACTGTAACTTTATGGGTAAACCCCAAAGCGTCGCAGCCCCGATGCTCTCTGTGTTTTAGTCTCTGAGCTATCGGTTCAGACCTCAACTTAGGTTGTGCTCTTTTAAGATCCTAAGGATTGGTGGTCGTAGATTCATCTGTATGTCAAGAAATGGAAAAATGTTTTTTCTCCATAGCACAGTATCAAGAAACTCTATCTTATATCAGACGCAAATGTAATGTTAGAAAAGTCTTCGGCCTATTTTTGGGGGGTATTTCCAAGGCTCGTTTTATAACTCTAAACATTTTCAAGCCGGAGTAATTTGTTTGTTTGTTTGCTTTTTTCAGTCCTATCTTGCCATGGGTTTTAATGCAAGCCTTTATTATGGACCTCCTTTCAACTGGGGAAAAGTGGGCGTGGTTGGTTTTACTCACCTCAGTTATGCCATTTACTGTTTAGCCCTCTAAGCCCAGAATGTTAATTATACGAGTTTAGAGTTTAGCCCTATTTAATAGCCCAGAATGTTGTGTCATGATGAGTGTTTTTTCTTTGTGGATCATGGACTACATTTTTGGTAACCCTGGATACGTGTCACTGAATCCCGGAAGGGAGTATTTTTGAGTTATGGGAGGAACATACAAAGTATTACTGGATTTCCAGCTTTTGTGGTCATGAAGTTCCCTATTAGAGTTACTATGTGAGTAATCGCCGACGGGCTGATTCTCCCCATATCTAATCATAGCCCAGGCATTGTTTGTAGGGGATCCCAGTGAGAATATATTACTATTCTCTCTGGGGAACCCGCATATAATGCCTCTATATTCCTGATTAGATATATTCGACGTGCAGTATGTGGTCCGTTGGGATGTGTTACGTAACCTTATACCCCGTGTTCAGTATTTCAGTCCACACCTCACGCCATAACTCGCTCAGTCTTTTCGACAGGACGACCGTCACTTTGCTTCCCCACCCACCTCCCGCAGCGATGAGCCATCCTCTCCTCTGGGAGCTACCTGCTCCCAATCGCCTCGGGCTGATTCTCCCCATATCTAATCATAGCCCAGGCATTGTTTGTAGGGGATCCCAGTGAGAATATATTACTATTATTGCTGGAGAAACAAACACTAAATCACCTGTTTTATATTAACTTAGTATCGTCGGCCCGTTTTGCAACTGAAAATGATCTCTGTGCGATTGGAGATGGAACTAATCAAATTTGATAAATATATAATTTTTGTATCCAGTTACATATTTTTAATACGTTAACGATATTGCTGAGCTGAAAATTTGCAATTGAGATACTTCTGCAGTCCCAGTTGTAACCCACCATTTTAGCACGTAATTTAGGCGGACGGCATTGCTGTAATAGTCCAACAAAACAGAAGAAAAAATGAAGAAGACCTAGAAATCGGCGATCAAAACGTTCAATATTATAGCAGTGCCTGCGACAATTGCAAAATTATGGGTCGAGGAAACCCAAATGTACATGATTGTGAATTGTATTGTGAATACAATACAGGTCATGAAAAAGTTAAACTAGACTATATTTGAACCGTTGATGGACTCTTTGAGACGCCTAAATGTTTCGTTCATTATCCCCGGATGGAATTTCAAGTGGGATTTTTATTAGGATCGATAATTCAAAATAATTACTCCTCTGTCATAATCATTTACCTTTACGAATTGGTCTAAAAAATAAAATAAATAACAAAACAAACTTTGACCACTGATATCGAGAAGCACTATTTAACATTTGACATCATCAGCAACTCGTCTGAAGATTTTAAAACACTCTTCCAAGGATCCTAGCGAAGCCTCAGATACAAATGGCTTCCTAATCTTGAAAAGTTTGTTGAGATAAAACGCTGAAAATAACCGAAAAGCTAAGAATATAATTTAACTACTAAAAAGAAACTTACCTATAGAGCAGCTGGCTTCTTGTATGAGAAAAGTACACAAGAAAACGAAGCAGATTAAAATGGAAGACATGACCGATATAGAATCGCATTACCATGTTTCAATATAAAAAAAGCTCTGCCGTGCTTTTGAATTGTGAAACTCAACTGAAAACATTATCATATATTTAGATAATCAATTGTTGTTGTTTGTCAGTTTTAACCAATGACATGCAGCAGCTGACGTCAATTCCATCCATTGGCCAACTCATTGGTTCAGTGAAATATATTTGTTTTTCGTATTTTATTGATTTTACGTTTTTCAATCAAAGTAAAATAGAGAGAAATTTGAGTGTGGACTCTGGGTACAAATAGTATGCGAAATTTAGTTTAAATGGTCAAAATTTCGTTTCCAAAGTTCTAGTGGAGTATTGGGTTGGTTTAAACATTTATGAGAGTTAAAATCAGGACAGGAGGAGTTTAAACTATTGAATAGATTTAAGTGTCTTAGTAACTGACAATCAGATTCCGGTTTAATGAAATGTGCAACATTTTCATACGCAGAATGACTTTTATTTGAAACGGCGTGAGAATTGTTTTAATGCGGATTGAATCTCATGAAACGTCCATCTTTTCAGCAAGCGAATTAAAATTCTCAATTGTTTTCAAATGTATGTGTATGATTATTTTCGACGACCACATACTAACGCTATTTAAACTAGAATGCCGTGCCTTTCCCGAAAATCTTTATGACTTACAAAGTGTGATCACTAAAGACTACTGAATATATTGCGCAGGAAAATTCAGTGCCTCTCCACTATCGATCCTTATTAGAATTGGAGTTAAAACTCGTGAAAAGTTATACTTTGAAACAGATTTAATTAAGTAATTGATTTGAAAATTATATATTTAAGCTATCTGGGAACATACTGTGTGTAAATTAGTTAGCATTTGTGCAGCGAAAAAAATCATTCATAAATTTATGACATTAGTATTCTTTTAAACGAGGTTAATGTCACAGTTCCTTTGGCTATGTTAAATGTTTCATATAACGATGTAGATAACAAACGCAATAAACAACACAATGTTTGGCGTAAAGGGGGAACACCTCTCCGCAATCGGCGTGACAGACGACTTCTATTGCATGATCCTAAAGCCTTACTTATCTCCCCAGTGCCAAGACCCGCACTGGATCGGACAAGTTGTAGGCAGATCAAAAGCTAGCTTATGCGACCTAGAAGCCTACCTCTATAAACGGCACTACGAGCTGAAACCTCCGGCCAGCATCGTGCTAGAGTGTAGGCAGTTTTTGACTTGCTCAAGCCTACTTATCTCCCCAGCACTACGAGCCGACTCCGCCGGCACGTGCTGGATCGGACAAGAACACAGGCAGATAAAGAGCATAAAATATCGCTTGCTCAAGCCTACTTATCTCCCCAGCACTACGAGCCGACTCCGCTGGCACGTGCTGGATCAGACAAGTATGCAGGCAGATAAAGAGCATAAATTAATTATTGCAATTCAAACGAGCGAAAAAACAAAGCTTGGGGAAGTCGCTGCGAGACTTAACCGCCACTGATACATGCGGAGCAGGTATCCCCCCAAGCAAACCCAGGAATTAAGTGAAGGAAACACTGGCCGATCTCGGCACAGCATTTTTTTTTTTTTTTTTTTTTTTTTTGACAGTAAATCAATACAATTGAATACAATCAGGCTTTTAGCCAGAACTTGAAAAGTGGGTGTCCTGGAAGCATTTCTCCCCATAAATTTGTTAAAGCTTTGCTGCATTTTGTATCATTTTCTCCCAGAATTGGCCATATCCACAGGACACCTGGACGCCCTTCTGGCTAAAAGCTTGAAGACAGTACCATAGTTAAATTGACACTCCCCTTACAGGGCTTTTCAGTGACAACAAATCACAGTTAATCATTTGAGGTGTTTCTATACAATGCTAATAGGAAATGGAATACCACCATCCAAAAAGTTTAATCTCCTTGAGAGATTTGTAGAGCAGTCTGGCGTGATTGAAACAAATTAATGTTCTCTGTGCTGGGTCCCTGTGGGCAAGCAGCAACAGGTTCACCATAGCCAGCTGCAGCTCTTCCAGCTCCTCTGAGTTGTGGCACAAGAAATCCAACAACTGATAGCAAGTGACAAACTTCTCCAAAATAGCTCACATGCAAATGGAGAAAATAACAAAACAAAATAGGTAAGGTAATGATCCGTAGGATCAAGGTTCCATGTAAAGGTTCCATGTAAATTATGAGCACAACACTGATGCTACCACCCTGCTGGCGGGTGGGTGCGCAGGGAACTAACCCCATGCATATGATGACCATACATACGAAGTATAAGGTATTCTAATTGAAAGTAAGCTGCTGTGGACACCACTAGATATAGCAACCAGGTACATTACTGTACATGTATAAATCACAGTACTATTATAAAACTAAGAATTTCATCCTGAACGTGATTGCTGGCGACATGAAAATCATTCTTTATCAGAACTAAGACTGACAGGCGATGGTGCTAGAGCAGCAAAATTTCTGAGGCAAAGTGTTAGAATTCCGACTACACACCAGAGAGTAGTGCAATAGCTCATGTAGCCAGACGATGTTCGACTTCAAGCTGCTTCAAGTAATGCTCTGAATGTTACATTGATTAATGAAATGTGTTGCAATCCTTAGAAATTATGTTAACTCTAAAAGCAAGAACTGGAAGCAATTGTCGGTTGATCATGATCCCACATGCAATCATAACTAATGGCCTCAAATGCTTTTGAAGACTAAAATAAAACGGCATAATTTATAAGCAAATAAAGTATGGTTCAATTGACTGGGTGTACTTAGCAAGACTTTGGTTGTAAACTCTGCTCCGTTTAAAAGGAATGGATTTGCATGTATGCTCCATTTGATGCCATGGTCTATGTATATATGTAAGTGAATAAATGTAACATTACATAAGCGATCTCAGACTGCATGCATTGAAAGACCGAGACTGTATGCAATCGTATGCGAATAAGTAAGACGTACATAATTGACGAATGTAGGTGATGTCACGGAGGCGTAGACCGCATGTGCGGATTCGAACATCCAAGCTGAATTTGAAAAATCTCGCTTATCTCCACAAAACAAGGATACCAACACATGCACAGGACTCCAGTCGAGTGTGCCGTCTCGCTAGGGCTCACAAGCAATTATATCAATTTAATATCTATAATAATAGCCATCACCATGAATGGTGGCGCCTAGACTTAATGGGCCTAGCATGGATGGGATGCTATTTAGGTTTATAAGGGGAAATTATATTGGTAATATATAAAATTCTGGTTACCACGTGATACACTTCCAAAAGCTGGTGTACGTAAACATTCTAAACAATGTTGACCTATGTCGAAAATCGGACTTAACCAGCCCTAAAACTTACTTACAAAATAGTAACCAAGTAAAGACAACAAATAAATAAAGTAGTATAAGAGGGTAAAACAACCCATGGCTGAGACAAAAGCGCATCAAATGGGGAGGATTTGATCCAAAAGGGAGTTTGGAATTTCCAATCTTCAAAAACTGGCGTATGCAGAACTGAATGTAGAACGATTTAAAACCAGAAAGATGGGCAAGCTGAGTTGCTAAGCTTAGATCAGGTAATAGTAATTGGAGAAGTAAAACGACGGAAAATATGTCGATGGACAGCTTAGTGTAAATGATAAATGGGGAGGCACAAATCTGATCTGTACAGTTCGATGGGAAACAAAAACAAACAAAAAAGTAGTGCAACATAGAGACATACTATGGGGGGATCCTTTACCTGCATGACCGCTCCAAGTGGTGAGAAAAGCACTGAAATAAACTTGACGAACCGAGAAACTGAGGAATATCTCGAAAATTATTTCGAAGACTATTGCGAATACATGGGCTCGAACGGCCAGCGGTAAATGCTGCAACAAAATGCTACTACATGTAGTGCACATTTAGTGTACTGTAGAATATTGGTATAGAAAATAAAATATAGCGGCGAACAGGGGTTTTTAAAACACAGAATATGACACGCATAAGCGATTGAAATTTTATACAAACCTGAAACGTTTCGCTTGAGCAATCCTCTTGGGAAGAGCAGGAATGGTGATCCGTAGAGATCCTGGAGATATATCTTGCACCATATGAATCAAGCGGAGTCCGTGGCCGCGTGACGAGGCCTCCGTAAAAGCAAAGTTCCCTTGATTTGACCTTAGATTTGACCACTGCAGAGCGCCATGTTCCAGCTCGAACAAAGTTTCCCTTCTCCGGACGAGAATACTTGCTTCAGCTACCTTTCTGATCGATCGTTTGATGCTGTGTGAAGGGATATGGCAACAAAAGCGATCTTGTTGAAGGAGTTACGGGAAAAAGATCCTGCCGCGAGTCGAGGCAAATAATGTGTTCGTTCGCCTTGATTGTTCCGACGCTTCCTACATATACGCAGCATGTAGCACGGAGATAAATTCAGTAACTCGGCGAAGGATGTGCTGGTTTTGCGTCAACTGTTTTAATTTAACAATGCCAACTGGGTATATAGCCGACGCAAGACGCTAGCGATCACGTTGTTCTTTGAATTCTTTAGGAACGCCACGTGGACGAGCCATTACGAATTACAATTTAGAACACTGAAATAAGTCCTTTCAGTAAGCAATACGGCTAGCGAATGAGACTTTGGACTTTAACTAGAGCTTTTATAGCCAGACGGATGTCTTGATCTAGGCCAATGGCGAATTACGTACCATAGCAACTAAGGAACTCATGTAGCGCTCAACGAGACATGAATGGGAATATCTATAATCCAGCCATACAGAATGAGTGATATAAATGTACTAGACAGTGTTGCAACATGTCTAGGTGAATCACCATTGTACTCCCTTGTACATTCCAGACAAAAGGCATTTACAGTTTAGCTGTAAAGCTTTATATATCGCGCAGTTTTCTCAAACACTTTATTAGGAGTATTATTATTTGTAATAACACTGGTTTTATTTCCAGATGATATACGTGAAATTTTAAAGCTGAACAACGGAACGGAGGCTACATAATTATTAAGTTTATAAACATGTTTTTTTTTATAAAAAAGTTAATTTAAAGTGAGTTTGCGCGCCCAAGTAACAATGAGTAATGTTCTTTTAATTGTCACCCACTTCTGACCTTGACAAAATAATTTAAATAATGTCACTTTATATTTGCCGAATTCCTCGGACAATAACAAAGTTATATCTGTTTAAGCAACCAACCAACGGCTTGGAGGATGTTTGGAACATTGATTGATAAAATAAATAACTTATATTGCATGGTTAGAACTAACAAAGCAATAAAACACTAAACTCGTTAGTTTTGTTCTCAGTCACTTTAGCTTCGCAACGGCGAATACAAGAAAAGAGATTTTCAATGAAATTTGACATTTTCTGTCTAATCTACTATGCCTGCCATTTTCATCTACTATGCAATCTTTTTCCTCTCGTCGTATCTGATTCCCGAAGCAAGGAGCTCTAAAGGTTAGTTTTACTTTAATTATTACTTGGTATTGCTTAGTTTTAAACTGATATCTATAAAAATAAGCTAAATCCTGAGACGATCCGACTATTAATAAACAGACATTTATACCGTGACATGACAGAGTTTGTTGGACTATACGTTGCTTTACGTACACCATTCGCGCGAGTCAAAGAAATAAGAAAGAAGAGTCTTCTGTATTCGAATTTGGACTCAAATCTAAACAAAGTCAAATGAGGTTAAATAAGCGGTAACAGGACATTTATTAGTGTCCAAATTGATTTTCAGGTTTTTATGACCGGTTTGAAGCTACTGTGTTAAAATAAATTCAGCAACTGCTTCGGATTGACGAACTCGCTCGGTTCGAAAATGGGTTCTATAACGTGCGTCGTACAGCGAATATCTGGTGTAATCAATATCGCAGGTATCTAACTGTTTCAAAACACGCACTCCAACTGTTTCTTTAAAATAGGATGAATCATCACAATTCGTTAAACATAATTAGTTATATTGTAAGAGGACATAACGTTCGTCTTACCTAAAGTGTAATGAGACAAGACCTCGTGGTCCAAGCGTGTTTGGTGAAGTGATTAGTTCGAGCGAACAAAACGTGTATTATTGTAGCCGTCGTCTATTAAACATTAATCCGTAAACACATACAGAAATATTTTATTTTTATATCTCATATCGTAATCAATCTTTCGACAGTTTTGGAACAAATTCATCTTGCTTCTGGATATAACAGCCTTCATGGGCTTATTGTTGTTTGCTCTGCATCAAGTTAGAATTTCATAATTGACTTGAGGCCCTATTATATTTCCTGAAGGAGTATAATGCAGCTGCATCTATAAATGGAAACTTAGTTCAGCTATGCTAAAAAACACCTCAAGTTATCACGGAGGATATTTCCAGTTATATTTCTGCTTGTGGATTTGTTTCAATTGCACTGAATAGTAGATCCAATAATTTAAATTTATGTTGGCAATGTCCATGGTAACCGTTTGATCGTTATATTTAGAATCTGATATAAGGAACCAACTGTACAAACGTACAAACCAACCAAGCGAGGGTGATCTAGGAGAAGTATTCCATAATACATGGGTCTCTTCCAATGACAATTTTTATGAACTCTTTTTTCCGTTCGTAGCTGAGCTATTTAAGAGCGCTACCTGATTGGTCAGTTCGAGTAACGTGATGTTGGAGCCTCGATCACAAGGAAATAAAAAAAATAGCTTTTATAGCATGGCGCGAAACTGTTAATATTTTTCAAACAAATATATCATGAGGCACGGGGCTTTCTCTTAGATCATCCTCTCTTGTACAAACACGTTACTCAGAAGTGCTTTTGACAATTTTCGGTGTTGTTACATACCAAAAAAATAGATAAAATATTAACTTTCTAAATGGATCTTTTCAGACCAATGTCGTCATTTGGAGTTTAGAACAGCCCAAGTGTTCAAGGGTAAACGTCTGATAAACCACGTGATACGCGTTGCTGACGTCATGGACAAGGAATTTTGTGGTGCGCTATGTTTTATGGAGGAAAACTGTGTCAGTTATAATATTATGTTGAAAAGTGAAGCTGGAAAACACAAATGTGAACTGAATAATTCTACGCATGAAGGGAACGAGAAAGATCTGGAGGAAAACCCGAGTTATGTATACCGTGGAGCTAAGGTAATAGCGAGTCTAAGAGTCCCCCTTCTGTTTTATTTTCCTTTTAGGCAAAATTAACACTTGAGCAGTTAGCCTGTTGGGTCCTATACAAGACAATATTTTAGGTTCTAGCTTATATTCAAAGGGTACTGCTCAGGGGATCAATTTTGACAATCAAAATGACGTATTTTATACGCGAAACAAAACGGCACTTCGATTCCAGTGATTATTTTCTCTGTTTAAACTAGAAACTGACAAGAATATTCAATATCCAATATTCTCCCTTTTGTTATTTTTTTCTGTTTTGTTTCCGATCTCCTTCTAGAACGCTTGTGGAAATGCCCCTTGCAATGAAAAAGCGACCTGTCAAACCGGTTTTACGCAAAAAAAATATCGCTGTTTGTGTCCCGCGGGATTAACGGGTCAGGATTGTCAAAGTGGTAAGAAAAATGTAGTTTAATATTAATTCGCTTGTGTTTTGATTGTTTTCATTATGTTCATAGTACATTTTATAGCTTCTTATTGTAATTAACTCAGTATTTTTTATCTTCATAAATTTTAATATAATGTGTTTTAAGATAACTGGCAAACGTTTCGTTAAATGTGGTTGATTTTAGTTTATTTCTTTTAAAGAGTTATGTTATGACTGGATAGTCTTAGAAGTTCTGTTTTTCAGATATGTTACAGTTGGAGGTGGCAAATGGACTCATGCATGCACTTTTTTTAATTGCCTGGAAAATATCATTCCTGTTCTGTTACTATCATTCCTGTTCTGAGAAGAACTGTTTTTGTTTTTGTTTTGTTGCAAGACTGGTTTCGGAAGACTGGTTTTAGAAACTAAAGTGAATCAGTGCTCCGTTGCAAGCTAATTCAATAGAAACCTAATTCAATATATTTTTGTTTTCAGATATTGATGAGTGTGCTGTAGGAACATACAGTTGCGATGCTAATGCCGCGTGTGTTAACACCAAAGGATCATACAACTGCACTTGCAAACCTGGATATTATGGAGACGGAAAGAACTGCGAAGGTTACATGTCTTGATGGTCGTTATATAATTAGCTATTCTGTTTAACTTGACCTCCATCGCACATGCGTGTGGACACCGAATTAATTTGAACAATATTGTCAAGTTCACTTTTTTTTACAATTGCTTGGGAATACAGTAACGTTCTGACAATACGTCCCCCAGTCACCCCTTCCCCCGCAAATAAGCCCTACCGAAAATAGGCCCCCAGAAATCGAAGACGCAAAATCCTTTCGATAATAAGCACCCCCGGCTCCTGGTAAGACGCCTCTCCGATAAATAATCACCCCAAATTGGCCTTTTGAAGCATTGAAAGCACATGGGTTATTACCTGAATTTTACGGTATGAAAACTGTTAGTTTTTTTCTTACATAATGATCAGCATTTATCCTAGGGTGTCCACCCCTTTTCGGTTATTGGAAATAATTAAAATGAACTATATTTTGGAAACGATTGCTCTCAGTAGAGGCTTTTAGTGTATGCAGCTTCCATGCAAAATTTTTGGCAGTTACAAGTTTTAATCAGTTCCAGGGAGACGGGAAATATTTATAAATCAATTGAGATTAAAGTGGCCTGGTTGGCTCATTGGTCCTCGTTGTCTTTCAGATATTGACGAGTGTACTACTAAAACACACAATTGCCTTGCTGATGACTTATGCAACAATACCAAGGGATCCCATAACTGCACTTGTGAGTGGTTTACTTTATCCCTTTTTTATCAGTCGTATGTACATACTCCAGTGAGAGGTTCAGTGCTCTAATGGTTAGTGATTGAACTCTGGATTGTGAGGTCTCGCTCTCTGGCCGGGGTCCGTTTGCGTTGTGTTCTTAGGCAAAACACTTTACTGTCACAGTGCCTATTTCGATCTGGACAACCTGAAAAAATGACCTGCGACTGAGTAGCAGTACTCTTTAGTCGCTTCATGCTACGGAAACTGACGTTAAGTGCCAGCTAGGGTTGAAAACAGAATTTACCTTTTTTTATATAACGACATGTTTTTTTTAATATAACGACATGTGAAAATAGAAACTCGTATCAAAACGGAGGAATAGAAACAAATCGTTTCTCAAGAACTGTGCAAATGTTAACTTCCATTGATATATATTTTTTCTATCGATCTTGCTGTTCTTCAGAACGTTGTTGAATCAACTGAATTTAGTCCTCATTTTTAACGAGTGAATGCTTTGCATGAACGAAGTTATAGCGTATAGCGGACAAATTTCACTCGCTCGATCCCTCGATCCCTCGATCCCTCGGTCGATGGCCACTAGGTTGTAAACTTTAATGTATGCGTAGTACGGTAATTTATGCATTATCAGTAAACAAAATGGCGTCTGGCGCGGATCTCTTCAGTATTTTTCAACACGGTATTTTCACTCCTACAATTACAATTAGACACCTTTTTGGAGTTCGAAATTGAAAGAAATAACCCTAAATAATACTCGACCGCCCAAAGAGGAGACATTTAGAATATTAAAAGTGAGTCACGTTTGAAGTTCTTCGATCGATTCAAGCTCTGATCAAGGCTCAAGCTGTCGAAACTTTTAAAAACCAAGCTGCTGACTTCAAGACTTAGGAAAACACTTAAGTATGTTAAATGTTGTATCTTCTTTATACCAAGTGTATGAATAAAATGTAATTTATCTGAATCATTCTATATTTTCTTTTGTACCACTATGGGAATTATATGATATTTTCTTTTGTTTGCGTCTGAACTATAAAAACCCTTCAATGCTTTTTTTCCAGCGTATATATTTAAAGCGAAGTGATATTAGTACCTGTGTTTCTCATACTTGCGGGAAAAAAAAAAAAAAAAAAACGTTTTCTCCGCCGGGATTCGATCTCGCGACCTTCGATACCTAAAAGATGATGCAATATTCCTTTTTTGACTCACGGGGGACACACACGGGAGCGACAGGAGCCCTGTGCTTTTGCTCCGCTGATTGAATGGACGACTATCGCGGGCTCAAATGAGATTCACCGAGACACCGAGTTGCTGTTGTCTTGAGCTGGAAGTGGCTTGATTTACTCACCAAATGACTGGTTTCAGTGGCTATGTTCATCTTTTCTATTCATGGATCTATTTAGACGCTCGACAGTGTTTTTTGCTCAATCTCCATATTTCCTTGACGTCGGTGAATGGACTCGAATGGACTCTTAGTCAGCGCGATGGACGATGTTATCATACGCAATGGTTGAACTAATTTTAAAATATTATTATCGGAACGAGGAAGCGTTGCGTGACGGAGGACAAAAAAATCAGGTTTACCTTTTATTTTCATAGTATCTCAATATGTTTTTTTTAATAGGAGAGCAAACCTATTTTTGATAATTTGACTGTAGCTAATTTTAGTCCAAGAATTGCAACTTCATAGATAACTGTAGTATTTTTTCTGTCCAAGAGTTTCGTGTATGACAGAACTGAAGACGAATGAATGTTTACATATAAAATTAATTTTATATTGTGCGTGCGAAGCACCGACTACACAAACAAGATCAGAATGTTTTGAAATGATTGAAATATTTTATTTCACGAACAGCAACTTGCTTTAAAATAAAACTCAAACCAGTTCGAACATATTGGCCGAATATTTAAACGACGTCTAAAAAGTATTAGGCCATGGTTTTGTTAAACCCTGTGTAAACCTTGTTTTTAAAAATATTCGGCCCATAAAGTTGGCGATTATCGAATATCAGTGATTAAAGACTTTTCGTTTGAGTTTCCCTCCCGACCAACACTGATTTGGAGTGAATACGAAATACACCGGCTTGCGTGAATGCCGCGCGGAATCTATTGTTCTGTTTCGAGAAATAAATCGTTTCCTCGAAATCCCTATTCGAGTCAGACTCAAAACTCGAAACTCGATCGATTCTCAAAAACATCGAGGACGAGACTGTCAACTTACATTTACCCGGTTCTGCATTTACCCGGTACTACTGCATATTTATATGTTAATTAATTTATTTACTTTTCCATTCACGAGTTGGCACATAGTGCCTTTGATTAGGTAAATAGTATCCTTATGTCGAAAGGAAATGTAAGTTCCTTCGGCTGACATGACGGCTCTTTATATTATTTCTTTGTTGATGCAGCTCTGACGTGCAAGGAGATTTTCGAAAGGAATTTGTAAGTGACATAAAAAAAATAGATTATCTCGTAGTAATAAGGCGTAATAACACTAATTCGTGTTGTTTCAGTATAGTATCTAGGATAGAATGCACCACTTCTCACAAAAATAGATAACAACACATTAAAACAAAACTGATTGGAGCACCATCCAACAACCACACTTAGTACCAATACTGGACAAACAACATGAGTTTATGATTATAGTTTTCCTTTTGCCCGAGCAAAAGAAAAATCTTCCCCGATTCTCTAACCTTGCTTGAAGAAAACGCAGTCCTTTTAGGCTACTTTCCGTATTTTAAGCTAAAAGAGGACTTCAGCTTATTTCGTATACAGAAATAGACCAGTGTAAAACAGCCATTTATCGCATAGAACTGAACTGGACATTTTTAAATTTCAGGACCAGAGAATACAAAGCCCACCAATTGGACGCAGGATCTGAAAAGATCCTCTTCTTCTGTATCCTGAACGACACTGGTATGGGACCATGCGGTGGAGGTGTATGGACGCTGGTCATGAAGATTGACGGAACAAAGGTGCTTTACTGACAATAGTTCTAGTACAGTAGTTACATCTATGCTACATTCCTGAAATAATGTCCACTTTATTTATATAAACTGATTCTCTAAATCGCAGTTTTCTTTGCAATTTCTTAAACACAACTTTATACTCTATCCGCAGTTACGAATTATTTCGCATGTACACTAATTGTCATAAATATTGTCACGACCAGGGCAATGTTTTTTGTACCTTCAGGGGTGTCTCAATTCTAAAAAATGTAGCGCGTCCTGATTAAACTCCAGATACCTAAAACCCTATATCAAATTAAAGCTTATAGAGCTGGCTATCTAAATATACTAACCATTATGTAATAAAATGAATTGTCGAATTTTTCGCGATGTCTAAATACGAGGGTCCGAATCAGCTTTTGAAAGCTACAACTCTGCGCGAATTATATATTTCGCTACTTCGATTTGTTCTCGGGTTTCCGGACCCAAAGCGCTAAAAAACATGTCGGGGATTCCCCATATTCAATTGCAGTGAAAAGATACAGAGCATTTTCTAAATAGGGTGAAAAAAATATGGAGTGATCGCGCGGAAACGGCTCCCAACGAAAACATTTTCCGAAATAAAATATTCCCCGACACAGTTTTGTTGTTTATATGTTATCTAGATACTGTCCAAATTTGAGGTCAATCGCTCAAATTCCCTGTGAGTTGTAACTCTTTAAAGACGCCTCATCGGCCCGAAATAGATTTCAAAAAAACAGCGGGAGAAGTATTCACATTCCACACACACCTCACTTGCGGTAAAGTCTCTCGCACTGTATTTCTCCGTTAATAATTATCGGACTTCCATAGAATTTTCTTTATATGAAAGGTCATCATGTAAACTACATATCTAAGCGAAAAATATTTTTGGACCAATTCTGTCCTTTGAAGGTATATGGTAACCTTAAAGTACAAAAACAATATAAGGGATTCTAAATTGATATGACTATTATTCAACAAAATTCGAAGTTGTCAAACCGAGAAGATATGTGAACGTATATATTGCTTTTAGTGGTTTTCCATTGATACATACGGCAAATCATTAGAAAATAATGCATTAGAGGAATGACGATTGTGTGGCTATTATAAGCGCTACAGTAGACATGGTGCGGCTTCTTCATGCTCATCGCTGCAATTGTAGGGAAAGGAGGACTAGACGAGTGCCAAACTTTTATTTACACTATGTTGCAAATTTGGCAACGGAAATATGTCGTGGAGTGATAAATTTGAACCAATGCGTAGTCCGTACAAAATGCGATCGCCTTTATATTATTGTACTTCTGTTTTTGTTTGATTGTATCTCCGTCTTCTTCGCAGTTGTTACTTTAATAGTGCTATGCTGACGTGGCAACTTATGTTGTGAGAAAAGAAAAAATGACTGTATTTGCATTCTCGTCTAAGCAATCGTCCTTTAAGACAAAAATAACTGACTACTCAAACCCAACCGAAAAATGCCAAGGTCTACATAACTTACTGTGTTGTTGGCAGAGGACTTTGTGTTAACTATTTTTTTTTTCTTTGTTAATCAGCCAACCTTTCATTACGATTCCAAACTCTGGTGCAACAAGATCGACTTCAACCTTCCAGGAGGAAAGACTGGCTTTGACACTCACGAGACCAAGTTGCCGACCTACTGGAGCACACCCTTCTCCAAGATCTGCCTCGGTATGAGGATCGGCCAGCAGATGAAGTTCATTGTCATCAACAAGCACGCCAACTCACTGCACTCACTGATTGCTGATGGGAAATACCGCGCCACTTCACTGGGTCGTAACACTTGGAAGACGCTTCCTGGTTCCCAAGGCTCCTTACAGAGAAACTGTAACAAGGAAGGGTTCAATGCAGTTGGTAACGACCACGGTGGTTCCAAAGCAAGAATCGGTATCATTGGTAACGAACAAAATGATTGCGCTAGCTGTGACTCCAGAATCGGGTTTGGTACTGGAGGGTATCCTGATAACACCAACACGTGTGGCATCGAGGCAGCAGCCGGACCAGATAATGGAGACAAACACATCAAAAGCATGGGATACATCTTGATTCAGTGACATTCGCAAGCAATTTTATGTTTTCCTACTTTTTCTTATTGAGACAAACAATATCTAGCTGTAGGCTGTTTGCAATTTTTTTTAACTCTCGCTTTTTTACGCTTCTCGCTCAACTTTGCCTAATGATTGACACAAATAACAGCTGCAAAGGAGAATCAGATTCTTGAAGACTGAATGAATGAACTGAGATCTCGAGATTGAGATATATTTCATACACGGTAGAGCTCTTTTCCTGCCTCCGAATTCTTTAGGCTACTATTGCCTTTTTTTTATTGTGCTGAACTATCTTCTGTTTTGTAGCAAACCTTCCACTACGATTCCAGCCTGTGGACCAACAAAGACACATTCAACCTTGCAGGAGGAGAGACTGGGTTTGATGCACAAGAGACCAAGTTACCTACCTACTGGAAAACACCCTTCTCCAAGATCTGCCTCGGTATGAAGATCCCTGGCGAGGAAACCACAAATTTTATTGCCATAAATAAAACGGCTGACTCGCTGTACTCACTGATCGCTGACGGGCAATTCCGCGCCACCTCCCTGGGTCGTAACACGTGGAAAGCACTGCTTGGTTCCCAAGGCTCCTTGCAGCTTAACTGTAACAAGGAAGGGTTCAATGCAGTCGTTTCGAACAAAGCAAGAATCGGAATCCTTGGTAACAACGAAAACGATTGCAAGACATGTGATTCCAGAATCGGTTTGGTACTGCAGGATATCCTGATGACACCAACACGTGTGGCATTGAGGCAAGAGCCGGAGATAATGGAGACAAAGACATCACAACGATGGGATACATCTTGGTTCAGTGACACTCGCAAGCAACTTTATTTTTACTGACTGTGCTATTATATAACAAGAATTGTCATTTGCCGACTAAAAGATGTTGCAATAATGTAATAATGTAAGGCCCAGTTCAGACGCCGTACTTCACATGAGCCGAATCGAATTCGAATTTAGGCCGACCCAAATTAATTTAGACCGGCTGAATTGATTCAGACGCTGAGCTTAATTCAGCCGAACTTAAATTAATAGGGGAAAATTGCTGTTATACTGAAAAATACATTATTTCAGCAAATGTGAAGTTCGGCGTCTGAATCAAAGCCGGTCCACAGCCGTTATTCCCGGCTGAGCCAGGCGGGAAGAACGGCTGAGCCGATCCGAATTCATTCAGCCGTTCTGAATTGATTCAGACGCCGTACCTCACATGAACTTAATTCATCGAATTCGATTCGGCTCATGTGAAGAACGGCGTCTGAACTGGGCCTAAGAGATACGAATTGTCCGAAATCCTTTTCTCGCATGATATTATAATTGTACGTGCGTGCAGTATATGTAAAGCAAATAAAATCGGTGACGAAAACTCTGCTCGCAGGATATTTTGATACAGACAGTTGAATATATATATTTCAACCAATTAACGCAAAGGACGATGTGATCCGACGAATTGTTTTCATTTGCAAACCGTGGGTTAAAACTGACAAACAACGAGAACTAATTAGCTGCATCACTTTCTAATCTAAATATATAATGTTTTCAGTTGAGTTTCACAAGTCAAAAGCACGACAGAACATTTTTGTTTACTGAAATCTGGTAATGTAATTCATAATTGGTCATGTCTTCCATTTTAATCTGCTTCGTTTTCTTGTGTAGTTCTCTCATACCAGAGGCCGGCTGCTCTATAGGTAAGTTTCTCTTTAGTAGTTTAAGAATATTCTTATTTTCAGCGTTTTATTTCAACTAACGATTCAATGCTAGGAAGCCATTTGTATTTGAGGTTTCGCTAGGCTCCTTGGAAGAGACTGTGTTTTAAAATCGTCGGACAAATTACTAAGAAATTTTAAAAAACTCTGAAAAATAGTGCTTCTCGACATCAGTTGTCATGTTTTATTATTTATAATATAATTTACTGTGTAAAACTCGCGCTGTGATTGGTTTAGAACCGTCCTCTATTAGAGTACAGACGGACGAATGACGTCACGTGTGGCGGGAAAACACGCGCGCCCTGCCACAACACGAATTCTTCGCATCGCCGTTTCAAAACAGAGAAAACTTTTCATCAAACTGGAAATATTCCGTAGGAAATTCAATGTAGATCAATTGATACGAATTTTAAATCGGCTGTTCAAGCTTGGCTAGAACTTGGAGGAAAATATGATGGTATTTTAGCTCATAATCTGTGAACAGAATCCGAGGAATTTAGCGGGATTATCGTTCGCCGTTTATAAGCGACTTGCAACGGGATTTGGACTGGAATAATTCAGATTGTTTTTCCTCATATCAGGACGGAATAGAGGTTAGTCTCTAAATATTTTGCTTTTCGAAACATTTGCTGAGTTGAGCTGTAGTTTATTTTAGCCGTTTAGTTTTCACAAAGTTTTATTTTGAGTGCATGGAAACACTGTGGCCTAAACTCGATGTTTGTTGACATTAATTTTGATCGGCTTATTTAGCGTACAATCAAGTGAAAATCCGAAGCGAATATCTCCAAAATTATATAAAACAAATAGATTCCATGTTGCCGTGGGTCTGTTCAGTAATAGATCACAGAAGACGTCAAAATGTGGTAAGAACATCAGTGACCAACTCGCCGCAGCGGCTCGTTGGCCACTTTTTTGTTCTTACCACATTTTGACGTCATCTGTGATCTATTACTGAACAGACGCACGGCAACATGGAATATATTTGTTAATTTGATTTGATTATTTTGTTTACATCAATTCTTAACAGTAAAGATTTATTATAATATTTTTTTTTGTTCTTAAAGTTCCAAAAAATCATTACATTTGTAAATCTGATTCCATAATGGGCGATAGTGAACGGAACATTTAGATGTCTCAAGAAGCCCATCAACACTTTGAACAAATGGTTCAAATAGTCGAAATTTTTCATGACCTGTACTATATTCACAATTATTTTTTTTTATGTATACGGTTTCGGAGGTCTGGATACCCAGTCTTAATTAGCACAGATTTTTACGATTTTATTTTTCCGTTTACTTCTCGATTGAGAAGATATATCAAACACTCGAGGCAGAGTTCCATCGGCTATCCAAACACCTCGAATTTTGTCACAAATTATTTTGTATATCCCGAAAAAAACACTGTCTCGACTATTTGATATATATTTAACTTTATCGAAGATTTCCATCTCCGAGTTCTAGGTCTTCCTCTGTTGAACTTAGAGCAATGTCGTCCGGTGAAATTACGCTCTCCAATATCGATCTCTATTTGATTTAGGTTATAAACTGGGACTGAAGTATTAACAAGAAATATTTATTCGGAGTAGTTTCTGTAAATGGATAAATTATTATACATTTCTTTTACTTGATTTCGTTCCATCTCCAATCGCTCAGCGATCATTTTCAGTTGCAAAACGGGTCGACGAAACTAAGTTTATAAACAGGTGATTTTTTATATCAATTTAGTGTTTGTTTCTCTAGAAGTAATTACATTTTTCAAAAAAGTTTCAACAATATTTGAGCATGCAATGGTAAACAACACAATCTTCAGATAAGCAAATTCACGAGAACTGATGTTTATTGAGAATTCAGTAATTAGGTACGTGGTGACAGGATGTTGAATTGCCCACAGTCTCTCCATTTTCTCTATGGCTTGACCAAAAGAGTCTGATATGTCACCTTATCACATAGCGGGCAAAATTACTGAATTCTGATTGGCTAAGACAGAGGGCATTTTTTCTAAATCAAGGGCACTTTTTGGTAATCAAGGGCATGATTACTTGATCTTGATTGGTCGAGCGGCAAAATTCCTCGCTCCTAATTGGCTGAGCGCGCTGTATTAGTTGGCTTCTTGACGGCGGGATTTTGAGCAGAATTTTCAAACACAGCGCTCGCTTGTACTTCGCTTCGGAGTTTGACTTCAGTTTCCCGAGTTATTTGATGAAAAAGGAATGGAAACCGGGTGATAGCTTGAAACAAAATTCCGAAAGCTGAATCTCAGTGTTTCACTCGAAACAACAGAAGATTATTTCAACTGAAAAGTAGAAAACTTGCATCAGCTAGACACTTGGCTAGTTTGCGACGAAATTCATTCATGGCGGCCAACTGACTTCTTCGCTTCACTTCTGTTAAATACGGGCTTCATCACGTGCAAGACAGAGTAAATAGCACAAAGGTTGTTCAAAGAAAGAAGAAGTTCAGATTAAACCGGAGAAGTTACCTCTACAAGTTTGTTTGGACTCATCGTTTGCTGTTTTATCGATGTAGGATTGTACATGTCAAGCAGCTTGCATGCAGCGGAAAGCTTCAAAACATTCAAACAGGTACTTGGCTTGGATTGAGTGTATAAAGCTTGTTATTTTTTTTTCGCGACTTAGATTTTTCTCTTAAGAATTACATAACAGTCAGCGTTATTCTGTTCTGAACGTAAGGTTTTGCTTGATCTTGCTGTGATTCTGCGTGATTTTAGAAAGGAATATTTTCGTTCCGCAGGCTGAATTATTAGCCGCACGCTGAAGGTCTTTCGAAAATTTTGCCCTTTATGTGATAAACAAGTAATCGCATTGTTCCCTCGTGCAATTAGGGATTAATTTCACTTGTATTTTCAAAGTTTTTACAAAATTGCCCTCGTCGCTGCGCGACTCGGGCAATTTTGTAAAAACTTTGAAAATACAAGTGAAATTGATCCCTAATTGCACTCGGGCCCATGCGATTACCTATACAAAGCAGGCCAAAACTGCACGATTACATGTAGGTATACAAATGAGATGAAATGGTAAATGGCGAAAATTCGCGGCTATTTTTTTTCCAATACGTTTGACACAGTATCAATATCAAAAATTATATTTGAGCCATAATTACTAAGTTTATGTTTGATCGGGTGAAGTTGTAATTACGGTTAGGGAAAATATATCAATTAGTTACGAAATATCCGCCTGTTAAAAAAATAATAAAAATATGGCATTGTCAATCGAATATTTTACAGGCCAATGTCGTCATTTGGAGTTTAGAGCGTCCCAAGCGTTGAAATGTACACATCTGATAAACCACGTGATTCACATCGCTGACGTAATGAATGAGGGCTTCTGTAGGATTTTATGCTTGAAGGATTACAGCTGTGTCAGTTATAATTTCATGACCGGTCCAAGTGAAGCTGGAAAACACAAATGTGAACTGAATAATTCTACTCATGAAGGACATGAGAACGACCTGGAGGAAAACTCGAATTATGCATACCATGGAGCTAAGGTAGAAATGATCAAATGTTGTTGTTATTACATTTTCTTCTTCGTACCCCCCCCCCCCCCCCCCCCCCCCCCCCCCTGCTCGAGCGCCACCTACCTGGGCCGTAATACGTGGAAAGCGCTGTTTGGTTCCCAAGGCTCCTTACAGAGGAACTGTATCAAGGAAGGGTTCAATGCAGTTTGTGACAGCTTCTCGTATTCCAAAGCAAGAATCGGTATCCTTGGTAACGAACAAAATGTTTGCTCTAGCTGTGACACCAGAATTGGGTTTGGTACAGGAGGATATCCTGATGAGACCAACACATGTGGAAACGTAGCAAAACACGGGGGAGTTTATAAAGACAAACAAATCAAAGCCATGGGATACATCTTGGTTCAGAGACATTCGCAAGCGACTTTATTTTGTTCCTGCTTTTTCTTAATGGACGATGACATAACAAATAATTTTTACTTTTTAATTTGAGTACAGCGGAACCTCCGTTATTAGAACACCCTCGGAACAAGAAGAAGCGTTCCCTTAATAAGGTTAATACAAAAATTATATGAGCATCCATTTTTCCGGAACAAAAGTTTTTGTCCCCTTAAAGGAAGTGTCCTCTTGATTGAGGTGTCCCAAAGTAGAGGTTCTACTGTAGTTTTCTTATCAATGATAAATAACCTAAAACAGATCACAATGTTGTAATGTGCAGTAAGAGTCTGGACTTGTCTGAAATCCCTTTTTCGAAACTATAAACGTACATGTTTGCAGTTTATTACACTCATTACAAACCCACCAAATAAAATACGTTTGTCGTACGATTAAAATAACCGTATTGGTCAAAGATGTTTCTCCCTTGTGAAAGATATCGTAGGATCAATTATAATATGATTTTTTTTTTCATTAGTGACAGACATAATAATAGACTGCTCTCGCCATTCTCTGACTTGAAAAATGGACATTAACAAACAGAAACAACATTTATCCGTGGACATTATTAGGTTCACGAGCCACCATGGCATACCAGTTCAATTTATCAGTTCAGTTACTCTCTCCACACTCTACAAACAGGAAGTTTACTAAATACCGTATTCGCTATATGACTTGTATGAATTTTGGTCTTGTTTAGTTGATGTTTTTGTTAATGTTGTGTTAAATTTCGCCCTTAATTCAGTGAAATTGAGGGGTAGTGTAGACTACGAGCAGTCCCTCTTTTTTCTCAGGGATAGTCGAGTGGGAGAGCACACGAGCGCGCGCAAAAATCACCTCGAGGAGACACGACGCGCGGCGGCGAGAAAAAATGAGGGACCGGCTACTCCACTAGGCCTACTGTCACACTGGATTCCTCCCTCCCATTAACCCCGAAAACATGCAAATTAGGCATGTTAAAATAAAATGTGAAGAAACGTAATTGAAAATTGCTCCTTGTGATGTAGGTAATGTACAGTTAATGGAGCGTTTTGACATGACGGCACGGCGTCAATATTCAAGCCATGCGTTTTCGTTTGAAATCGCATACTTTTGGATGCGTTTTGCCTATCGTCCACCGCATACATTGGAAAACGCTGTCCAGAGTAAAGACATTTGAAAACGGAGCCAAACGAAAACGCATCAGTATGGACAGCAAATACGGAGGCTTTTAAAAACACTGCCGTCATTCGAAAACGTAGCCAAACGAAAAAAATTATTAGTGTGGACGGGCCCTCAGTTCTTATACAAACAATTCACATGTATATATTGATTGTGAACATCGACATTACCATCATGAAAACAATCGAAATCTGTAATGCCCTACATGTAAGAGGCACAAATTGTCTGAAATCATTTTATTGCAGTATATATAAAGCGAATAAAAATGACACAGGAATGATACAGAGTGAATTAGTAGTCTTTTAAAGCCTGGCAATTCTTAAATAACCAACAAGACCAATATAAAATCTGCATTTGGGCGCAAATAAACCACAAAAATAAGTTTATAATAGAAAAAAGCAAATCGCGTACCAATGACGTCCAGTTGTATGCATAAACCCTAGTGTCTGTAGATATGACATCACAATGTCAGAGTTAATTAGCTGAATACTCTCAGTGAAAGAAAACGACAAAGATAGTGAGCAACATGTCGCTTTGCAATGTTTAGGATAACAGTAGCATGCTCAATGAGCCAATCAGAACGCTGACATTATTGCATGTGTTTTGCTAAGTGCGTATTATCGTAATTGATTATTAGATCAAGTATTTTCAGTATTGATTTTCAGTCGTATAACCAAATATACCTGTTATACAGGTAATTCATCAGTTCGTACAAATTTGGTTTTACAATTATTAATGTCTTCTGTGGTTTGGTTTGCGGGATTAACCCACTTCATATATAAATTATCCGCTATTTCAACAATCGGGTATGACCGATACTCGGCTCCAACATTTATATTTACAGCTGGGTGAGTAACATTCTAAAAATTACTTCCTACACTAGTGATGTCATATGCCGCTATCATGTTCAGTATTAAACTCGATGTTTATTGAAGACCTTGTTACGTGAATATAACATGAATTATCTTTACTTCGACTGAACAACACACCTACAAAGAGAACAGAACTCAACACACTTACAATTTGTACATGAAACAAACTAACAAAATATTGAGGTTTACTCCCCGTGTTAACGCCATAGCTTGTACGGGTATATAATATGAATGACCACAAGCCTACACCATTACATATTTAACAATTATACCATGAGCCCGCGTTGGATACAAGATGATAGATAGCCAACGAGCGCGTAGCGCGAGTTGGCTATAATCATCTCGTATCCAACAAGGGCAAATGGAATAATTGTTTTATTAAAATCTTAGGTTACTTTAGGTGAAAACTTCGGTATTACTTTTTAAACAAGACTATACATCGACTGAGTGATTTTTCAGTTCGATTAAATGAAGTATGATTTGTATGAAAACGGCGGCAAACGTCTGGCGACCGGCGCTGTCTTCGGTCAGTTCGATAAACAAGCTGAATGAAAATAGAGCTGCAAGACTGAATTTTCTTCGGATTAATATTCGCTGTTTCTTCGTATATTCTGGAAAATTGTGGAAATGTGGAGCTGAACATTTTTCATTTTACAAGTTGAACTGATGGACAGCTGAACGGGTTGTTTATACGGCGAGCAAATCGTGCACGTCTGCAGAATAATTCTGCAGACGTGCACGATTTGCTCGCCGTATAAACAACCCGTTCAGCTGTCCATCAGTTCAACTTGTAATTTGTGTTGAGACGAGCGAAACTGAGCCAGTTGAAATCAAGCTCACTGAAGTATTAAAGAGCAAAGGAAAGAGTCAATATCTACATGGATGGAGAGAAAAAGAGTGACCTTTCAAGATAATTTCAATGTGAAGTGATCCGGCTTCGATTGTACCATTACCAACGCTTGACGAACTGTGATATTGTTTTCAATGCTTCGTCTCTGATGGATATTTATTGTGCTGATTTTAAAAACTTAGTCCAGCTGGAATTAACAAGCCTCTTCGAAATACAAGGTACTAGGTTAAGCTTAAATATTTTGTAGTGTAATCCATTCATTTTGAACGAATTTGTGCAGATTTGTATTGGTTTCTGGACTGTCCCGTAAATTGTTTCAGGCTTCCTTTTATAAATAGTGCTCGTTCAGTTGCATTTGTTGTACAATTACAAGCATTTCCCATTAAATATTTCGTTCCAAACTTTGCTGCATTTTCTAGCAGTTTTGTTACTCCGTCTTCAGTCAATTCTGCCGTGAAACAATTTTCTCCGGCGGCCATTGTTTCTTGGAGAGAGAAAAAATTCAGCTCTCTTTCTCGCTGATGCGTTCATGGTATAATGGCTCATATCCCATGGCCTCTAAGCCAATCAAAACTCTAGAAATGCATTATCCAATGGTTCAGTTTTTAATAAACATGTATAACAACGTATTTGGTTCACTGTGTATATATAATTTATCCTGCCGGCCACACGACAGACAGAAGGTCGGAGGGAGTGGGAAAAAACATTACCAAGTTTAAAAAAGCTCTAATCAGCAGTGAGTTCATATACATTTCTTGTTTTTTATTATAGTTCTTATCGCTTGTTTTTTATTAACCCTTAAGGTACCAACTACGCATATATGCGTGCTTTGGAGTCTTACACATCAAAGCCACTGTGACGTCTTCAATTAACACGTGACAAGATTAGTTTGACACGCATCTGATGCAGAAAGGATGGATTGTTGTAACCGTGCATCAATTTTGGAAATCTAACAAATTCTTCTACAGTTAAGCTGGAAAAACCTGTTCAATTTTTGTTGAAAAATCAGTGGCAAATTTGGCTCTCACACCCAACATACTTCCAGGTTCATTTTTCAGCTCCCTTAAAAGGTTAGGTCAAAACCTTTCCAGCTGATAGGAAGTAAATCAAGCGCCGAAGATAGCAAGAAAAAAAGGGTGGTCAACGATAAAATTGAACGGTTTTGCCCCAAAACCTTTTTTTAATCTTCCCCTAGTTCTCCAAATGGCATTTTTAGCAACGGTTAGCCAAATTTCGGGTGACAGCATCAAAAATGCGTTTTTCAGTGCCAATTCTGGTACCTTAAGGGTTAATTGCTGTGGATTTTTAATTTATAATTTTTATCTTATATTCAAGTACGTGTTTTAACGAGTTGTAAAGCCCCTAAGCGTACGTTACGTGATTAAATATACTACTACTACTACTACTACTATCAAGGAAATATAGGAGTCCGAATCCAAGATGGCGGCTAAACACTCGAACGAAATCAATCATTTGCTCGCCCACCAAACAAATGCCTGGACTGCATGTTTATGTAATTTAACTCTTGGGGTTATTCCTTAGTATTGCTCGTCACATCCTTACTGTGCATAATTCGCGGACATTAAAAACAGGGCCGCTTTTTCTTTGTGGTTATTCTCACCAGTGAGGAAAATAATCGATTTCTCGTGAACGAGCATGGTTACCTATCTTTTTTTCACATATTTTAGTCTAGCAATCATCATCTTTCTACACAATGATAGCCTGTTCCAGGCGTTCGAATAGTGGAGGAGCGACGCGAAAAGATTCGCGCCCTCTCCCCAATCCCCACGCCTATTATTCACTCGTCACTCTTCGCGCTTCGCGTGTCTTTTCGCATTGATCCCCCACTATCCGAACGCCTGGAACAGGCTAATACAACGAGTATAGGCCAATTTCTAATACATAAAAATAAATAATCACTGAAAATTTGAACTTATTCAGAACAAATACGTCTTTCATAGTTGATATTATATAATTATAAGTATTTTTAATCGGCCATATCTCTTAATTTCGCGGGTTGGTGACCTATTCTTTTTATTTTATATTTTGAGACATTGCATCATCGCAATGATCAATATCAGGGAAATGTTCTGAAAGTTCTTGCTCAATCTGTTTCTGTAATTACTGGACCAAGATGTATCCCATGGCTTTGATGTGTTTGTTTCCATTATCTGGCGAGCGTGTTGCTTCGTTTCCACACGTATTGGAGTCATCATGCGTTCCTCCTGTACCAAACCCAATCCTTGAGTCGCACGTTGAGCAGTCACGTTGATTGTTGCCAAGGATACCGATCCTTGCTTTAGATTGAGTAGGTCTTCCACCTCCGGCATTGAAACCTTCCTTGTTACAGTACCTCTGTAAGGAGCCTTGCGAACCAAGCAGCGCTTTCCACGTGTTACGACCCAGTGAGGTGGCGCGGAATTGCCCGTCAGCGATCAGTGAGTGCAGCGAGATGGCGTGCTTGTTTATGACGATGAACTTAATCTGAGGGCCGATCCTCATACCGACACAAATCTTGGAGAATGGTGTGCTCCAGTAGGTCGGTAATTTAGTTTCTTGTTGGTCGAAACCAGTCCTCCCTTCTGGAACGTTAAAGGTTTCGTTGTTGCTCCAGAAATCCGAATCGTAATGAAAGTTTTCCTTCGAAAATAAGTTGAAATTTGAATTATCAATATTAGTGTGCGTAAAAGTGGATGAAAATACAATGCTTCTGCAAGAACTTGGGGGAAAACAAGCTCCGGATATAGTCCATAGATGAGTTATGGCAATCCGTCAGATTAATTTATAATGTTATAGTTTAAAAACTATAATATTGTAAAATATCTTGCACAGCCATGGAGTGTGCAATTCAACAGTTCAAAAGTTCAGCTAATTAAACTACTATACCTTTTAAAGAGAAAAATTCATTTTTGCATGATTAATGAGATAATCTAATATACATCATTGCTTCTAATGACCATGATTACATTATTTTTTCCATGATCACTATACAATGGTCTCGCTTGTTATAACGGCCTGCTTTTAATATTATTTCATTACACATAAATGTCACTTTCACTGCCTATTACCATTGAGCCATCTATCTTCATTGTCAAGGTCCATCCTCCACCTCCACATTCCCCATGTTCCCCCAGGCCACTGCTGTCCATGTGACAATAGACTGGGATCAACTCAGATCCAATGTTCAGTAAGTAGTCTTTGTTTTCTTTGAATCTGCAAACCAAGAATGTTCACAATTGACAGCAGAAAATGATATAGGACATTAGTTATAGCATCACCTGTTTGAGTGTTTTCTTGTAAAAGACGGTTCATTCACATTCAGTGCATCAAAGCGTACCGTGTGCATGTAAAGTACTGGTATCGTGAAGAATTAAAGAAAATATTGCTTTTGTCTTGGGCAAAACCAAATCTACAACCATAGGGAAGCGACATGACCGTGTGGTTTTGGGCGCTGGATTGAAAACGTGCTTTTAACTTGTAACTTCTATATTTTAGTTTTATTTCTTAATATTTATCTACTACAATGCTTGTAAATTTTGTATATATTATCATTTTAAATGTTTATCTTTTTATCCATGTAAAGCGCATTTGATCATTTAAATATGAAATTTCGCGCTAAATTTTAATTATTATTATTTATTATTATTATTATTATCCTGCCATGCCACTAGCTTGATTTGTTCTCGGGAGTCCCGAGTTCACCCTCCTGCCAGTTTATTTTATTTATTTATTTTTTAACCTTAGCCACAATGATAGGACAATTACCCATCCAAACTGGAGAGAGAGTAGAGTTGAAGATTTAACCATCATAATCATAGTACGACTTCGAAAAAAAATGTTTGTAGCTGAGATTAAGAATCAGCGAAGTAAATGCGAACCGATCAATACTCCCACATTACATTATTCAATTAATCTACAATTATTCTGCCTGTCACTTACAAATTCTTATCATAAATTTCCTTGCACGTCGAAGCTGTATAAGAAACGAAAGAGATGGAATTCAAAATAAGTATAGTCCTATCTTGTTAACCTGCAAGTTAGTGAGGCTATCGTCCGTATGGATCAAGCTAGCGTAGCGTGGTCCGTACAGAAAAGACCAAGGTTCGATATTCTCCTAGTACGGCCCCGAACAAGGTGGTTGAAATAAGTAACTGAAAGAGCTGTGACAATTACTTAGAAAATATCGGCCTATCCGGCAATAAAGCATTTTGATTGGCTGATTTTAGTTGATGGCCCTCTCAACTATCTTAGTCGTGTAATAAGGAACTGCTAAAAAAGTATCGACAACAAGGGCGGGTTAGGAAACGAACCTTAAGCAAGACAAAAGCTATACATGTACATAGCCTCGCATAATAATTTTTTAAATTATAGGAGCTAAGAGCTAGTAATTATCTGCAGAGAACTTGTCTAGTTTGGTCACGAACCACAAGGGATCAGTCTTGTTTTACTTTTTACCTTGATAATGATGATACCGATCAGTCGAGGAGAAAGTGTTTACTGTCAACGTTTCGATAAACAGAGGAGAAACATTAGAAGAATGTCTAAGCCATGAGAAAGGATAACGTTATTAATAATATTTCAACAATGATTTATTACTTGATCCCGCTATTGTAGAACCGTATACGCTCCTGTACCAAAGTAACAAAATGTATCCTTGTTGGTACGTTACAGCAAGAATTGACAGCAATTTACTTCAACATGTCCAACAGGCTCTGAAGAATGTTGAGTCGTTGAAACGTTTAAAGACGTTTCTTATAAGTAAAAGACACGAGAAAATATTACCTTGTTTGCAATCCCGTCCGTCTTCGTAATATCCAGGTTTACAAGTGCAGTTGTATGATTCTTTGGTGATAATGCACGCAGCATTAACACTGCAGTTATGCGTTCCTGCAAGACACTCGTCGATAACTGAAAATAAAAATGGCATTTAATTAACCTATATTCAATTAGCTTGTGCGTTCACCGATGTAATAAAGAAAGCCTAAAGAAAAAGTATTTTTTTTCAACCGAAAGGATTAATTCAGTCATTAAGTCAGTTATTATTAGTAAAAAAAAATTGATAATAATCCTGTTCAAATCAACTCCTTTACATCCTAACATCTACATGGTACATTTTCAAAATCCTCGTGTAACGGACGCTCCGCAAGTTTCAAGGCACAGTGCAAGCTAAAAAGATAAATATTAAATGCATGTGTGTGTGTGCAGTACTAACAAACTCTAAAAAAAATGGGTCACGAACGGTTGGTGTATATAAAGCAAGGAGGTAGTCATTGACAGCCGACTTAAAGCTGTTTGTCGACGCTATGTTGATAAGGTAAGTTGGTAAGTTGTTCCAGTCAATGATGGTCCTTGGTTAAAAATTAACTAAGCCGCATTCCGACTTGAATTAAGGTATCAGTATACCCCAAATGACCATCATGCGTTGGCGCTGTTTTACGGTCGGACGCTTAACAAAAATCCCAATAAAGTATATATTTCCTGAAAGCTTAAAATTGTAGATTACGAATATGTATTCATTTGAAGTAAAATAATTAACCTGTTTCGAATAAAGCGCTCAATTTCAAAAAGTATATCGGTCCACAAATCAAGTTCGTTTCCGGTCGAAATTGAACGGGAGAAAGGCCCGGCCGCACTAGGCTGACAAAATTTGTTTGGCGCTACCAAATATACTACAAATTTTGTCTCCGCCAAATTTTCATTTTGATAAACGCGTAGGCACTTGAAAACCAAAAATCATGACAAATTATTCGCGAACCACAACATATCAATCACGTAGAAACCGAAAACCTCTGTTGTTGCTGTGAAATTTTGCATTCAACTCAGTCCTCGACAGTCTTTTAAAACCAGTACTTTCTAAAGTTTTTACTCTCCTGCCTTCGTAGTATGATACACAAACTAATAGTAACTAGATAATTCTTCTTCTCGGACTGAAATTTTTAAACGACTTGCATGTTTCTTGCCGTTTTCCCCGACTGTCACTGTCACTTTTTAGCGCAATACTTGCACCCGATCGGACCGTGCACTGTTCACTGTTTATGAAGCAAATTGTGCTACTCAAACATCACTAGGTGCTGCCAGCGGGTAAAATTTGGGATCGGTACTAGTTGTACGGACCGAGGCAAGCGAATAATCACCGCTGTAACCTTGAGATTAATGTATGTGAATTGATGAATCTGTCAGTTTTGACGCTTGACAAAATTTTGTCCTGCTCTGGGGCAGGACGACGGCGCCTTTGAAGTTTGGTAAGGCTTGACAAAATTTTGGTAGGAAAAAAATCGCCGTTCGCACTTGTGAAACGGAACTGATGACAGATATTTTTGCAAAACAAACAAAAATTTGCCTAGTGCGGCCGGGCCCAAAGTGAAAAACATCGCTACGTGTTCTTGACACCTTTCTCTAAAAAACTGTGTCGGGGAATTTGATTACTTGTCTGGTTAGCTTTTAACACACAGTTAAACTTCGAGGGTTGACAAAACACGTATTCTCTGTACAAAAATACTAACACAGTTTTGTTGCCAGACTATTGGAGAATATTCTCTCCAAATTTCAGCGAAAAAGGTTGAAAATTCGTTGCAAACAAACTCGAAACGCGCGCTTCATTCGCTGAAATTTTATTTTCGAAAAACAGGGGAAAACATGTCTTGGGGCGTTCTTCCGGTCTGATGAGATTAAATACACAAGAAGCGTGAAAATAATTATGCGTTGATCGATAAAGAGAAGGCTCGTCTTACTTTAATTGACAACAGAGTTCGTATCGAATACAAATGACCCCCGGGGGGGGTACTCAAAAAAGTTTTATACGGGGAGGCTCCGCCCAGAGGTCCAACCCCTTACCCTTTCATATACCATTTTTCACAGAAAAGGTACCCCTTTCATATACCTTCCATAGAAAATGGTACCCCTTTCATATACCTTCCACAGAAATTATGAAAATGGTACCCCTTTCACATACCTACAGTAGAAGCACTGCATCCCTTTTCTATACCCTTGTAATGAACTTAATGAACAATATATATCACCAGAAATCATCAAGCATTACCAGTAGAGATGTTAACCAAACAATAATATCATTTACTCGTGAAATCTCTACCCTTTCATATACTTCAACTCGTGAAATCGCTACCCTTTCACATACCTCGAGCCTAAAAAAGGACCCCTTTCGGGCGGAGCCTCCCCGTATAGTCCCATTATAGGGAGTACCCCCCCCCCCCCGGGAAATGACCTCAAATGCGCGCTTCTTATGGCCAGGAGAAGAAAGTTATCCTCTCACCGATCGTGATACAAGTAAAACAAGAGTTTATGGCTTCGGTTTTCCCTCCATTTAGCCTATCGGTGGGATATTCGCCCACATGGATATGCAACCGCGAGCGATTTTCAAGTTGTCCTAATCAGTGATGTGATCCGGTGTCACTTGAGACCCGGTTGAGACGAGCGCTTCGGCTCAATTCAGTACCGAACAATTTCGCATTTCGGTATATTCTTACTTGAAAACGCGGACACAGTCTGTTATGTCTCTACGGACATTGCAAGATGCGGCTTTCGAATTTCGGGTGAATCTACAAACACATCGGCCCTCATGTTACGTGACTTTTTGTACGTACATGTTGACAAACTGTTGACGGCTCTCGATTGGAAATAATTAATGGCGAGAATCGTTTTTTTTTTAGAAGCAATCTTTTTTCGTGAAACTTTTTGGAAATGAAAGGTCTTGATGTAATCTATGTGAAGATAACAAAAAGTAAAATCTTGCAAAATGGTCAAATTTGGGGTATACTGATACCTTAAAGAGTTATTCTCTTCATAATTGCGATCGAGAGTAAGGTCAATACCACCCATTCTGACACCCTTGCTTTTTCCTCTTGAATTTAAAGAGCATCAAAAACGTTTAACCTTCGCAATGCCTTCCGTCTCCATTATATCCAGGTTTACAAGTGCAGTTATATGATCCTTTGGTGTTATTGCACTCAGCATTTATACTGCATGTGTGTGTTCCTGCAGTGCACTCGTCAATATCTGTGAACACAACACGACATATATCAAGTATTCGAAGTACTACTTGCCCAGATAGTCAGACCAGGATAAAGCTAATTCAGGATTAGCACCTTTTACAAGTTATCAGTAACAACTTCTCTCCAGCCCAACTTTTTTCTCCGACATTTCTAACTTTGGAAATTGTCACTGTAACTTAGCATTATCAGTGTAAGCAAAGAGCTTATGACCTAAGAATAAGAAGAAGAAGAAAAAGAAGAAGAAGAGAAGAAGAAGAAGAAGAAGAAGAAGACAGCAAAACAGTCAAACCTCTGCTAAAGGACACCTCCCGTAGGCGGAGACCTCTCGTAAGCGGAAACTTGGTCATGTTCCCAGCTACATATAAACACTGCATTTTTAACCTCCCATAAGCGGACACTTTTTCTGGTTCCGAGGGTGTCCGCTTACGAGAAGTTCGACTATTTAGTGTTGTTTTCACTTTATCGACTCACCTCTGTCACAATCTTGGCCCTCGAATCCTTCAATACAAACACAGCGATATCCTCTGTCTGTAAAACCGGTTTGGCAGGTTGCGTTGTTCCTGCATCGGTTGTTCAAACAGGCATTCTAAAACGCGAAGAGAAAAAAAATATTAAAATTACAATTAAAATACGCTACAATTAAAATACGCTACTAGTAGTGGCAGGGGTGTACGATGGACTGATAATTTGGGACTTAAGGGAAATTTTCTTTATCGGAAGGCTCCAAATGTCGGTGGACTTATTTTTGGTGGGTGGGGGAGAATATAATTGGAATTAATTTGGTGTTTCAAGAACTGTTTAGAGCAGGTGACTATTTATTTTGGAAGGTTTTTATTTTTATTTTTGGACTGGAACTTTGCATAGCTAATCTAACATTGCGCCCTTTGGTCGTATTAATCGTTAAAGGTGCACTTTCTATTTATTCATCGTAAACTACGTCTTTTACGATTAATAAATAAAGAATTAACGATTAATAACCAGGTTTATTAGGCTAAATCAGTGAGCAGCACCGTGATAACTTTTCCTGGTAAACTGTTTTTTTTTTCTACACGTTTCGTTTGTTTATGACTTCCGATATTATGGACTTACTATCATGGTGCTCATGGTGGTCATGGTGGTCATGGTGGTCATGGCGGTCATGGTGGTCATGGTGGTCATGGTGGTCATGGTGGTCATGGTGGTCATGGTTGTTTGGTGGTCAAGGTGGTCAAGGTGGTCAAGGTGGTCATGGTGGTCATGGTGGTCAAGGTGGTCATGCATGGTAGTCATGTTGGTCATGGTGGTCATGGTGGTCATGGTGGTCATGGTAGTCATGGTAGTCATGGTAGTCATGGTAGTCATGGTAGTCATGGTGATCATGGTAGTCATGGTGGTCATGGTAGTCATGGTAGTCATGGTAGTCATGGTAGTCATGGTAGTCATGGTAGTCATGGTAGTCATGGTAGTCATGGTGGTCATGAAAGTGGTCATGGTAGTCATGGTGGTCATGGTGGTGGTTATGGTGTTCATGGCGGTGATCATGGTGCTTGTCGTGGATTGTACTATTATTAGCTGTACACCCTGCCAAGCTTGGTTTTTAATCGTACATTGTACGATTTATAAACGTGAATTACAAATTTATAATTCGTAAAAGACGTAGCTCACGATTAATAAGTTGTGTTTGAGAGTTATGGGACTTATGGTTGGAAGCCAATCTCGTTCCCAGAGTCCTCGTTACCCTTTTCCAGCGATGGAAGGACCTCTGGGGGGAAGCGATCCGCCGTGACAGGCTTCTTGGACTTCCGGTTCTACTGCGCATGTGTTCGACTCCATGTTTCAACTAACGGACGACATGATTCTTGGACTTCCAGTCTTATTGCGCAGGTCAGGCGTTTCACTCTTTCCCAAAGGTCCTTGGCTCTACCGCTGGACAAGGGTAACAAGGACTCTGGGAACAAGATTTATTGGAAGCCGTAACGGTATTTTACCTCTGCTCCACGGTATACATAATTCGAGTTTTTTTCCAGCTCGTTCTCGTGCCCTTCGTGGGTAGAATTATTCAGTTCACATTTGTGTTTTCCAGTTACACTTCCTATCATAAAATTATAACTGAAACAATTGGCTTCCGTGTAGCATGATAACTCGCAGAGGTCCTGTGACATTACGTCAGTGATCAGTATCACGTGATTTAATAGACGTCTGCCGTTAACCGTTTGTCTGGCTCTGAACTCCAACTGACGACAGTCGTCTGAAAAAGATTTGTTATTTTCAATGTCATGTTTTGAAAATAAATTGCCTGACGAAGGGATTCCATGTTCAGAATTTTTTTTTTTTTAACGCAAAATTTGTATAGGTCATAGCAGCACGGTTGAAAAACGCAAATGGCTTCGTCATTGACCCGCGACATACAACGCAGGATCAAGCGCGCGGTTCAAAAATGCTTCTTTTCGCGGGAAAGAAAACCTGGTGTTTAAACTCAAAAAATAAGGTGGTTGTTTAATAAATAATCATTTTAATCGGATTGCATGAGTTGCAGTGGTATTTTGGTAATAATTCCGGATAATTTTACGTATCAGTACACTACATTTACTTATAACATTAGGCTATTCTGAAATCAATGTCCTTCGAACACACTAAATAACCAGGTTTGTCTCATGTTCCTCGAGTTATTTCAAGATTTCCGACATTCGCCGATGAAAAGACATTTGCACTGCACTACAATTTTAAATTAAAGGAACAAATCCAGAAACGTTGAAAATATATGTATGCGCGGTAGTGTGCATTATTGAAAGAAAATGAGTTGAAAACATGACCGAAATGAAATAATATTAAAAAAACTAACTAACCTTGCGAGAGAGTTACCTCGAGTATCAGAGAAAAAACCACGAAGGCAACAAAAGAGATACAGAAAGCAGGAACCATGATGGAGTATTGTAAAATATGTCTAACGGCTAGAGCTGGGAGACAAGACTGTGAAACTTATCGCACCCACACCTTACAGTGCATTAAACTAGCCAATAGCGACTTGAAGGCCGTCACTTCAATCAATCAAGTGTTTCAATGCTTGGTTAAACAAATTAAAACAAACAAAATGACTGGCCCATGATTACAACCCAAAAAATAGAGTGTGTTTTCCAGCAGGGTTGCTCGTGATTTCGACTTTTCGACGAGAAGCATGGAGAGGATTTAGGCTTATTATTGTGGTGTAAAAATATACTTCATATACAGGTGATTTCATTGCTGTGTTTAGCTACTTTAAAGGTTGATGAATTATTGATTGCAAATTTAACAAGATGCGTTATATGTGTAAATAACAAATTTGTTATTCAATTGCCTGAAAATATATCATATTTCTTTCTTGACGAATCCAGAGTGAAACGTAATATAATTATAAATTACAGAAAAAGATATCAAAGGATGTCCGATGAGGCAGTAAGATTTGTACAAGGCTGCAAAGTTGTCCAGGAAAATTGAAGATTTGAAGATTTTCTCCTTAAAATAAAAATAAAAAATCCTTATGGACAGACTTCAAACATTAATTGCAGTAGGTAATTCATTTATATAATTTCAGAAGTTTCACGATTTATCAAGGCTAGAAAATTAAGCACAGTACTTAAATTAATCAATTTAATAAGATAGTTAACACAACATCTCAAAGATCCTTTTCACAGAAAATTAATTACAATACTTACTACGCGAATGAGTTATGGTAATTTGTTGCAGCTCTGTTTTTCCTTTTCGCGACCAGACAGCTTTGTTAAATGGCTCTGAACACAATTAAAAAACATAGCAGTTTTTTTTTTAATTGCAACACAAAGTACTACTTACAATACGAATACGTACTTACAATGCGATACTTACATTACTTACAATACGATTACTACTTACTATACGATACTTACACTACTTACACTACTTACAATGCGATACTTACACAACTTACTTACATTACTTACAACTGATACGATTCTTACACTACCTAACAATACGATACTTGCACAACTCAATGCGATAGTTACACAACTTACTTACATTACTTACAATACGATTCTTATACTACTTACAATACGATACTTGCACTACTTACAATGCGATACTTACACAACTTACTTACATTACTTACAATACGATTCTTACACTACTTACAATACGATATTTAGAATGCAAAACTTACACAAGTTTTTTTCCACTGTTTGTTATTAGTTTTACACCTAAGGTACGTATATTTATAAATTAAGGTTTTGAAAGAGTATCCACTTAGCCTTAAACATCTTCAGATTATTACACTTCAGAGCAATGAAACGTTCAGTTTTATATTTTTGTTTTGCAAGTTCTTGAAAGGAAGGAAAAGAAGGAAGACTATTATTTCTACGACAGTTCCATAAATGTAGTTTACCCAAGACAATTAAATAGTTAAACAAAAGACATTTAGTATCTGTGACGCCGATTAAAATAGTTTTCAAGTCAAGTTTCCTTTGAAGACTCAAATCCATCCCAAAATTCACGGGAATGAACACAGTGAAGAAATAGATGATCGATTGTTTCTCGAAAAGTGTTGCAAAAAGTGCATAGATCACTTTGTATCAAACCTATCTTAGCTAAACGGGAGTTTGTAAATGTAATGTCATTCAATATATTGAACTGAAAACATTGCACAAATGTTTCACAGATACCAGATCTCATTAAGGAGAAAGCTTTTCTTATCAATAGAAAATTTGGATTACAACTTTATGAAGCCTCTGGACTCTGTCACCTTATTTGATATAAGAAGAACATAAAAATCTCTACTCTTACTTAGTTCTGGATTAAACATTTTTCACCGATTTGAAATTGTAGTGCTCTAAGACGATCCCTATTAACTTCGCGGCTTCGAATTCTTAGTTGTTTTTGTACAGCACAGCGAACACCAGTCCAGGTCAGAAAGTTAGAATCTCTTAAACCATTTAGTCTTGCTAGTTCAAAGGACTCTGTATTACTCACATCAAACTTTAAGTCGCTTACAGCGCGGACACTCGAACCGTGAACGCTTTGGCTTTATTTTGGCTTTATTTTGGCTTTATTTTGACTTTATTTTGACTTTATGTTCACTTATGTTGTACTTATTTTGTATTTTTTTCTGAAAAAAAAATACAAAATAAGTGAAAATAAAGTCAAAACCAAAATAAAGCCAAAATAAAGCCAAAATAAAGCCAAAGCGTTCACGGTTCGAGTGTCCGCGCTGTAAAATAACAATATTGGCACTATTATAATGATGTTAATATATAGGTTTACCGTTAACTCTAATCTTATGATTGTTCCAAATGATGATTTCGCGAATAGGACTGACAACTTCAAATTTAAAGCGAAAATCTGATCACCATTGTAACATCTCCTTATAAAATATTGGGGAAAAGTTATAGTCACAATAGAGAAAAAAAAGTATCCACCAAAAGGTTTTAATAAATATAGAAAATAGGCTTTTCAGGGGTAGGAATCCTCGCTAAGGAGTCTTGCGATCCATGAAAGTCGGAGGGATTTGATTGACGTCGCAAGATCAGTTACGTTTAGGCCACCGTATTCAAAACTATTTATTGCCGCCGTTCTGGCGATTTTATCAGGACCCTTCCAGAGAAAATTAAATATGATTGTTTGAAAAGACATAGCAGGTTAATCAATGGAGAGAATGTCATACACTTTGCGGTTTATTACATCTCATTAACAAACATCTTAGTTGTGTATAAAAAGGCTTCAAAGCTTATTTTGTAGATATCCTGCTTTCTTCATACAACAACAACAGTCATTTCGTGGCTTTGAATTGTCATTTTTCTCCTTTCTATGTAATGAGATATGCCAGCCATAATTTAAGACTGACCCTCAACAGCACCTAAAAATCAATCAAGAAAGGGAGTCATCATCATCGTCATTATCTGTGCTGAACCCATCAGTACTAGTGTCAAATTAGTAGAAGTGGTTGTAACTGATCGCTTGTTGTTGTGTATCCCATTGATTTCGAGACGTATTTTAAAACAAAACATTTCATACCTACCCTCTGGTGCTGTAGCAAAGTTATTTGACAGGAGGTTTCTTAATTGAAAAATCACGGTTCAAGTAAACTCAAACTTCACACGTCATGATAAAATCATCCTAAGCACGCATATTCAGAGTTAACTTAGATAGGTAGATAGAAGATAGAAAACTTTATTTATGCGTCAAGCCTTGTAGCCTGGGAAAATCCCATACTAATTTGGGGACTAATTTGGGGACACTTCCTAGACGAACGCGCAGATTCAGAATCCAGACAAACTGAAGTATATAATCGATCAAGGTTTTCGGAACAGACGATTCCTGCCTCACAATGACCCACAATTATAGTCTGGCATTAGTGATTTATTCAACCTGAAGGAATGTATATGGATATTTTTGAAGAAGCATGTGGAACTATTATACGTTCGGGTCACTTCTTTCAATCGTCACTGAACCAAGATGTGCCTCACTCTTACTTGGGCACAATTTCCTTGCAAATTGTTAAATCCTTCTCCTTCTATATGTTTGTTCAAATTATGTAATAGACATAAGCGTGAAAATAACGGTTGATTTCTGTCGACTCGATAGTTTTGCAATTATTCCAACCCTCCATCGTAGTTCATATGTCAACTGAACATTGTTATATTGCTAAGGCGACCCAGACAACAGACAATTTATGTAATAATGACGCGTTTTTCTTTGTTGATGCCACTCCTTTCTTGCTTTGGCGCTGAGAAGAAGCTCGAGGGAATCTTGCATGCGCATGCTGCGTAGACCAATCATAAACTATTAGTTTTTCGCATGTATACTAGCTCCCTGCCCCCCCCCCCCCCCCCCGCCCCACACCCCTGAAACCAAAGGTAAAGAGAGCATGCGCAAACAAAAATGATTTGTAGTTCTCTACATTCTCTTTCCCAGATCCTCTGTTTCTTTTGGTCACGTGGTTGGCGAAACGGAGGCTCTGGTCTCAGCCGTTACCGGATGACCGAAAATTCCGGACATCCATTCATTAATTCGTGTTGCGCATTCATTTTTTATCAGCCAATTAAAAAATTCGATGTTTTCCTTGCGACCAGGGCTACTCGTTTCCGGCGCAAAGAAAAAACGAGGAGCTCTGGGAACGAGGATGAGTTCTCCACAAAATAATGCGAATAGTAATTTTAAACGACTTGCTGTAATTTTTTAAAAATCTTTAAGAATTTATTTTGAATTTTATGCGTTTAATTTTACTAGTTGCGAAGTCGTAACCGATTCTTTGAGCTGCCTGCCTCTAGAAGTATAGTCGAGGCTTCAGTGTTCTTCATTCGGCGCGTGCAGCATAGAGATTCTGGCGTGCGCACAAGTCAAACATGTATGAACAATACGCACCATCCCTGAAACGGCGAAAAGATAACGCAATAGCTAATCGTTTCTGATTGGTTTACTTGGAGCATGCGCATGCAAGTTTCCCTCGATCCTCTTCCCATTGTAACACATGCAGGAAGTAAAGAAACGAGAAGAGCGAATCGATCGAGGGACTGTACTAACGCCATGCATGAGTTCATGATGTCCTCTGATACAATCTCGTTCCCAGAGTCCTCGTTACCCTTGTCCAGCGGTGGAGCGGCCAACAAGGAGCTCTGGTGGGAAGCGATCCGCCATGAAAGGATTCTTGGACTTCCGGCTCTACTGCGCAAGTCAGGCGGATCACTGGTTGGCCGCTCCACCGCTGTACAAGGGTAACGAGGACTCTGGGAACGAGATTGCCTCTGATACAGTGAGTAAAGTTTTGGTGGAATTTAGTAAGAATGTTTTCTCGCCTTTGGTTATTGGTAAACGTTTGTGTGCGGCGTCTGTTTGGTCTTAAGTCATTACAGCTTTCTTGGATGGATGATTGAATGATGAATGTATTATTTGGTACAATTTGAGTTCTGCATAAAACCAGTTTCTTTCATGTCAATATGACCCAATTTGGATGCTTTTTAATTGATGTGGTGAATTTAAGACTGAATCTGTTTCGTTATTTAAAATAAGGGTCTATTTACACTGAAAGACTTCTTCCTCGACGAGATAACTTGCTATAACTGATTGGTAGCTAGTGGAACAGACGCTTTGAAGATCTTTCCCGATATGTTTCCTACATTTGGGGACCGAACTGCAATGATAATCTTGAATCTATGGAAAATGACTGGAAAACTATTCATTTTGGGGTTCAAGATCTGCCGAAATGTAAGGCTAATGTTGTTTCAAAATAAAGCGCCGAAAAGCCGAACTCGATGTACACTGATGGAATTCTCAAAGGACATCACATCTCGGTATGGTTCCTGATTGTTCTGAGAAATGATTGAACTGTAAGTTGTATGTCTGACCTCATTTTTCTGGTTTAATTTGCGCGCAACGTAGATTTTATATTGTTTTTGCACGGTCACTTGATAATTATTACTTGCACTTTGTCCCATCACCAATTTTATTTGTTAACACTTTTTTATGCACTACATATTCATGTTTATATTTACGAGAAAATAAATGGGTGCCTCGTACTACGCATTACAGTATTGTAAATTGGTTTTAGTTGATTCGTCATTTATGAAAAACTACTCAAATTTAAAAAAACGTGACAATTAAATCACAGTGTCCTTTAAGAAAAAGAAGGAAATAGTCGCTTGCGAATGTCACTGAATCAAGATGTATCCCATGGTTTTGATGTTTTTGTCTCCATTATCTCCTCCGTGTTTTGCCTTGTTTCCGCACGTGTTGGTGTTATCAGGATATCCTCCAGTACCAAACCCAATTCTGGAGTCAGAGCTAGCGCAATCATTTTCGTTGTTACCAAGGATACCGATTCTTGCTTTGGAATGACCGTGGTTGTTGCCAATTGCATTGAACCCTTCCTTGTTACAGTTTCTCTGCAAGGAGCCCTGGGAACCAGGCAGCGTCTTCCACGTGTTACGACCCAGTGAAGTGGCGCGGTATTTCCCATCAGCAATCAGTGAGTGCAGTGAGTTGGCGTGCTTGTTGATGACAATGAACTTCATCTGCTGGCCGATCCTCATACCGAGACAGATCTTGGAGAAGGGTGTGCTCCAGTAGGTCGGTAACTTGGTCTCGTGAGTATCAAAGGCAGTTTTTCCTCCTGGAAGGTTGAAGTCGATCTTGTTGCTCCAGAGTTTTTTATCATAATGAAAGGTTGGCTGATTAACAAAGCAAAAAAGAAACAAACAAAAATAGTTAACACAAGTCCTATACCAACAAGACAGTAAGTTATGTAGACATTGGCATCATTCGGTTGGGTTTGAGTAGTCAGTTATTTATGTCTTAAAAGTATGATTGCTTAGACGAGAATGCGCATACAGTCATTTTTCTTTTCTCACAACATAAGTTTGCCACGTCAGCATAGCACTAGAATGGTATGACGTGTTGCTTGGCAACAAATCTGCATGACGAAAGCTGATACGAACACAGTGAATTCCTAGGTCAATAATTACCTTAGAACCATCAATTTTCATGACCAGCGTCCATCCACCACCTCCACATGCACCAAGGCCAGCGCTCGTCATGTGACAGTACACGTGGACCTTCTTAGAGTCTACTTGGAGCAAGTAAGCTTTGTTTCCTTGCGACCTGTTAAAAATATATATATATAAATGTTGCTACCAAAATATTCGTTTTGACTAAACATATTTAATTTTCGAAAACCTTCTCGTTCATTCGAAGTCTTCAAATAATAGTAATGCAAGTTGCAGCTAACAAGTTCGAAGAGTAAGATTTTATTCCCCAAAGAGTTGCAAAGAGATTAAATTGCCATGAATTGTGTTGGCTAATTACTGACAAAAGTTGTAGAACTTACTTGTGATTCTCGTAGATTTCCTTACACGAAGCAAATGACCGACCTGCCCAAGAGAAAATGCGAGAAAATAAAGCCAAGTGATCAACAAAGAAATACATATTGGATTAAAATAGCATCTTGGAAATTTTACCATTTCCATGAGTTGTCCTGTTCATTGCGGCCATGAGCTGTTCGAACTTTTTCTCCAGAGTTGCCACCAGAGTCGCTTCAAGGGATTTGATGGCTTCCTTGGAGTGTGATTCTTGTACCACGTTGCAGATGATTGTCCTGTCGTCCAGTTTGGCGGGAGGTTTGTTTGACACGGATGAAGTATTCCCGCCATCTACAGCTATGCTTAAAATCGCAATCATAGAGGATAGCAGAAAAAGGCAAACCATAGTCGAGCGCATTTTGTTGAGCGTTGTCTTCACAAGCTTCGCTGAGAACGATTTTTGATGTCGTTATGACTTTCCCCGTATCCAGCTATGTTTCTATATTGACAAGGTGACTCTGTAAACTGAACATGAATTTTTCTTGCCAGTTTTACATCAGCCAATCACACTTGTCCACCTTTTTGTTTATTCCAAGCTTCATTGTTTTTATATTCAGGACTGGGTGATTATAAACTTTCAAGCGCAAAAAAATCTCTGGATCAAAATTTTCTTATATCTTCTCCATAATATTGAGTATCTGAATGTTAATTGAAATCCAAAAAAATATATAAATAATTATTATTATTATACCTCTGCGAGCTTTTCTCAAAATTAGAAAGGTCATTAAACAAATATGTATTTTTTCCTTTTCTAAACAAACCTCGGACGTTCAGTGACAGAACATTCCCGAATGCAGCGACGAGGGGGGAAGCGAGAAAGATGCGTGGAATACGCGAACAAAAATGACCGCGCGGTCATTAGTCGTGAAACGAGAAACGGAGCATAAAGCTAATAAGGGAAAAGACTGTGTCAGATATTGATAGTGTATAAATTCTTAGTCTTGAAGCAGTTGGCTTTCATTCAATCCAGGTGAATTTCAGTTCTACTATCAAAACAGCTTGTGACAAATAAGGCACATTAGAGATCTGCCAAAAATATAATCCAATTATAGGGAAATTAGACAAATTATATCTAAAAGTGCTACAAGTGAACGCACATTCTTGTATCTCAGTTGTACACGGTATTTTCAGGGCTTCGCCAAAATATATATTTAAAACATAAAACTACACAGTCAAGCTGATGACATTTACATTGTTCTCGTTAACATAAAAGATAAACAACTAAACTTAAAGATAGTCTACTTATAAAATAAAATATGATATAAGACACTGCTACTTTGCTGATCTGTTTGTTACATAGTTTGAACATTTGGGATGCAATTTATTTAGTGATTTCCCTGATCAGGACAAGCTTACGTGTAGTTCTGATTTGCGGCGATACTGCTTACAAATCATTCTGTCAACATTTACACTGTACAAGAAAATGTTCTAACTTTTTATTTATTCCACGCACGCTTGATAAAATATGCAATAAATGGTTTGATAAAATACTGGCACAAAATTCACTTTATCATAATTGAATCTCGAACTTAAACTCAGTTAAAGCTTTACAGCGATCAATAGATTTATCCTGAAGTTTTCTTTGAGGAATATCACTCAAGCGAAATATATTTTTAGCAATCGAAATATTTTTTTAGCTTCCTATCTAGTCAAGCGCAAGTTGATTTTATTGACTTTATTAAAATGACGTGCACAATGATCATAAATTCGAACCAGAACTGATTTCCGTTTGATTTTGCCCGCTTTTTTCTATATATAATTGTTTAATGATGGTTTTGAGATATTTAAAGTGCCGCATTGGGTATACAGAGCGTTGGAATCTAATCAGTTATTAAAGACATCACGCGACGGTAAATTCGCTTCCAGTGTTACAGAAATTTTGCTATTCAAACAGATGATTGAAACAAATGATACTATCTGCTATCTGCAATATCTTCTTTTTTTCTTTTGAGCAGGGAACTTTTTAACGCTTATTTAACGCTGTATTTTTAAACTCATATTAAAGAGACTACAAGTCTGAACTGTTGAAAGTTTAAAACATTTTCTTGGCGCATTCTGCACGCTTTGCAATTGATGACCTGATTAATTTAAATTGAGGCGCAATGACATTTCTCGCGATAAAAACGAACTGAACATTTGAACACAGAGACTCATATTGGAAATGAGTATTGCTATGCAAAATGCAAAATATATGTATGCCGAGTTTATTAAAAATATTGCTTAAATGTAACATATGAGGTTTTCATCTTAGGCGATGTTATTATTCCATGTTTATCTGTGACTGATTTCAGATTTCAAAATTCCAATAGTATATACTGAAGCCAGTGCTTATCTCTCACCTTATTCAACTTCTATTCACTGAGGGTTTGAAGGATTGTCGTGTTGTCACCAAATATCCCAATAGTTTCAGTGAGTTTTTCTGATTGTTCATGTGTTTTATCTCGAGTTCGACGCCATATTCAAAGTTGTGTTCCGTTAATACAAGCCGAGTGGTCTTGGAAACGAGTTTAAGTTAACTGTGCGAAATTTATCAATAGAAATGAAAACTCTCCCCTCCCCCTAGAAAGCAGTAAGACTGGGCCCTACTTCAAATTAGAGATCTTACTATGCTGCTATATGCTGATCTTGTTTGTGTGACGGCCATTTTGAATTTGCGCAGTCCGTTGGTACAAGCTCAGGAACCGAAAAATTAGGGGGACTGGGACGACCGAGAAATTCAGAAATTCTTTGAACATCCGATTGCGCGCTAAAATTAAGTTACATTTTCTTAGAGCTAACAGAGGTTTCTCGGTTCCAGACTGTAGCACCAGCCGATCGCGATTTTAAATTCAAAATGGTCCTTGAAATACCGTCAAATTCAGTTAATACTGAGCCCCCCCCCCCCCCTTCTTTTTTTTTGCTCCTAAAAAGCCTTTTGAACCAATATAAGACCAGCTAGGGTTTTTTATTTGATATCGAGAAGGCCCTGGGGACGAGGTTGGGTGTCGGTTGGGTAGCTGGTGGACCTGACGCTTGATGGTTGGCTGGAGATAAAGCGATTGTTTTGTTACATTTGGGGAAATAACTAAAATGGAAAACTATATTAACTTTTGTCTTCAATTTTTCGATTATGACTGGGAAATAATTTATTTATGCGTGTTAAAAGATCTGGCAAAGTTAATTTAAGTTCCAAAATAAAGCGCCGACAAAGCCGAATTGGACGTGCACTGTCAAAGGACATGAGATCTCTGTATGATTCCTGATTGGTTCTGAGCAAATTAAGTTCGAATTATAAAGGGGTATAGGAGCAAATTACAACCAGATCTGCTCTGTTTGCCTGGAAATGTTCAATTTAGTGGCAGGTTTCCGAGTAAAAACTCCACCAAATTCAAAACAAACACTAACCAAATATTGTCTCTGCCCTCAACAAAGGCTTTTTTCCGTTAATTGTGACCCTGGGGGGGGGGGGGGGGGGGGAGGGGGAAGAACGTGCCCCCCATATGTGGTTTTGCGAAATTTTGCCCCAAAAGTTTTCAAATTTTGCTGCTATAAAATGTATGCTGGGGGCAACTTTACTACTTAAACCTTACTCTTAAATTCGAGTCCTGGTTATGAGATATGATCCACTGGAATGTGGTTTATTTGCGCGCAAAGGTAGATTTTGTATTATTTTTGACCGGTTAATTGAGAATTATTACTTGCACAAATGTATTTTCAAATAACACTGCTCAAGTCGCTTTGTCCCATCACCAATTTTATTGTTAACATTTTTTGCACTACATTCGCGTTTATAGTTACTAGGAAATGATTTCAAACCTGAATTTGTGCCTCTTAGAACACATTACAATATTGATCAGAAAACTACTCAAAATAAAAAGTTACAATTCTTTGTTATGTGATTGTTTCGATAAGAAAAAGCAGGAAAAAAACAAAGTTACTTGCGAATGTCACTGAATCAATATGTATCCCATGGTTTTGATGTGTTTGTCTCCATTATCTCCTCCGTATTTTGCCTCGTTTCCGCACGTGTTGGTGTCATCATGGTATCCTCCAGTACCAAACCCGATTCTGGAGTCACAGGTAGCGCAATCATTTTGGTTGTTACCAAGGATACCGATTCTTGCTCTGGAAGCTTTTTTGTCATCACAAACTGCATTGAACCCTTCCTTGTTGCAGTTGCTCTGTAAGGAGCCTTGGAACCAAGCAGCGTCTTCCACGTGGTACGACCCAGTGAACTGGCGCGGTATTTCCCATCAGTAATCAGTGAGTGCAGTGAGTTGGCGTGCTTGTAGATGACAATAAACTTCATCTGCTTGCCGATCCTCATACCGAGTCAGATCTTGGAGAAGGGTGTGTTCCAGTAGGTCGGTAACTTGGTCTCGTGAGTGTCAAAGCCAGTCTTTCCTCCTGGAAGGTTGAAGTCGATCTTGTTGCTCCAGAGTTTGGAATCGTAATGAAAGGTTGGCTGATTAACAAAGAAAAAAAAGAAACAAACAAAAATGGTTAACACAGGTCCTATACCAACAACATAGTAAGTTATGTATACCTTGGCATTGTTCGGTTGGGTTTGAGTAGTCAGTTATTTATGTCTTAAAAGGATGATTGCTTAGACGAGAATGCCCATGCAGTCATTTTTTCTTTTCTCCCAACATAAGTTGCCACGTCAGCATAGCACTAGAATGGTATGACTTGTTGTTTGGCAACAAATCTGCATAACGAGAGCTGATGCGAGCTCAGTGAATTCCTTGGTCAAAAAGTACCTTAGAGCCATCAATTTTCATGACCAGCGTCCATCCACCACCTCCACATGCACTAAGGCCAGAGCTCGTCATGTGACAGTACACATGGACCTTCTTAGAGACTACTTGGAGCAAGTAAGCTTTGTTTCCTTGCGACCTGATCAAATATATCAATTAAGTAAATGATGTTTAGCTAAATATGAGTCCAAAATTTTAGAGACGCTTAAAATTAAAACTAAGGTTTACTGACTCTCATTAAAGTTACGATAATTAATTAAACCATTCGTGTTGCTAGTTTATTTTATTTTCGAAAACCTACTTGTTCATTCGAAGCTTTGAAATATTAGTAATGTTGCAGCTAACAATATATCGAATAGTACCGGATTTGCCTCCCCCAAAACTTCGCAGAGATGAAATTGTCATGAATTGTGTTGGCTGGCTAACGGTACAAAAATTGTAGAACTTACTTGTGATTCTCGTAAATTTCCTAACACGAAGCAAACGACTGACCTGCGCAAGAGAAAATGCGAGAAAATAACGTCAAGTGATCAACACAGAAATACATATTGGATTAAAATAGCATCTGGGAGACTTTACCAGCGGGATTTCCATGGGTTGTTCTGTTCATTGCAGCCATGAGCTGTTCGAACTTTTTCTCCAGAGTTGCCACCAGAGTCGCTTCAAGGGATTTGATGGCTTCCTTAGAGTGTGATTCTTGTACCACGTTGCAGATGATTGTCCTGTCGTCCAGTTTTACGGGAGTCTTGTTTGACACGGATGAAGTATTCCCGCCATCAACAGCTATGCTTAAAATCGCGATCATAGAGGATAGCAGAGAAAGGCAAACCATAGTCGAGCGCATTTTGTTGAGCGTTGTCTTCACAAGCTTCGCTTATGTCGGTATTTTTTTTTTTTTTTTTTTTTTTTGAGTAAGTAAAGACTTTATTGAGTATTATGATTACTTATGCTACTTTATACAATTGGATGCTCTACTTACAATTCCTTACATTACATACAATACGATACTTACATTACTTACAATACGATACTTACACTACTTACAATACGGTACAAAAGAAAGAACACTACTTACAATACATACTACAATACTATTACAATGCGGCAATTTACAAAACTCTTACATGATTCCCTTCGCTATTACACACAATAATTTTACTACTATTATACTCAAGATCAGCGGCTTTACAATGACTGTGATTTCTTTACTTGTACGGCATAGCTTTTTTAATACAAAACAGATAAATGGTATGACTTTCCCCGTATCCAGCTAAATTTCTATATTGACAAGCTGTCTCTGTAAACTGAACACGAATTTTTCTCTTGCAAGTTTTACTTCAGCCAATCACACTTGGCCACCTTTTTGTTTATTCCACGCATCATTATTTTTATATTCAGGACTGTTTCATTGTAACACTTTGAAGTGCACAAACATTTCTGGATCAAAATTTTCTCATATTTTCCACAGTAAAACTCGCGCCGACCTTGGGTATCAACTGTAGTGAGTACCTGAATATTATAATACTATACTTCAGTATACTTCTGAGCTTTTCTCGAAATTTGAAAAGTCATTAAACAGATCTTTTCTTTTATAAACGATCCTCGGAAGTTGACACAAACTGTTCGTGGCTGACTTGCGGTGCTTATCTAACCGGCTTCTTCTTACTACGTAACTATATAACCTGTTAATTTTAGTCGTCTTCAAACACTGACTTATTTAGAATGCGAGCAGTCTCAACGACGAGGGGTAGCAAGAAACATGCGTGAAAATGACCGCGCGGCTATGTTAGTATTCTACCCCGTTTCTCTCAGGAAGAAAAAATGACTGCATATACTGATAGTATATATTAAATTATTAGTGGTCCAGCCGTTGAACCAATGGATTCTTAGTTTCTTTCTCGTTCCCGATTCAATGGTTGAAAAAAAGTTTGGATCTAATATTAAATAAAGCTGAACAAACATTCCGTATTTACAAAAAGTAACTTGCTCAATAATGATCTCATTTTAAAGAATACAACGAAAGAATACAACGAGAAAATGATTATTTTTCATATTTTCAGAGGTCTACTAGCAAACAGCTTGTGACAAATGAGGCATATTAGAGATCTGTATGAAAAATAGTACAGTCACATTGACTCCCGATAACACGATTGAAAAACGTCGAGTTATCGTGAGTTCGAGTTTACTTATCGAGGTTAATATTAGTAAAAACAAATGACCTGAAGAGAAAACGAATTTTAACTTCGCCTATAACGGGTGGTTCGAGTTATCGAGGGTTCAAGTTATCGGGAGTTAACTGTAATACAATTTAGGAACATTAGGCAAAGTTCTGTCTAAGCTGAAGTGAACGCAAATTCCTGTTTTATTATTTCTGGTACACTGTATATTCAGGGATTCACAAAAATATTTATTTAATACATAAAACTATTGTCCAGCTGGATGACATTTACATTGTTCTCCTTAATCCAAAAGATAAACAATTAAAGTTCGAGATAGTATACTGATAAAATAAAAGATATAAAGCACTGCTACTTTGCTGTTCGGTTTGTTACGGTAGTTTGAACATTTAGAGTGCAATTTATTTAGCGAGGCTCTCTTATCAGGCCAAGGATACATGTAGTTTTTGATTTGCGGCGATACCGCTAAAGAAATCATTCTGTCAACATTTACACTGTACAAGAAAATGTTCTAACTTTTTATTTATTCCACGCACGTTTGATAAAATATGCAAGAAATGGTTTGATAAAATACTGGCACAAAATTCACTTTATCATAATTGAATCTCGAACTTAAAATCAGTTACAGTTGTTTTCACATAACTTTACCGCGCGATGTTGTGAAGTTCGTTGGGAAATTGGGTACTAGGCTACGAACTAGCCAATTACGTTGCGAATTACACAATCAAATTGGGAACTTCAGAACGAAGTTCGCAATTTCGCTCTGACCAGAGTTCGTAAATTCGAAGTTGAGATACGAAGTACAAGTACGGGAAACACAGCAATATTCTCTGAGCTGGAAAGTTTTATTCAAGTTTTGTCGTAAAATGGATAAAACTGATGCAACCAGTCTTGAACAGGAAATGTTGATACAGTCGGCAATAGTTTCACGAGCGAACCTCCAAGGATTGGATTTTACATCCAACGCGCCAGCCGGAGCACCATGAAATTGAAGCTTCTCGCATCAATTTGAACACAAAATTGTACATATCCTTTTAATGTAGCGTAAACGTGTATGCTGTTTTCATTGCAACCCAATACGGTTGTTCGCTTGTGCTTATCTGATGATCACGCGCGGTGTTTTGTCCCGGGTGTTGTACAGACTATAAAACAGTGGTATTTTGAATTAGCTGGTTGCTGTCAATTTGCAGGAATGAAAGTTTGGTACAACACTTCACTTAGTGGTAATATACGTACATGTATTCGTACTTGACTTATGTTCGAGGCAATTCAATGTCACCGTTTGCGGTTTCGAGTTGAATTAGGTACAAAAAAAATTAATTTCCTTCAACTGGACACATTTTCAATCGAACTTTTGTCTTATGTTATTTGTATTTTAGAGATATTTCTCGTCAGTCAAGGAATACAGTCATACCAGCCTGCGAATACAGCCACCTTCCATCAATACTGGAAACATTATAACTGTGGTGTTCATGTTTGTACATGTACAACGAGACGGCCGGCGCTTCTAGTTTCGATTCTTTACTTGAAGTTTCGATTCTTGTTGACTTCGTCACGCATCCTGCCTGTACAATTTCTTCACCCTTCTTGAAATTGATTAATTGAGATTTTCTTTCCAGTGGTATCGAAGTAGACTTAGGTTTCTCAAAATTAAAGGAAAGAACTTTAATACATTGTGGTGTACTGTAGTTGCAAATATCCATTTATCCGGCACCAGCAAAATAAATTGCAAATACATGTACTGAGTTTATAGTGTGTTTCTTGCATTTCCCTACCGTAAATACAAACGCACATGATTATCATTAGGTTCAATGCATAGTAGACAAGCATTTTCGTATTACATGTATTCTACAAATATATTTTACGGTGTTCAAATTCATACCAGAAGCCGGTTTGAAAGCTCGTCGCATCGTAACTGATCGATAACTGAAATCTTTCAACTTTTCGTAACGAAATATTGGCTGACAAGACTAGGCAGTTTAATATATCCAACTTTTTTTCTGATAAATCTCGACTAAAACTATTGAGCTCAGAGTTGATATTGCTGTGTTTCCCGTACTTATACTTCGTATCTCAACTTCGAATTTACGAACTTTGGTCAGAGCGAAATTGCGAACTTCGTTCTGAAGTTCTAAAGCTTTACAGCGATCAATAGTTTTATCCTGAAGTTTTCTTTGAGGAATATCACTCAAGCGAAATATATTTTTAGCAATCGAAATATTTTTTTAGCTTCCTATCTAGTCAAGCGCAAGTTGATTTTGTTGACTTATTAAATGACGTGCACAATGATCATAAATTCGAACCAGAACTGATACCCGTTTGATTTTGCCCGCTTTTTTCTATAACTGTTTAATTATGTTTTTGAGATATTTAAAGTGCCGCCTGGGTATACAGAGCGTTGGAATCTAATCAGTTATTAAAGACATCACGCGACGGTAAATTCGCTTCCAGTGTTACAGAAATTTTGCTATTCAAACAGATGATTGAAACAAATGATACTATCTATGTTCATGTTATCTTACCGGAAGTTTAGTGACCGGAAGTTTAGTGTCTATGTATCTCGCTGGGAATTGTGGGTAATAGTTCTTCCACCATCATGGCGTCCATGTACTCGAGTTTCCAAGCATTCATTAAAATCGTTTACTTATCAAAGCCATCTTGTGTTAGTATCAAAGGGAAACCTCACAAATGGCGACGAGGATGTGTCAACTGTAATCGAAGACGAGAATATCTGCGTTTGAGTGCGTAATTAGCCAAGAAAATCTGCTTATCGATTGTGTCTTCCATGCGTGTGGAATCTTCATCGGCCTTATCAACCTTCAACGTCTTTAGCCATGGCCACATCAATAAACCTACCGAACTTTCCGGAATTAGAGCTCCATCCGAGAGAAACAGCACCTACCCGTTTTGACAAATACGTCAAACGTCTGAATAATATGTTCGCAGCAATGAACATCACCAAAGCTTCCAAAAGAAAGCCATGCTTCTGCACTACGTAGGAGAGGAAACCTGCGATGTATTCGAAACGCTAACTGTACCTGAACCGACTGAAGAAAGTGATGCATACCAGACTGCCGTCAAAGCTCTTACCGATCATTTCGAACCGCAAAAGTGTCTTGATCATCATGTTTATGTCTTTCGTCGGGAAACGCAAAGGGCCGGTGAGAACATTACCGAGTTTTATACCCGTCTACAGCTGCTTGCACGCAAATGTGAATTCACCGACTTAGAGCTGGAAATCAAACGGCAAATCATTCAAGGCACTTCATCGCTTCGTCTTAGACGGAAAGCAATCGAACAGAGCCTCAACCTGGAAAGACTGCTCAAGACCGCTCGTGCTATGGAAACCGCCGATGAACAAACCAGTGAAATGGAGAAACAACAATCGCATGCGGTCGGTTATGGTCGAAATAAAATCAGCGATGATAAGCCGAAAGAGGGCTCTCGACCAACGTCTGGTTCTCGTAACACCCCGGGCGGGCGTAACACCAAGTGTGGTTCATGTGGTTGGAATTACCCACACCAGGGTAATTGTCCTGCCCAAGGCAAACGTTGCCTGAACTGTGACAAAATGAATCACTTTGCTAAAATGTGCCGCAGTAAACCAACAGCTATCAAAAACACGCCAGAGTTGTTGGCGATGAAGACCCCTCTGGTGATGCAATCTCAACCCTGCCGGTGCGGAAGGAGATGATAGCAACGACCGTGAAGAGTATACATTCAACATTGGCACACAGGAATCCCAAACCGTAAAACCTATCTTCCGAGTCAGGATTCTGGATAGCCCCTTCCGCATAATGGCAGATTCTGGCGCAACAGTGAATATCCTGAGCCAAAAGGACTTTCACAATCTGAAACCGAAACCACAATTGACAGATACAAACACCAAAGTGTATCCATACATGACTGCTAGGCCGCTAGACCTATGTGGCAAATTTCGTGCCAACGTTGCCAGTGATCATGGTGCATCAGAGGAGACATTCTATGTTGCGAAGGGTCATCGAGCTCCATACTTAGCTGGATGACGTCACAGAAATTGAATCTCATCAAAGCGGTTAGCGCAATTGATCAACCATCTGTGAGTCTGCCGCCTGGTACTCCAAACTTCCTCAAAGATTTTCCTGATCTAACTAATGGAATGGGCGAATACAAAGGTGAACCAGTACGTGTACACGTAGACGAAACTATCAAACCGGTAGCACAACCACATCGCCGCATCCCATTCCACGTTAGGAAGCAAGTAGAAGAGAAGCTCGAACAACTTGAGAGAGATGGCATCGTCGAACACGCTGAAGGCCCAACCCCTTGGGTTTCACCGATCGTGGTGGTACCTAAGCCCCAGAAACCAAATGAAATAAGGATCTGTGTCGACATGCGTGCCCTAAACAAAGCTATCGTCCGGGAAAGGCACGTTATTCCTACCATCGATGACGTGGTGTCTGACCTCAATAGTTGCAAAGTCTTCAGCAAGATTGATCTAAACCAAGGATACCATCAGATCCCGCTCCATCCCGATTCAAGACTGCTGACCACATTCTCAACTCATGTGGGGCTGTTTAGATACAAGCGTCTCAACTTTGGTCTCTCGTGTGCTGCAGAAATCTTCCAAAGAAAGTGAGTGACACGATCCATGGCATACCCTGCGTCAAGAATATCAGTGATGACATCTACATCGGTGGCGTAGACAACGAAGCCCATGACCAACACCTAAAACAAGTGTTCAACCGACTTCACGAGAGTGGACTGACAATCAATTTGCTTAAGTGTCAGTTTCGAGTTCCCACCATGCTCTTCTTTGGCCACGTGTTCTCCGAAAAGGGCATGTCGCCTGATCCAAGAAAAGTTGAAGCTCTTCAAAATGTTGCTCCGCCGACCAACGTAACGGAAGTGCGAAGCCTCCTCAGCTCTGCCGCATTCTGCTCAAGGTTCATCAAAGACTTTGCGGTAATCACCAGACCTCTTCGACAGCTCACATGTGATGGGATGAAGTGGCAGTGGATGGAAGGGGTACAGTCGTCATTCGAACGTCTGAAAGCTGCATTGTCCACTGAGACTACTCTTGGGTACTTTGACCCTGAAAAGCCAACGTCCATATTCGTTGATGGTAGCCCCGTGGGTCTGGGTGCTGTCTTGATCCAAGGAGATGAGTCGACCAAGGAAGTCACCACTTCACTATGCCAGTTGTCCGCTAACTCCCACCCAATCTAGATATCCGCAGATAGATCGTGAAGCTCTATCAATATACTGGGCGGTCAAACGCTTCCACCTGTTCGTTTATGGCAAAGAGTTCAAGGTCATCACCGACCACAAGCCTCTTGTGGCTTTGTTCAACAACCCGTCTTCAAAGCCATCTGCTCGGATAGAACGCTGGCTCATGGAGCTGCAGCAATATCGCTTCACTGTAGAGTACCGCCCAGGTTCTTCAAACCCAGCCGACTATGCTTCCAGACACCCAGTTGGGGATCCAGAGTCTCAAAACTATGAAGTGGAATCTGAGGAGCACATTTTGTTTTGTTGCAAAGAATGCTGTGCCAAAAGCCATCACATTGCCTGAGATAGAGTCTGCAACTGCAAAGGATCTAACGCTCCAAGCTGTCATGTCCGCAGTCAAATCTGGCTGCTGGCACAAAGCTCCCCCCAATGTATCGCTATCTGAACTGTCGCGATATGAACAAGTGAAAGAACAATTAACTTGTACCGACACTGTCTTGCTCAAGTCTGATCGCCTTGTGGTACCTGCCACATTACAGGAACGAATTGTTGACATTGCCCATGAAGGTCACTTGGGTATAGTGAAAACCAAAGCTCTCCTGCGAGAGAAGGTGTGGTTTCCTTGCATGGACAAGATGGTGGAAACCAAAGTCAAGGCCTGCTTACCGTGTCAAATCGTAACTCCAGTTTACACTCGAGAGCCGCTCCAAATGTCTGTGTTACCTGACAACCCATTTGATGAAATAAGTATTGACTTTGCGTACGTGGATGGCGAAAACCTTCTTCTGGTGATTGATGACTTTTCGCGATTCCCGTTTGTTGAACCAGTGTCATCAACATCTGCCAGCGCGGTTATACCCAAGCTAGATCAACTATTTGCTACATTTGGAACACCCCGTGTGGTAAAATCAGATAATGGTCCGCCATTCAATGGAGACGAATTTGCTAAGTTTGCTCGTGTGCTTGGTTTTAGACATCGTAAGGTCACCCTACTCTGGCCGAGGGCTAATGGAGAAGTTGAAAGATTCGTGAAAACGTTGAAGAAGTGCATCAAGGCTGCCAAGACTGAAGGGAGGAACTGGAGAAAGGAACTACAAGTAATTCTGCGTAATTACCGCACCACACCTCATGCAACCACTGGTGTTGCCCCTGCTGTATTGTTATTGAAACGTGCTGTCCGTAACAAGCTACCACAAGCCAACCATGTCGACCCTGTGTCCGAAATTGTCCGCAAGCATGATTCAGCACAAAAGCTTAAGATCAAAGCCCATGCAGACAACAAGAATTACGTGAAACCCTGTGACATCAATCTTGGCGAGAGTGTGTTGGTCAAGAGGCCATTTACTGTGTCGAAGGGTGCAACTGTTTATGATCCTACTCCCATGACTGTTGTGCGCAAGAAAGGTAGCATGATCACTGCAAAAAGTGAAGATTGCACTATCAGTAGAAATTCGTCATTCTTCAAAAGGCTGAACCAATCTGGACACAACCGTAACAACGATGATTTTCAGGACAGTGGTTCCGACACTCCACTTGTCAAAAGGCCACACAAGAGTCACCGGGTGTGTCTGTTTCCCCGAGCTTGAACACTCCGGATCTCACCACATCTACACCTGTGAACACTCCTCCCGTACAAGCTGATTTGCCAAGTCTAGACAGCCCTGATGGCCAGGTCAAAGTTGATAGTGCCAAAGAAAGTCCGAAGGGTCTAACTCATGACCAACAGACATTACGTAGATCCACAAGGAGACGAATTCCTCGGAAAATCTTGGACTTATAGACTTGCTGTGTTAAAGAGAATTGATCCCCTTAAATAACATTCCGAGACTGTATGACTGTTTGAACTGAAATGACAATGTTTATATATGTTTGTTCTCATTGGACATTAGCTTAAGTTGAGAAGTTTCAATCTCATAAGCTATTATCAAGTTTATTTACTTTGTTGTTATTATGGCAATTGCTCTTCCTAGTTCTGTGATTTAATAACTAGAAGGAAGGAGATGTAATGTTTATGTTATCTTACCGGAAGTTTAGTGACCGGAAGTTTAGTGTCTATGTATCTCGCTGGGAATTGTGGGTAATAGTTCTTCCACCATCATGGCGTCCATGTACTCGAGGTTTCCAAGCATTCATTAAAATCGTTTACTTATCAAAGCCATCTTGTGTTAGTATCAAAGGGAAACCTCACTGCTATCTGCAATATCTTCATTTTTTCTTTTGAGCCGGGAACGTTTTAACGCTTGTTTAACGCTGTATTTTTAAACTCATATTAAAGAGGCTACAAGTCTGAACTGTTAAAAGTTTAAAGCATTTTCTTGGCGCATTCTGCACTCTTTGCAATTGATGACCTGATTAATTTAAATTGAGGCGCAATGACATTTCTCGCGATAAAAACGAATTGAACATTCGAACACAGAGACTCATATTGGAAATGAGTATAGCTATGCAAAATGCAAAATATATGTATGCCGAGTTTATTAAAAATATTGCTTAAATGTAACATATGAGGTTTTCATCTTAGGCGATGTTATTATTCCATGTTTATCTAGTGACTGATTTCAGATTTCAAAATTCCAATAGTATATACTGAAGCCAGTGCTTATCTCTCACCTTATTCAACTTCTATTCACTGAGGGTTTGAAGGATTGTCGTGTTGTCTCCAAATATTCCAATAGTTTCAGTGAGTTTTTCTGATTGTTCATGTGTTTTATCTCGAGTTCGACGCCATATTAAAAGTTGTATTCCGTTAATACAAGCCGAGTGGTCTTGGAAACGAGTTTAAGTTAACTGTGCACAATTTATCAATAGAAATGAAAACTCTCCCCTCCCCCCTAGAAAGCAGTAAGAATATGGGAACCTACTTCAAATTAGAGATCTTACTATGCTGCTATATGCTGATATTTTGCTGGTTGGCGTGATCGCTGTTTGTGTGACGGCCATTTTGAATTTTACGCAGTCCGTTGGGTACTATTGTAACTCAGGAACCGAAAAATTAGGGGGACTGGAACGACCGAGAAAATTCAGAAATCGGAACATCCGATTGCGCGCCAAAATTAATTTATATTTTCTTAGAGCTAACAGAGGTTTCTCGGTTCCAGACCCGTAGCACCAGCCGACCGCGATTTTAAAATTCAAAATGGTCGTTGAAATACCGTCAAATTCAGTTAATACTGAGTACTCGCACCCCCCCCCCCCCCCCCCCCTCCACCACCATTTTTTTTTTTGCTCCTAAAAAGCCTTTTGAACAAATATAAGACCAGCTGGGGCTTTTTATTTTGAATACCGAGAAGACCCTGGGGACGAGGTTGGGTAGCTGGTGGACGCAGTGACGCTTGATGGTTGCTCGGAGATAAAGCGATTTGTTTGTTACTTTTGGGGAAATAATTAAAATGGAAAACTATTAACGTTTGTCTTGAATTTATCGATTATGACTGGAAAATAATTTATTTAGGCGTGCTTAAAATATCGGGCAAAGTGAATTTAAGTTCCAAAATAAAGTGCTTACAAAGCTGAATTCGACGTACGCTGTCAAAGGACATCAGATCTCGGTATTATTCCTGATTGATTCTGAGCAAATTAAGTTCTAATTATAAAGGGATATAGGAAAAAATTACCACCAGATCTGCTCTGTTTGCCCCCGAAATGTTCAATTTAGTGGCTGGTTTCCGAATAAAACTTCACCAAATTCAAAACAAAAGCTAACCAAATATTGTCTCTACCCTCAACAAAAGTGTCCCAAATCAAAATGATCAAAAGTTAATACATACATACATACATACATTTTATTGGACACTCCCCATAGGGCTTTTCAGGCCAATTTACAAATAATGATAGTTAAGAATATATACATGTTTACAAAGGTTTGAAAAGTACTAATTAAAACTAATAATGCTAAACTAAACTAATGCTAGACTAAACTAATAATGCTAAATTAATATAAGAAACTATTTGATCTCATCTTTCTGCCAACGTTCCAGTAATGATCTCTTGAGAGAGTTTTGAAAACTTTGACGGACTTTTTGTCTTTGAACTCGGCTGGAAGAGCGTTCCATAACTTTGTACCTCTGTAATCCTATTAATCCTATTGTGCCTGGGCTTCTTTTTTTTTCGTTAATCGTGAGCGTGGGGGGAGGGGGAGGGAGGGGGAGGGGGCAGAAAGTGACCCCATATGTATCTCCAAAAGTATTGATGCCATAAAATTGAAACTTATATTGTGCGTCAAGCATCCAAAAATGTTTATTTTAGTTAGTGACAGTCACGTGTCAATGACGTCATTGCTTAAACAATCCGCCATCTTGGATCCGCAATCTTGGGCAATCTTGGATTTCAATACTTTTCAGAAATGTCAAAAAATCTCCAAATATGATTTTAAAAAATCTAACAAAATATAAGGATGCAAAAACTGTAAAGATTTTGGAAGAAACTTTTGCAAATTAAACTGAAAAAAGCATCAAATTTAGGTAAACCAACCTGTTAAAATTTTGTTCCCAAGGACACGTCTAGTCCCGTATTCAAACAATTGACACACCAAAATGTTTCCAGATAATGTTTAGGAAAAGTCACAAAGTTCGGCCTTAATTGCTTGAATGCTCTTTAAGTAATATAAATTTGAAATCAGCGAGGGCACTTTCTGCCTCCCCCAGGGAAAATAGGGTTAAAGCTAGTTGAAATGCATGCTAGAATAATTTTTGCTTGCAGGATCTGTATTGCAAATTCTGTAGGGATTTGCCTGAGTTTTTTAGAAAAGTAAATTAAAAAGAAACAAACTTGAAATGTATAATACATGTATTTTAATAATCGACATTTCTACTTTAGATCTTTTAAACTTGTGGTTTTGCGACATTTTGCCCTAAAGTTTTCAGATTTTTCTGCTACAAAATGTATGCTGGGGGCAACTTTGCTACTCAAACCTTACTCTTAAATTCCAGTCCTGGTTCTGAGATATGGCGACTGGAATGCTAGTTGCATGTGCAACCTCAAAGGTAGATTTTGTATTGTTTTTGACCGGTTACTTGAGAATTATTACTTGCACAAATGTATTTTCAAATACCACAGCTGAGTCACTTTGTCCCATCATCAATTTTATTGTTAACATTTTTTTGCACTACATTCACGTTTATAGTTATTACGAGAAAATGATTTCACACCTGAATTTGTGCCTCTTAGAACACATCACGGTATTGATCATAAAACTACTCAAATTAAAAAGTGACAATTCTTTGTTACGTGATTGTCTCGATAAGAAAAAGCAGGAAAAAAACAAAGTTGCTTGCGAATGTCACTGAACCAAGATGTATCCCATGGTTTTGATGTTTTTGTCTCCATTATCTCCTCCGTGTTTTGCTACGTTTCCACACGTGTTGGTTTCATCAGGATATCCTCCAGTACCAAACCCGATCCTGGAGTCACAGGTAGTGCAATAATTTTCGTTGTTACCAAGGATACCGATTCTTGCTTTGGAATACGAGTAGCTGTCACCAGTTGCATTGAACCCTTCATTGTTGCAGTTGCTCTGTAAGGAGCCTTGGGAACCAAGCAGCGTCTTCCACGTGTTACGACCCAGTGAAGTGGCGCGGAATTGCCCGTCAGCGATCAGTGAGTACAGCGAGTCAGCCGACTTGTTTATGTCGATAAAACTCGTGGTTTCCTCGCCATGGATCTTCATACCGAGACAGATCTTGGAGAAGGGTGTGTTCCAGTAAGTCGGCAACTTGGTCTCGTAAGAGTCAAAGCCAGTCTTTCCTCCTGCAAGGTTGAAGTCGATCTTGTTGCTCCAGAGTTTGGAATGGTAATGAAACGTTCGCTGATTAACAAAGAAAAAAACTAGTTGATACAAAGGTAAGTCCTATACCATAAAATGTAAAAAATATAAACAACTTTATTTAAGAGTCAGAGGATTTAGCACTACTGTACTAATTGTGGACACTGTAAATGAACAAACAAATATTGTAAATAGAACATAAAGTTGTTAAGAATCCCAACTGGTGGGAGGCTATCAGTATCCAGTTGGTTATTTACAAAGCGTGGCCGAGGAGTTGAACTCGGGACTACCGAGAGCAAATCAGGCAAGTGGCAGGGTGGAGGATTTGAACCAGGGACCTCCAGATTTCAAATCCAGCGACCTAAACCACTCGGCCACTCCGCCTCCCTGTATACCAGCAGCAAAGTAAGTTATTTTGATCTCGGCATTTTTCGGTTGGGTTTTAGCAGTCAGTGATTCATGCCTAAAAGGATGATTACTTTAGACAAGAATGCACATACAGTCATTTTTTTCTTCTAAAAATGCTTTGGAAGGTTTTGTGGAAACAAGTGCAAATACTTGTAAAAGTGCTCGAAGATTTTCCTATTCTTAGTTTCCAACGTAAAATGAACCATAAGTTGCCACTTCAGCCATAGAACTAAAACGATATGTCGTGTTGCTTGGCAACGAATCTGACAAAAGAAGATACAAGCTAAGCGATTTTCTAAGTCTAAAATTACCTTAGAGCCATCAATTTTCATGACCAGCGTCCATCCACCACTTCCACACGCACCAAGGCCAGAGCTCGTCATGTGACAGTACACATGGACCTTCTTAGAGTCTACTTGGAGCAAGTAAGCTTTGTTTCCTTGCGAACTGATAAAAATATACAAATTAAGTAAAGTATTTTTAGTTAGTATGGTTTAAAATTGTAAAGTCACTTTATATTAAGGTCTTCTGACTTTCGTTAACGTTACTATTATTGAAACCATGCTCTACGAACTGAGATATGAAGCCACACATTGGAAGCAAGTGAAGTTGTGAGTTGATTCATAATTTATGTTACCGTAAAAGTGATATAATGATAATATAGAATTTATATAGTAAAGTATCCATGAACAATAAATGGTGCCTTGACGACCTCTCCTCGCGCATTGTGTCAGGAATGTACAATGGCTGCAGTGGGCGCATGGAAAAAACATATTTTAATATTTCTCAGTGCCATCGTTGCGAAACAAACCTACACAACATACCATGTTTACAAAGCCAAAAGCTAATGTAGTTAGCGAAGTTTTCTTTCTTCTTTTTTTCCTTGTTTCCTTTAGTTTTTCCTTCTAAGACATGCCCACGGCTCGTCGTTGACATGGCTCGCGTGGATGACTAAATTCATCAAAAAAAGGAGATATACTTACATGTTTTTGTCATACAGTTCCTTGCAGGACCGTGCCACCACTGAGGAACAGAAATAAACATCCATTATTAGGAACAAGCCTCCTTTACTGTGCAAATTTAATTTAATGAAGGCTATGACAAAAACCAACAATCGGTAGGCGTATAAAGCATCTGGTCTTCCACTCAAAATTTGGAATTTTTTTTTCGAAAAAGATAAATTGTCAAACTAATGCATGTATTTTGCCATCTTTAACCATTACTTGTTTTCATTTTAAAGCGCGCTTTTGCCAAATTAAGGCGGCAAGTGGGCAATTTTAGCTAAATTCCTGAGAGAATATGAATGTTTACCATAGCAACCACCATAGCAACGGTTTGTTTACGAAAACAAAAAGCGAGTTGCCGCATAAAGAAAATGACAAAATTCCTCTTGGGACCCCTCCTAGCTTTTCCTTTGGTTGGTGACATTTCAAATAGGCATATATGACGTGAATTACTCAACGTTGCACGACCAAAATGGCGGATTATACGTTGTGAAATATTTCACAACGCATCATTCACCATTTTGGTCGTGCTCGTGTGTATTTTCGAATTATCTTCCTAGTTGGTTTTTTACTTTATAATTTGTCCGTGAATGCTGCCAAAGGCTCGTTCTGTAACGTAAAGAAGCGTAAATATCGGCGAAATCAGCACTCCGAATCGAAAAGGAAAAAATCGATCAACAGCGCCGAAGATCTCGGGAACGGATGTTCAGCTTCTACCCGGAAAATTCCAGCAATTAAGACGACTAACTCTTTTGATGGCAGCCCGGATTGTAAGGAGCCAAACAAGGAATCGACTATAAGTGGATTTCGGTTTGTGGACATGACAATTTTGTCTTCTGTGTTTAGAAGTAGGCCATGCAAATATTGTTTTGTTTTCGATTTAATTTTACAAGATCAAGCTATGGAAAGGATGTGCCTCGAATCTTCGTTTACTTTGTTGCACGTGTGGGTGGAGTGAGGAGTTTTATACTTCAGCTCAAATCGATCGTTGCTTTGAGGTAAATATAAGTTTTTTTATGCCACAAGATCTGTTGGTTGTGGACGGGCTGCAGGTAAGAGACCACCTCCTCCCAGACCTATCCCATATTCTCGCCATGACAAAGCAATACTCAAAGCAGTAAAAAAAATCTCCCTGGAGACAATGAGTGATGCTGCTAGTGAAATTCACACCTTTAAGCCAGAGTCAGATGAAGGTATAGCCAGATGGGGAGTGTCTGTTGATGGAACATGGCAAAGAAGAGGCTAAGGAGCATGAAAATGATCCAGACACTCCAGAAACTACTGCATGGAGAGCAGACCACCAAGCTTCTTGCAAGGCGAATTTCAAGGGTTCGGCACCAGCCCTGGAACCACAAGGTGTCATACGTATCTTTACAAGATCGGTAGATCTTCATAAGCTACAGTATGATGAATACTATATGGTGATGGCGATAGCATGAGCCATGCACTTGTCAAAAATACATATTAGGTGTATGACATTGAAGTTGTAAAAGAAGAATGTGTTGGCCATGTTCAAAAACGTGTGGGAACAGCATTGCGAAAGCTGAAGAAAGAGAAGAAAGGGATGGGCGGAAGGGACGGCTAACAGATGCCATGATTGACAAATTACAAAATTACTACGGTATTGCTATACGAAGTAACCTGGTGATCTTGCTGCTATGAAGAAAGCAATACATGCAAGCTTGTTTCACTGTGCTTCCTCTAAGAACAAGGACGACTTGCATCTGCATTGTCCTAGCCTGCGAGCAAGCTCTCTTGGCGTTTTTTGGGGGGAAAGAGAAAGAGCGGGGAAAGAGAGCTTGCACTAATGTCTCAGAATTTTGAATGCCGCCCCCCAAAACCCCCCGCCGTTTGGTCAATTGAAACTTCGTGGTCGTCTCAATTTTCTACGTAACGCAATGCCTTGTATTCAAATCTCACACGCTCGAAAGTCGTTTCTCGAAAAGTACTAAACGGGTCGAATCGAAAAACATCTCTATTGATAGGGGTTTCAAAGCGCAGGACATCTAGAATATTTGTTCCCCGTTTGTTAGAAATTCCGCTCTGAAATTTCTGTTGCAAGATTTTGCATATTTAATTACAAAAGCCAGTGTGTAGTATTTCCCAGTATGCTACGAAAAATGTTGTTTCTCCGGAACTACCGTACCATTTGACTCGAGAGAGGTTTCTTTGGAAAGCATTTTCAAAGCGCTGAACAGAAAAAAATATTTAGTACGTGCCCCTTCGAAGTTTACTTCCAAAAATACCTGAACTAATTTTTCTGCATGAGTGATAAACAGTTTGCTAAGAAGACGTCATCAATTAATTAATTTCCACCAATCCGCATTTCTCGTCGATTTTTTGAGCGCAGATATTCAAAACTCTGAGACATCGTTGCAAGCTCTCTTTCACTTTCCCTCCTCCCCGCCCCCTACCCCACAAAAACCCCCAGAGAGCTTGCTCGCAGGCTAGCATTGTCCCGAAGGTCCTGACAGCTGGTGTAGGTTTAAGAAGGACAAGGCCAATAGAGCTAACACATGTAAGCATTGAAATGACCTACCTTTCAAAGAAATTAAGCCAATTTTCCAAAGGTTGAGTGAAGATAGTCTCCTAAACAAATGCCTGGATGGCAAGACCCAAAACCAAAACAAGTCCCTTAATGGTATGGTTTGGGAGCGCGTGCCAAAATTGGTAATTGTTCGCTCAGAAGTCCTACAACTGTGAGTTTATGATGCTGTCTCTCACTTTAATATTAGGTCACAAGCAGCTATCAAGTGTTTGAGACTCTTGGAATTGCCCCTGGTGAATTATGCTTGATTGAATTCCAGCAAGCTGATAAGATTTGAGTTGGAGAAGCAAACTATAGGTTCCAAGAGAAGAACCCGGGGAGAAGAACAAGACAAGAACAAGGTTACTTGAGGGAAAAGAAAGAAAAAGTGACAAAAACCAGGGAAAAGAGAGTGAAACGTATGCATCTTGTGCATTTTAATGAGGACAACTGAGAAATTGGCTTAAACCATGTACAGAGCATTGATTGCATGAAGACTGATTCGTTCACTTAAATCTTTAAGCTTGATTTTCTCAGTTCTGCAATTTCACAATAATCCCTTGACGGCAAAAAGGATATTTCAATAAGTATTAGCTCAAATAGAATGACATTTTAAGATCAGTTTATTTGAATATAGTTCTGTGTTGTGAACCTGGAAAAATCTAAGGATTTGAAGTCACATCGCTTTTAATTGATGTTTCTATGGTAATGACACATGCAAAAAATATCCAAATTAATAAATAGTTGCAATGTTGTGGTAGCTTGGTATAGAAAAGTTGGTAGTTTTGAGGTTCATAATTAAGCTATCTTTCTAGTTCATTTTGATACCAATATCATATCAATGGGACCTTTAGTTATTGATATATCATTTTTTATAAAAAAACACCACTTTTTCACAGTTGGGGGACCAACACTCGGTTACCATGGCACCAACATGTCAATCAAAACTGTCAAGAGTATCAGTTTAATATGATCTCCCCAATGGTGCTAAAATTAGTTGGGTAGAGCAAAAACTGAAAATTTTCAAATTTTGAGTGGAAGACCACCTTAATAATACCATGTGGAATAACATATCGCACGTTAGTGACGTTGGATTTACCTGTCCCACATTGTTCTCCCGTATAACCAGCCTGACACTCACAAAGGTATTTATGGTCTGTAAATCCGTTCCAGCAGGTCCCATTATGAAAGCATGGGTAACTAGAACATGGATTCTGACGATAAAAAAGACATTTCTAAAATGTTGTACACCTCAATATTATTCAATCTAAAACAAAGAAAATCTTAACTGTGACGGTAAAGGTAAAGGTAAAGCAACTTTATTTATACACGGTTTGTGTTTAAAGCTAGAAGCTTGTGGGGCCGTGTATAGAAACTAATAATTCAAATAAACATAACATGATTGAAAATCCCAACTGGCGGGAGGCTGACCAGTTGACTATTTACAGAGTGCAGCCAAGGAGTTGAACTCTGGGCAACCGACAACAAATCCAGCGAATGGAAGGGTGGAGGGCTTGAATCCGGGACCTCCGGATTACAGGTCCAGCGCCCTAAACACTCGGCCACGCTGAAATAGTGGAAATAGTGAGATCCAATACTAAAAGATCGGATATCGAATTCCATCTCCCATTTTGTTTGCAGAAAAGGGTTGGCCCTTGAAGGATGGCTCGTTGAATATATCTTTCAAAATTTATTTGAAATATCTGTTTGTTGGTGTTACGAAAATTGTCTACAGTTGGTTTTATTCCCAGAATCTTCCAGAATATTCTTGAAGAACTTTCTAGAACAGTGGTCAGTCAACCGTGTAATTTTAAGAATATTCTAAATATTTCAGGCTAGCGTATGTAAGTTACTTAAAATAGTTCACACCATTATGTAATGCTGCTAAGAATTTAGTATATAAGTACCCGGCCCACGGCCTATTTCAAGAAGTTTTTTTGCAAGTACTAGAAGCAGTGTGTTGAAGAGGCTGATTGCCGGATTTGGCCTATTTGGATTTGCCTTAGTCGCAATGCCAGTGCCATGCATTCCTTGTGACGAATATCCGAGTACGGATGGAAGCACAGGCGAAGTGCGTGAGCTCAGTCGTGCTCACGTTTAGTTTTAAGTTTTAGCATTATATTTGAAAAGGTGATAAATAAAATTTACATCAAAATTTGAAGCAGAGTTAAATTCACTTTTTACTACACATTTTTAAACTTTTACAAATATATTTAACAATTATTCGCCGAAGGCGAAGTGAATATTGGGGAATATTCCCCGAGACGAAGTCGAGGGGAATATTCACCAATATTCACGAGCCTGAGGCGAATAATTGTTTTATAATATACAAATTACAGGGAAAATGTCGAATTTCTCCGAAGAAACTGGAAAAATACGAAAATATTCCGCCATTTTTTCCCCGAGACAAAAACATTTGAACTTCGCGGCATTTCCAAATAAGGTAGAGAGGGTATAATGCCTCTGAGACCATGAGTAGGGAACCAATCAAATTGCTTGAAAATGCATTATCCCATGGTTAGTATATTATAATTCTAGTTATTATTCAACAAATATGTAACACTGTCCAAATATGGTCATGATGCTCTCAATATCTGTCGGTCGTACTCAACAGATATCCTGCGGTATATGTCAGTTCTTGAAATACAAGTGCAGCGTACGAAAAACAATTATCCTGCTCAATATTGCGGAATATCGCCTAAATAAAGTATTGTAAACTAAAGGTACCATAACACAAATGAAATTTAAATCGTGTGACTCACATTTTTGAGAAATGAGTGAAAAGAAGACGTCAAGTTATTGCAGCATTTCATCGATTTGTTCGCATTTAACCAAACAGTTTCCATTTCGTTGTTGACCTGCCAACAGAAAGTTAAAAAATATTATAACATAGCTAATAATACACTTGAAAAAAATACTCCATTCTGATTGGCTAAGGGAACACCAGTGCAATCCGCGATACGGAAAAAGATGGCGCCGCGAACGGAATTCAGGTTAAATCGACCAAATCGGGCCAAGGTCATGTCAACAAACATGGCCGCGGGTCAAGAAGGTCGGCGCGTGTTGCTATAGAAAATAAACTTAAGATCGCTAAAAGGATGAACAATTAATAGCGACCTTTAGATCGGAGTACGAGATTGAGTACGAATAAGACTTTTAAAACCTATTGTGCAGGGTTTATACTAACACGTCTAACACTAATCTCGTTCCTTGAGCCTCATTCTCTACTGGTCAGCAACAGAGAAGAGCGAGGGCTCTGGGAACGTGACCGATTTGAAATCCGAAATTCATACTCGTAGTCAATCTCGTACTCGTACTCCGATCTAAAGGTCGCAATATTACATGTACAGTATTACGACTCTAAAGAAAGGAAAATAAATTAAGATTCGATGGATCATGATATTTGTTTATTTATTGCACGAGCTAATTAAAAAAATAACATTTCTTGGATGTTTCTTCAAAGAGGAGAGCCAAAACGAATTTCCCCAAATGCAAGAAGGCGCAATGAATAAGAAGAAGACATTTTGAAATCACATGTTTCCGATACTTAAACCAGTATATCCGCGAATACAAAAGGTCCAATTACGTGACGGAAACATACGAATAAACATATTTCCAGAACGTTACCTTGTGTTTCCGCAAGACGGAAACATACAAATAAACACATTTCCGGAACGTTACCTTGTGTTTCCCCAAGTGTCACTACGCAATTACGTTCGCGGAAACACTTGTTTCCTTTAGCGGAAATCCGACGGAAACATAGAAAAAAAGTGGTCCGGTTCCGTCGTGTCCGCAGCGACGGAAACATGAGAAAACGTCAGGATTCCGTTAGCGGAAACACGTGTTTGCCATTGCGGTTCCGCAACGGTGTCGTGTGTTTCCGTAACCATTCCGTTTGCGGATTCTTGATATTTCGTCCTGTGATGAGCTCTCAATTTCTATGATGTGATAGTTGATGAGGCCGTAGGCCGAATCAACTATCACATCATAGAAATTGAGAGCTCATAATCTAATTGTTAAATAGCTCATTACACAAGTGAGTGTCTATATACAACATTCCTCCTTGAATGAGACCTAAAAACAGCTAAAACCGCAATATACAAGACTCTGATTTATTGATATAAAATGAAATTACCATTTTCTTGACTGACGTGGTAACGTTCTCGGATATCTTCTCAATTATGTTGTAATCTTTAGATTTCATCACTCCTGTGATATCACGATCTATATGTAAGACGTGAGGAAATACGACAATTGTATGATAAAAATGTGATTATATTATTATATATAGGGTGTAGCAAGTTCTTTTCTTTTTATAAGATCATTGTAGCATCTAGTTCCATCCTACAAATTAACTTATTTCCCTACAATTAGCCAGCCAGCCTCGTTCCTAGGGTATTTCAAGTTCTTCGTTTTAGCAGGCGGGAAGAGGGAAGTTCCTGGAAACGAGCCTGGTCGTTGACAATTTACATGGAAAAAGTGTTTTGAACATACAGTTTGAAGCAAAGCAGAATATTATGCAACGCACGATTGTACGACATAAACCTAAAACAATGACAGAAAAGAGATCAAGAATGAAATGTGATAATTAAACATTAGAAAGCTCGTAGAACGGTCTCAGTAGACACTGTATAAAGGATACATTTTCAGGTAAAGCCAAAAATAAAGAATAATTCGATCGTTGTCTATCAGCCACAGCCAAAATTCAACCATGGGAGAACCAATCACATTCGTGGGTTTGCAATAGAACAACATGAGTGGGAACTAATAAAAGAGAGGCGTCCAGAACCCTCCCCCCGTAAAAGGGGTATTACCAGCTATAAACTATACGGATATATACCGCTGGATAGCCTCGGATTTTTGACATTCTAGGTTTGAGATGATGGATGCTTATCATTTAGCCAAAGATCCGGAAATTTCGGTTGAAAGTCAAATAGATCAGACAATTTCCGGAAAATCCGTTCGAAAATTGTGCGAGGTGATTTCTACGCACTTCGCGTGCGATCACCGTTACGTTTTATAACGATTCGTAAATCGAACCCTGTTAAGGGATAATTTGTAGCTTCGAAATAAAGACTTATTTAAAGTTAATGATTATCATGGTTCTCTTGTTGCACATAAAGTTGTCTGGAATTTCAGGTAAAAGGACCTTATGAGTGAGACTGAGAAACTCGAGTTGAATCAATCGATTCAATGATTAATTGGTTAAATGTTCTGCTAGGTATTCTGCATTGGTTTCAGCGGTTTTTCGTTTCAGGAAAGAGGATTCAAGTCTGACCGATTGAAATAAGTAGTTAAGCTAATAGTTAAACTAAAAGATTGAATATTTCAAAGATATTTCACAGTAGCAATAATCAGAATAAAATAAATACAAAATAAAATATGGTCACTGAAATTTCATGCAACTAGACAAGTAATATTACTAAACTAGCAATAGATTAACTGGTTTCTATACACGTGTACCTGACGGGATGGTCTTTTTCATATATGCGAAATATAAATTTTCTTCTTCTGAATACTTGTAATTTTGCTTACCCTGCACTTTTCCAGTCGAATCGTCTCGGGGCTTCATCGCTGTTAAAGCCAAAATCAAAGTAGCAATGGCGGTCAGTAAAGCAACAGCGGCAACTGCGGCGACGACGAACAGCATTCGCCGCAGAACAACCGTATCACATTGACAGGCGCATTCATGTTCTGTCGATGCCTGTCTTTTCTCCTCAGCTCCTTGGATGCTCGTTTGTTCTTTTACAGGTGTGGCACTCTCGCTGGCTACGTTATCATAGATTCCTGCATCATTTTTGAAAGATTCCAGCTCGAAATAAAGGTTTTCTTCTCCGGTTTCCGCCATTTTATTCATCGTTCAATGATCGAGCACAATGACTTCCACTCGCGCAAAAAGCCAAAGCCACAAGTAAACCTGCCCTTGATAGTATTTATACTGTCATGTAATTCATTGTTTCAGTTTCAAACATGCAGAAACGTGTCGACCGATCATACGTAATCTGAAAAATATTTTCATCGTGATGACCTCTTTCAGTTTCATATAAAAATTATGTCATTTGCGACCCATAATTAGACAACTATGCATCCTTTGCGAACGTCGCTACCTACTTGTGTCTGTCAGAAAACATACTTCTATCTTTGCGTGCATAATTTATCCCTCGCGAAATTTGACCTGAAAAATTCATCCCTCCACAGGCCCACGAATAGATTAATATTTCGGACAGTTTACCGCGATATGAGAGGGACTTTGGAGTTTTCGGTTTTACGTTTTTGATCTTTTTTTTAGATCTTCTTTTCGGTTATTGCACTTAAAATTCCGGTTTTTCGGTTTTGGTATCCATTGCAGTTTTCGGATTTTTCCTTTTTTAACATTCGGATTTCGATTTTTAGGAATAAGAAAAGCCGTTTTTCGGTTTTGGTTATTCGCTTCGGTTTCCGGCTTTCCAGCGTTTTAGTTTTGGCAGAGTTGGCGGCGGCCCGTTGTAGACCTTAATTGTACCTAGTTTTGGGGCATCAAGTGTCCACTCGCGTCATCTCCTTGTACAGGGGGACTACGTATAGAGGCCTGTATGCCCTATAGCTATACTAGCTGGCCAGTAGAACCTCCCTGTGCGACCACCACTCGTAAGCGACCACCTCCCGTAAGCGACCACGTTTCCAAAATATCAAAATGCCCATAGTCAAATCACTATATTCGGAACCTATCGTAAGCGACGACCTCTTGTAAGCGACCGCGACCACTTTTGGGGCCGATTGCTTGAAATCTTCTATTGTTTTTAACTTCAGATGAGCGACCACGTCACCTGAAACGATCTGACTACGTGTACAAATTGGGAAATGAAAGACCGTACAACCCTGAAATGACGATAAAATTTGTCTACATTAGAACTTTTTATTTCTGATATCCGATGTTCGCTCTATACTAGGCAGATATATTAAGATGAACGAGTCACCATTGGTTCAGCATGACACTGCGGTTTTATTGGAAATTGCACTGAACGTATTGAAATGATATTTTACATTTTGGGTTTATGGATGCATTTGCCAATGGGTTAAGCCTCTGAAACTATTTCAGGCTATGACTCAAAAATTAGGCTCTCTGCGGTCATCTCGTAAGCGACCACTTCCCATAAGCGACCACCTAGGCTTCGAATTTGGGTGGTCGCTTACAAGAGATGCGACAGCATTTCGCTGTTGAATCAAAAGTTGGGTGGTTGAGGTTGGTGAGTTTACGGTTTGATCATTATTTTCGGAGGTTTTTCGGTTTTGAGCTATTTTTATTGCTGTATTTTGGTTTTGTTGGGAATTTTGGGCGGCCGTTTTCCGGTTTCTAATAGGCCACATAGCCCCCATATAAAACATTACTCACATTTTCCAATTGGCTTTACCAGTCCTTCATTAGGCATGGATGGTTAATGAGAAACCTTTACTTTGTAAAACAGCTTCAAACCCATACAATAATCCTTTCTGGCAAACACACGGATGTGGCTTTTCTCATCATTTAAGTTAACAATGTAAAAGATTACATTGTTTTAATTACAAACGTACTACCATACAGCAATCACGTTAGTTGCAGGTTGTGGCACGAAATAACGTGGCATATCAATTTACAACCCGAATATGAGAGGAAATATCCCGGGGAGTGATTTAAAATAAATGTTATGTTTGTAGGTAAGCATATATATGTTATTTACTGGCGTAAGAAAGGAGATATTAAATGTCACCCCCACCCCACACCCCCCTCCCCCGCCCCCCCCCCCCTGATAGCAGGACGTACATGTTTTGTCAAGCAAATGACGACAGAAATAGAACTACAGCAGTGAATCTGTAGGCTTTATTTAGTATCAAATCAAATTTGAGTTAAAACAGAAAATGATCATTTTTTCTGAAACTTTCACCTCTAATACTGATGGCACTATTGTATTGGATGGAATTTTCCGAGGTCACGAGTTTAATTTGAAGTCGTTTCGAGCAGTTTAAGGGACTGCCATTCTGCTGGGTTTGAGGAACAGTCAATTGGGTTTCAAGTCAGGAACCTGCTCGAAACATCTAGTAGCCGATTTAGTATATGAAATAGGATGCTGTCCAATAACACTCTTGCACGATGTCGTCATTTGACTACAACTACAATAATTCCTTTCGTTTTTCCTTTCTTATTTAAAATTTGAAATCTCAGCGGGGTAAAAAAGAAAAACTGAAGGATTCTGATAGTTGTAGTCAAATGACGTCATCGTGCAAATCGCCTATTTGGAAATAATTGGATGAAAATAATGCTGAGTCGTACCAACATTGGACGAGGCCGTACAAGTAGTCCTATTACGTTCGATGAAACTGTCCAAATAGACCGTTCTCCAAAATGGCCGCCGAAAATTCAAAATGAATAAAATTAAACTGAGCGGAAAATCAATACCAGCACCTGAAAGACCACCTCTTGTTTGGTAATCGTACAAAGTTTCGTTAGCTTAGGTTCTACCTGAGTCGAGAAAACGGAAGTTGAAAACTGGAACATTCAGAGACGTTTGTATGATTGGGGTATACGCCATACCCCCAGTCATTACCAAACAAGAGGTGGTCTTTCAGGTGCATGCTGGTACAGTGGAACCCCGCTTTACGGACACCCGCTTAATACGGACACCCGCTTGTTACGGACAGTTAACAATTATTCGCCGAAGGCGAAGTGAATATTGGTGATTATAGTTCACCACTAAATTTTCTTTGATTCTGATTGGCTTAAATCGAACACGTGACGTGATAGTGTTCATCCGCGGAGAGACACTGTCAGGTAATAGTGCCCGTCGGGCAAAAAAACCCGGATCGATAGTGCCCGCCTGAGCGAAAAACAACCGTTTTGTGCAGTTTTGAGCTAAACAGTTGAAAGAATAAATTAAAAACTGGCGAGAATTTACTCTCTATCAATTCTTTCATAACATATGGGCATACACGAAGTTTGAAACGAAATATTTAATGGCAAATTCCTGTAAATGTACAACAAATGCGAATGAAAGAGCACTAAACAATTTACGGAAAGATCGGTAAACCGACACAAATTCGTCCAAAAAATGACAGCCTGTTTACACCACAAGTTTAAGCTTAGCCTATTCAGTATTGTTACCTTGTATTTCCAAGAGGCTTGTCAATTCCAGCTTGAATCAGCACAATAAATATCAGTTACGAAGCTTAAATATGGCAGTTCGTCAAGCGTTTGCCCGCCGTAAACAAGTGAAACCTTCGACTCCGTTCAGTTGTCCGTTCGACTTGTAAAATGAATATAATGTTCAGCTCCACAATTATTTCCGATCTTCCCATTTTGAGCTAAATCGTTTGCACAATTTTCCAGAATATATGCCACTTTAGAAGAGATTGAGCGAAGAAATAATCCGAAGAAAACTTTGTCCTGCTTTCTTATCAACTTGGCGACCCGCGCCAGGTTTTGCCGCCGTTTTTCATACAAATCATGCTTCATTTAAATGGAACTGAAAAATCACTCAGTCGATTTATAACTTTTGAAAAAGTAATCCGAAGTTTAACCTAAAGTTTTGTACGTATTTACGAGACAACAGTTGAGATGCAAAACTATTTTTTAAGCTCCAAGTGTCGCAGTGTGTTAGAAATCGAAATAAATAAATTCATGTCGTTTTCGGTTTTAGGCCGCCGCGCGGAAAATTTAGTGGTGAACAATAACGACAATAGAGTGTTTTTGTCTCGGAACTATCGGTCTGATAGTTGCCCTTGGAAATTTTATGTTCTAAAAAACTAGCATATAAGCCCTCGAACTTCGTTCTCGGGCTAATATTTGTTTTTTAGAACATAAAATTTCCGCGGGCAACTATCAGCCGATAGTTCCTCGACAGAAACACTCTATTGTTATAATATTTACCGAGAAGAAGTCGAGGTAAATATTCACCAATATTCACTGAGCCTGAGGCGAATGATTGTTTTAGTATATACCAACGAGGCGACCTCCATCCTAACTCACGCAAAAAAGTGTCAAAGTTTTGTTTAAAAAAAGCAAGAGTGTGACGCTCATTGCGTGACAATCACCATGCATGAGTGAACTCGCATCAGGCCATTTCAATTTATGCAAATTCGAGATACTCATGCACATGTGTTGACTCTCGGATCGTTGCTCGGAGTATACTTACAGTTCGTTTAATCAGTTTGTGATGAATTGCTGAGAGATAATTGCTCGATAATGCTGTCAAAACTTTGAAACAAACCTGTGGGCAGTTCGACAGTTTCGTTAAAGGCTTCACCGTCAAGTGGAAAGTAATGAAGGTGCAAATGAACGAGTCGCCAGAATTCAAATGTGTAGTGCTGGATGCTCAAGATTAGGATTAGCTGCCTGGCTAGTACCAGCAATTTTATTGTGAATGGCAGTTGATGCAGGAGTCGATATTTACAACAGACAGGGAGCAAAGAGCACTTCAGGAGTTCGACTCAAGAGTACGACATTTATTTAATTTCTACGAACAGCTTTAAAACTGACCTTCCAGTCGACCAGTCCTCAAAGGTACGCTATAAATTGTTCTTCTTCTTTCATTTTTTGATGCTCGTTTTATGTGAATAGAGATGTACAAGATTTGCACTCCACGAGTAGCGCGACGTATTTAATAAACGTTTACTACCTAACAGTTTGTGAACATGCTTTTTACGTAACTAGAATCGAAATAAATATAGCTTATTTACATTGGAAATGTTTTAGAACAAACTTTGTAGCTTTCGTGTATTTTCCGATGTACACTTTCAAGGTTTCTACTTCTGAAACACAAGTCGAACGATAATTTAGGCCGGCCATTTTAATTTTACTTCTCAATAAATTCTCTGCCAAAAGGTTTCCCAGAATTCCCGGCACTATTCACCTCCTAGGAGGTGGATAGTGTTGAATATCCCGAGATAGCGGACCAATCAGATTGCTTAAAACGCCAAGGTCGCCGAGTTGGTATATACTAATTTTGTTTGTCCGGACGAAAAGCTCATATATTTTCTCTTACATTAACCCGCTTAATACGAACACCGGTTAATACGGACAACGGACACTTTGTATGAAAGTGTGTTACTCAGGTCACAGAAAAGTTAACCTCGCTTTACGGACACTGGTTATATGTGCACTGTATATTTAAATTTGTCACAATTATGTGCTAATTGTACCATGTTAGAAAACATTGTAGAAAATGAAAGCTATCTGTAGGTTACTGCGATTCTATCACTAATGCAGTAGCACAATGGCGTGACGTGTTTGACAACTGTCTTTCTTCCGGTGTTTGATCCTTGTAAACCTTAAAGTTCTCTGCTCACTGTGCTCACACAAAAGTTTCACTTCCTTGGCCTTTTAATGCAGTCATTGCTTGTAGCCTTCCTCCTCTTTGACGCCCTTTGCCTGCTACATGTGTCCGTGACGTTTATTTTGAGAGTCCGCTAATACGGACACCCGGCGGTTAATACGGACACTTTTGCGTGTCCCCTTGGTGTCCGTATTAACCGGGTTCCACTGTATTGATTTTCCGCTCAGTTTAATATGATTTTGCGGCGGCCATTTTGGAGAAAGGTCTATTACTGGTAAAATGGGAAATGCACCGATATCACAGTAATCTTTACTTAGTCTATATAGTATATATGTTACATGCATGCATGCGCATTACTTACCAAAACCAACATTTCCAAATTCCAATTCCAACTGGATAGAGGACCCGCATGGAAACTTTGCTACGTCTGCTATAGCTTTCCTCTATAAACATGCATTGTAGTTTTGTTTTTCTTTAATTTTTATTACATATCTAACACTAGAGAGTCAGAGACGCTTAGTGTTAACTTCAGTTACTTCGCGTTTAACTTTTTATCTAGTTTTTAATCTTTTATTGTAATATTTTAATGTTAATTTTTTATCTAGTTTTTAATGTTTTATGATTGTAAAGCGCCATGAACAATTAGTGGAATATGGCGCTATGTAATTTTTTATTATTATTAGATTACAACCTAAAAATAAAGTACAATATTTATCGTTTGTATACGGGTTGTCATATTCTAACCATATACACAAATAAAACTGAATACGTGAGAATAACATCGGAAAGCTATGAAAGTATGATAATTTAAGTCATACTTATATAGATCCCGATGGACTCATTATATATATATATAGGATAATGCCTGACCGAGCGCGACGCAAAGCAATTAATGAGTCACTGCAAAGTTTGGCTAAACATCTTGTATTCCCGTTAGGATTTTGCAGCTTTCATATGTTAAATATAAATAAATTCTCAAGGGTTTTGGGGATTCCAGTATTATGATATTATTAACTGTTTGAAGACTTCACTGGATGTTGTTGGCGTGGTAATAAGTCGTGTTATTCTGGAAATGATGGATGATGGTCTGGATGATTTGCTGTCACAGGCAGTGAACGGATACCAAAAAGAAGATGGTGTTTTAGATGATGGACTTGACAATATTCTTTCGCAGTCTCTTGACATGTTCGAGGAACAGTCAGAAGAAGCTCGAAGATGACGCTATATATATAACCGACATGTTTGACAGAGGTGGGCCCGAGTTTGGTAGTGATGGCTTAGGAGATTTCAAACTGCAAAAGGTAATCCGTCAATAATATATGTGTGTGTTTTTGTGTGTGTGCGAGTCAGTTTCTTATACCTGGGATTAATGTATTTATTTTAATCCATTTTTATTTCGTTTCCAGATAAGTGAGGACAAATACTTGGTTGATCTTGCCTCGAGACCAAACAAAAAGCAGAAAGCAAAAGGAGAACAGGGTATGTATAACCCTAGAAATTAAACATCTAATAGCTTGTAATTGTCAATTATGTTATTATTGTGGTGGGTAAGGCAGAACAGGTGACCCGCCGTTCCATTTAGTGAGTATTAAGCTGGTTTGTTGAAAATAATAACTTGTCCAAGACAATAAAAAGGTGCATTAAATAATACTGATCTATAATAGGATTCTCTCTGACTAAGTAAATATTGCGGCAGATTACTATTATTTTGGAATCCAATAAAATATGAATTTGATTTTAGTTCGGAACGAATCGCAGAATCCCGTTCCCCAATAAAATCAATTTATTTATTTACTTGTTTATTTGTTTGTTTGTTTGTTTGTTTGTTTGTTTGTTTGTTAATTTATTATATCTAGAAGCTAATTTATCTAAACTACAAAAAATCTTATTTCCCTCTAAACAATAAATTTGAAGCAACTCAATTAATTTCTGGTGGTGTATTGTCAGGCAATTCCTGAATTCGGAGGAACGCCATCTCAATCGCCGTGTCAAATAACTATAGCCAGGCTCATATAAATCCCAGTGAGCTGCCTTTTGTCTTGTATTTACATCATTACATGCTATACAGAGTTAGCTATGTTTAAGAATCATTTTTAAACGATATACATGATAAAAGAAAGATAGAAAGCGTCAATGTCCCTCGTACCACAGCTCTCCGACTTGATTCAACATGTCAAACCAGGCAAAAGAATAGGGATGTATGCATACCTATCTCAAGCGCAGAAGGATTAAACAGCTCAATATAGCTTCCATAAAGCCGTATACTATCGCTGCTTCAATGCCACGGTACAAATGACGACATGCCTCTTGTTTCGTCCCTCATTTCATTTTCCCTCATTTTTTCAAGGCACCAAGCCATAAAATTGCTTTAGGCAATCGACGTTGAGTACCTGACATTTTGATTTTAAACGAATCTGCTAAAAATTATGTGAGCCGCTGTTAAATAATCCCTGGGACTCACAAATTTAAGAGTGCCGTTCTTATTTTTGGGGTGCCGCTCAGAAATTAACATTGAAAAAAATCGAACATATTTTGTCGTGTAAATGAAGCGGGCCGTGCCCTAAACTATCGGCCCGCGTGCCAAAATTTAGGAGTGCCGGACCCAAAATGAATGTCGTGTAAACGGGCTTTACTAACCGAGTTCGAGGTCCGTACGGTAAGTTACGGACCGAGTTTTTTCCCCTTCGATTTATAATTATGACCCAAGCGCGAAGCGTGTGGGCCATAAATCGAAGGGGAAAAAACGAGCATCCGTAACTTACAGTACGGACCGAGAAGACGAGGTTAGTAAGATATTTATTATATCTCTCGCTCTGGAGAAAGGAAAACATTTCAAGTCAAGCGCGAGGAAAGCAGTTTCATTTGACTGACGCGCATCATGGGCAAAGGACGAGCGAATTTTATTGGCTTTCGAAAACAGTTTGGCATGTAAACACGATTTGAATCCAAACTTCAAACATCTTCAAACAATTTCTACCTAGTTATTTTCTGTAAAAGCATGAAAACTAGGTACAGTTCAAGTTTACTTTTAAATTACTTCTTGAAGTCCGTTAAACAGACAACGACAATTCGCCGATCGAGAAGAAAGCACCGCAATCAACTTTAATACAGTGTGTTCGTCAAACTTGAAAATACGACAGTGTTCCTTACAAATACTGAACGAGAGAACACTAAAATTGTCAAAAAAACTACGAGACAAAAGTCTTCTAAGATGCTGCCGTCCATTTTGTGGCGCTTTGTTGTGTCGTCCTGAGAAGTGTCTGCTGCAGAATAGCTTGCTTTTCCATTCAAAATTCCTCTTCTTCACAGCCAGTTTGCGGACTTTTCGGCAGAGATAAAACTGTCAAGTTCCTGAATCGAGTCCGGCTCGCCGTTGGACGTTAAAGCTCCCGACTGATAAATCCCGTTTGAAGTTTGGAAGATCCCCTTCGCTTCGCTTTTGTTTCTAAAGCTCTTCGTCCTATTACAAACGCTATAAGTAGGTTTCGAAATCGTCTTCGTGAGACATTATTATGCAGAATTTGAAATTAATCGAAACAAACTTGCAAAGATAGCATCGTCATGAGAAGCACTCTCAAATTTCGCGGGCCGTACTGTAGAATACGGACCGTAAAATTGACCAATCACAGCGCGCGTACTATATAAGGGATATAATAAATCTCATTACAAACAATCTTAGTTGTGCATAACAAGGCTTCAAAAGTTATATTTTGTACATATCCTGCTTTCTTCATACAACAACATCAAGAGGCATCACATGGCTTTAAAACTTCATGTTTGCTCCTTTCTATATGCAATGAGATAACCAAGCTACCTTTGATAGGCTTTAACCAACCTGTACCTAACAATCAATCAGGAGTCATCATCGTCGGTCGCGGGTAATTTGCGCGAGTCGCGGGTAAATATACGCGAGTCGCGGGTAAATTTACGCGGGTAAATTTAAGATTTAAGAGGGTAGTAAAGAGTATTTTCGTAGAGCCGTACAATCCAAGTTTATTTTACGAGAGACGTGAAATGTGAAATGTGAAATGACTATGACTTAATAGCCATAATTTTCATAATACTTTTCTGTGCCGAGAATTGAGCACTTAATTATATCAGTAATTCTTCGCAAACAAATGTTCGGGGAAACTGTCGACCACAAGTGTATTCCACATTTATTATCTTCTCTTAACTCGAGCTACTGCCAGCGGAAAGGAAATTGAGTTATTTGTTTTTCAATTGATTTCCGACCTGTTCCACCACCATCCCAGACTCTAACCCTTCTCCCCGATGGGCAGCAGGTCTCGTTCATGTCCGGGAAAAGGGTTCCTTTCCTGATCATGCGTTATCCAACGCAATTACCATTGTCTTTGACGCATTTTCTTGAAATCATTTTATGAGCTTTTGACAGTCAAAATCGGTATTATTTTCTTGGGAATAAAGGCTTTTGGTTTTTAATTTAAAACGTTTGATGCGGCTAGAAACTTAAAACAACTGTCACGTGACGGATCACTCGATTCCGCTAGTAAAACAAAGCAACAAGGTAAAAGTTGAACAGAATAATTCAGGGCTCTGGGCACGGGAGTTACGATCAGTGTCACGCAAAAGACAAAACAGAATCACAGTTCACGAAAAATTAAGTGCTCAATTCTCTTTTAACGGAAAATTGTTATGGAAAATTGCTATTAAGAGAGGCTTTCAGTAATTATAAAGAATCCTGAGACAAAAGCAAAAATTCGAATTTTTTTTTATTTGCTCAAAAAGACCCTTTTGATGAACTATTTTGAAAAAAAATATACAAAGGTTCCAGCGATTTTTATATTTCGAGAAAAATAGGAAAGTTTGAAATGCGACCCGATCGTGCCAGAATGCTGATGAAAATTATGCAAAATAGTGCATTTTCAATACGCCAGTTCACAACAACGGAAACTTGCCTTGGATTCATCTTTGGATGATTGGTTATCCATCCTTAGATCATCCTTTAGAACCACAATTCATTTTGAAATATATATTCTTTGACGGTTTTTTACCCGTTTAAAAAATGCATCGATCGCAATTTAAATTACACACCAAATTTTGTCTAACTTCCGAGCGCCACAACTCCAAGGGTATACGTATCTATTCGCAAAACATGGGTTCTTTAGAAAGCTTAATCCTACATATTTGTCATATCCAAAGATTTAGTTTGGCCCGTGAAAAGTAAGTGCGCTAGCGTGAAAAATGTATAAGCCCTTTTGACATATTCCGCCATTTTCCGAGATGTATCGATAATTTCTTTACGTATTAATTCCTTGATTAAACGAATGAAATCTGGCTTTACACTGCTGCTTTTATCCGTATTAATGAGCAATTCTTATCACAGCATTTTAGTAACCTTCATTCTTCACGTAAACATACTTTTTGGTACGAAGATAAATATAATTAATTAGCGGCTCACCTTGTTCTGTGTCAAAATGAAACTCGTCGCTGCATGATGTTGTTGACATTTGATTCGCGGCGTTTCCGTGTGTCTAATCGTTCATTTCAAAAGCGTTACACTTTATGACCTTTATCTGCAGCTTTACCTATATGTGTTCCTGAAATTTTAGAGGAACCGTTGATGGTACTTCATGTAAATCTAGCCTAAATCTAGTCGCGCTCTTGACCTCGTCACGTCACGTCTCGTCACGCAAACGGAGTTGTTCATTTCCGGCTCACATACGTGTTGATCTACGACTTTAGGCTGGAGACGGATAATCCGTCCAGACGAATCATTCGTCTGATAGTTGATAATAACCGTTATTAAGCTAGAAATAAAATCTAGTATTATCTAGTTGTAAATTTACCTTTCCATTTTCTCTCAAAGCTTCTCAAGAGCAAAGCAAATACGGCCCGTTGAACCTCTCTAATACGGACACTGAAGGGACGCAGCAAAGTGTCCGTAATAGAGAGGTGTCCGTATTAGGGAGGTGTCCGTAAGGAGAGGTTCGACTGTACCTGTACGTCGTATCTTTTTTGGCCGTTTTAACATACGAATGAAACAAACGAATTGAAAAAGTATTGTTTTCAACTTTGTTTGCGATAATAAAATAAAAAAAATGGCAAACTATGTCCAAGCCCTGTTCAAGATGTCTACAAAACTGATGATGTTAATTCGATGGCCTAGCGGACCGCCAAGGAGGAGGCGGTTACAACGTACTGACAATATATCGGTAATGGCTGCATGGGCAGACTGTTTTCTAGTGTCCTATTTGGCTTGTCATTCATGGTGAACAAAAAATATTGGGCGTTCAGTTTCAGTACTGTTTAGAATATCCTAAATGCCTTGCAAAGAAGCTCGGATACTACAATAGTTATTGCAAAGTAAAATAACTTATGAAAAATATTAAAAATTAAAATATTGAATGAGATTCGGGAATACAAGTCAGCACCCTCGAACATTCCCTTGCAAACACAAGCACTTTTAGCATGCGAGCGCAAAATATTACGCACAGTAATGGCTAATTTTCACGTTAATTATATCCCACACAAGCGTGCGCACGATTATTTGTTAATTTTCCAAACTGTTAGACTGCAAAACAGTCGTTTTTTTCTCGCTGGTCGCAAGGCGCTAAGCGCGAGCCTCACACGGCCGTCTCTCCCCAGTGCCACTCTCCGTTTTCACACTCGCTCGCCCACTCGCTCCAGACCTTTCGTTCAAAGACCGCGCGCATTCCTTTGACAGTCCGACGCAAAAGATACGACTGTTTTGCACTCTACCAAACTGTCCAAATTGCTCCATAATTTGGACATGTGTCCAGATATGTATCCAATGCAAATTAACGATTAATTTGGGCAGTTCACCCGCGATATAATTAAAACCTAATAGCGCTACATGCTTGTCCAATTTGAAAATAATTGAATTCAAAACATTTCTCGAACTGCTAAATTGGACTCGACCTACGGTCTCGTCCAATTTTGGCAGACCTCGAAATTTCTTTCATCCAATTATTTCCAAATTGTACAGCATGTAGTCCTATTGCATAATAATTATAAAAGTAATATATAATAATGATAAGAACCTTCCCAGAACCCTTTGCGACTGAAAATATTTCAATGCCAAAGAACTTTGTCAAATTTGAAGACCAGAACGATGTTACACCATAATATAATAAAACTTACCATAAAATAACTCTCAAATCAAACTTAGTGCGATGACGTCATAAGTCACGTGACCACGCCCGAAAATGCGTTTTTGTTTACTGTGAGAACAGGTCTCTATCAATTGAAAAGCAATCAATGTAGTCAGCAAGACATTGATATGGGACATTTTGAAATGGCCATTAATATTCTGGCATTTTAAATTTAAGGGGGCTATACACGAGAAGAAAAAAGAGAGATCCTAGGTTCTAGCCAATATCTCATCAAGTGTAAGGCGTATAGCAACAAAAATTTACATGTGGATAGATGTTCATGTGAAGTTTACGTTTTTTGCAACGTCTTTTTTATGACGTCATAGGTCACGTGACCGCATCGTTTTTAATATTTTGAATTGCTTTAAAACGTTATTATACTCTAATTTATTTTAACTAAATTATAGGTATTTAAGTACAATTATTAAAAAAGACCGCTTTAATTTTTTCTGTAAAATAATAAACGGGTGAAGAATAAAGTAACATTTGGATTGCCTCCTGTTTCGATCCTGTTCAGCGACTTTTCAATTTAAAACTAAAAGCAAACTTCGATGAGAGGTTTGGATATATGCTTCTTCTTATTCCATTGTCAGTTTTCCGCCATTTTCACTTCTTCATAGCGTAGATAGATGTAATTTTCCCAAAAACGTGACATGTGAGAGACTGGACACGAGCGAAGTTGGCGAAGAAAGCCTGGTGCGAGTCCCTACACCAAGGCGAGGCTCTGTATTTTTGCGCCTTCTTTCGCGGCTGTACAGCGGATTCGTCAGCTGAAGTTGTTTTGCGGATCGCGGAGGAGAAAAGGAGAAAATTGGCTTGCAAAATATTTTCTTCATGCTTTCGTATTCGATCAAGAGTGGCTAAAATTTTCTTGGACAGTCGACAAGACTACATTTGTACTTTTCGACGCAAGTGGAGTCATCTGTCGAGGAGAGTCGACAGGTCAAAGCTTTTAGAGCTTTTTCCTTCAAGAGCTCGTATATTTTCATTCCGGCTCACGACGAAAGCAGAAAGGACGATTGCACTTCAGTTCGGGCCTCAGCAGCAGCTAAAGTTTGGTAAGTTGAAAATATGGTAGCGAAAATAATTATTTAAACCGTTGTACGTGTACACTTTCTCCAAGCGTTATACTGTTTTATTGAGGAGTTTTTGCTTTTGTTTACATATTCAAACTTTTTAAGCTGATTTGTTTTAAGCTTTTCTGATTTTCGAAACACAAACGGAGATTAGTGTGCGTAGTTTGAGTTATTGCTGGAAGCGTCCATCACAAAATAAATAATTTCTGTCACTCGAGACAAGTACATTAAGTCAGTGTGCAAAAACGTTCATGCCTCGTTTTTAACCGAATGTTTATACATGTTTATACATATAAACTTACGTGTTATTTCTCGCATGTAACACCTTTAATTTTTTATTTCACTGTGTTATGTTATTAATCAATTGCATGGCCATTTGAGACTGTTTGTAATCTGTATATAAATGAAAGGCGATTTATGAGAAGGTTCCAAGCCGGTACAGGATTTTGTAAATTATTATTGCAACTTTTGATACACAGACTTTCGGCATGTGTTGACGTGAAATAACAAATTCAAAATTCAAACTGGACAAAATTATTTAGCTTGAAAAGATAATGTCACAGTGACTGTACTTTGCGTGTCTGGGTAAGGGCAATCTAATTTTGCACATTCATTTGATAATTATATTGCTACTGTAAAATCTTATTCAAACAACTATCCAATTATTTCCCAAATTGGACAGTACAAGTTCCCATGCTCAATATAATTAACACGTTATACGACTACATGCTGTCCAATTTGGGAAATAATTGGATTCAAAAAATTCCTCTGACTGCCAAATTGGTCTCGGCGTACGGCCTCGTCCAATTAAGCAACCCTCTGAATTTTTATCATCCAATTATTTCCCAAATTGGACAGTACATAGTCCTATTACATAATACTAATTGATACTCTATGGGGAGTAGCAATGCTTCATGCTTGCTTCGTGCAGAAACTGCACGTGGTAGCTACAATATGTAGCTATGTACATCCCTGGTGAAAATCTTTGCAGGATCTTTGAAGATCTTTAAAGATCTTTAAAGATCTGCAAAGACCTGTAAAGATCTGCAAAGATCTTGCAAAGATCCTTGAAGACAAGGATCCTTCAAGGATCCTCAAGGATTTCATAAGGATCTTATAAAGATCTTATGAAGATCCTGGCAAAGATCCTTGCAAAGATCTTCGTAAGGATCCTTTAGGATCCTCAAAGATCTGATAAGGATCCTACAGGATCTTAAAAGGATCCTTTCAAGGATCTTTGAAAGATCTTTTTCAGGATCCATAAGGATCCTCAAGGATATAATAAGGATCTTACAAAGATCTTACAAGGATCTTTTCAAGGATCTTTCAAAGATCTTTTTCAGGATCCTTAAGGATCCTCAAGGATATTATGAGGATCTTACAAGGATCTTACGAGGATCTTTTCAAGGATCTTTCAAAGATCTTTGTCAGGATCCTCAAGGATTTGACAAGGATCTTACAAGGATCCTTTCAAGGATCGATTTGGGAGATCTTTGTCAGGATTCTTAAGGTTCCTCAAGGATATTATGAGGATCTTACAAAGATCTTAAAAGGATCTTTTCAAGGATCTTTCAAAGATCTTTGTCAGGATCCTCAAGGATTTGATGAGGATCTTACAAGGATCCTTTCAAGGATCTTTCAAAGATATTTGTCAGGATCGGATCTTCAAGGATAATATCAGGATATTACAAAGATCTTAAGAGGATCTTTACAAGATCCTACAAAGATCTTTTCCAAGATCCTCAAGGATTTGACGAGGATCTTTCAAGGATCCTGGCAAAGATATTTGTAAGATCTTTACCCAGATTTGAATTACTAAAAGAAAACACTGAAAAATTTAAGGGGAAGCAACAATCAACAAATGAACAGCAAAGAAATATTTATCAAAGTTTCATCTTGCATTGAAAATCCAGCATGTGGGAAGCTTCCATTGATTAGCTGATGATACTCAGTTTTCCTAATGGAGAAAAAGCCATTACAAAGAAGACAGTGAAGCTTTTAGAATGCTTAAGGTTGAATGAAGAAGAAAGTACATGCATGAGCTAGCAAATACATTGATATGCAAATATTATGCTTGGGTTTCCTTTGTTAAGACAACAGTTCCTGAGCTACTCCATCATCTTTCTCACAATAAATATCCATTATTTTTCAATTTTATAGAAGTAAAATTGTCTTGAAATCCTTATGTACTTCAGAAAACGATTCCTGGATACCTTTAGGCTACTACAGGTTTCTAAAATGAGTAAAACCATGCGTTATTGATCGACCACACACGAGCCGCCATCTTGGATGATGGTTGAGAAGACCTGGGAACGAGTTCCCATGATGCTTTGCTTGTGGTGATATCTGTGCCAGGCGCGTGAATTCAACATGTTCAACGGTCAAATCACTCAAATGCTGTGTATTTTACTGGGAAATACTCTGAGAAATTCTCGTGGAATAATGTTCAAAAGCTACAGAATCAGTACCTTCTAATGCAGAGAAAGAAAGTAAGTAGAGAGAATCGTAATGGCTTTCTTGAAGTAGGACTTTAGATGAAGTACATGTATTTTTTTTCTTGGGTTTTAATATAAGGTTTTGATCTCGATGTGCTTATGTACAGCAAGCTTGTAGTTTCACCAAGAAACTTGTGAGAGGAAGAAGCGAATACAGCTGTTTATAGATCTGATTTTAATAACATGTTGCTTTGTGTTTTTGTTGTAGTTTATTGAGGCAGAAAGCATTGAAGTATACACAGTTACTACAGGGAACAATATAATAAATATAAATAAATAATAATCTTTATTGAGGATGCCAACTTCACTGGAGGGTGATTTACAGAGGGGTCCTCTAGGATTATGTATATTATATAATGTATATATGAAGATGAATAAGATAGCTATTTACAATATAAATAAATAAAATGCTGACTGACTAACTATAATATATTTAGAACGCTAAGTGGAAAACAATTCACAAACATCATACAGTATTTGTAATCCCAAGTGGGATATGGCAGCAAGTAATCTTGGAACAGGACAAGTTACTGTGGATGCAAAGGCCTACAAAAAGGTCTAATATTATAAACTACAATTTCAGGGAGTACAATAAATGATGAACAGAAGCTTGATTTTTCAGTTGGTCTTTAATCTAGTGTGCCAACTTAACACTGTAATAATACAATGTATTTGTCATCTGTTTATGACTGTATTAGTATATACATATTGTATGATCATTCTCTCTATGTGCATGTAGTGTAATGATTCTGTTGTTGCTCAATTTAGTTTTGTACAATCTTTGTGCATTTAATTGCTAAATGTAATGTTGGAATTGAGCAGATAGAATTAATTGCTTGTGACTTCTTTTGAAGTCAAATAAACTGCATTTGGTTCCAAAACATCTGAGTACATTATACTACATGTATATAACTTTTATTATTGCTTTTGATGTTGATATGCAAGAATGTTACAAGATGCATGTAACTTGCAAAGTCTGATAAGCATCTTTCAAGAACTTAGAAAATTCTGGAAGTTCTTATACGATTCTAGCTAACAAGATTCTTATAAAGATCTTGTATGACATTGCAAACTCCACATCTTGTAAGTATCTTATTATACAAAGGAAACAATAAATATTATAACAAGATATTGTAAGTGTTAGAATATTTATGATAATGTATGCAGTTACCGCGGACTCTGATTGGTTGACTTTGATTCATGTATGCTACGTGTTCCCGCCTCGTTGTTATTCTACTAGATCGATGCTACGTGATGTTGTACACGTTTTAGTGTGTTGAGTTTAGATTAAAGTCCTGGATTGTTGTGGCTCGGTTGGTTTCCTTTTAACAGTAAGAACCTTACAAGTTCTTGTAAGATGTACATGTAAGTACAAGAATCTTACAATAATTATTATCTTAATAAGATAATTACTTCAAGATCTTATTAAGATCTTAAACCTGCAAAGATATTTAAGGATCTTACATTCAAATATCTTAAAGATTCATACAAAGACCTTCAAGGATCTTACCAAGATCTCAAAGATTAATGCAAAGATCTTTGGGGATCTTGCAAAGATCTTGAAGATTCCTGCAAATATCTTTAAGGATCTTACAAAGATCTTAAAGATTCATGCAGAGATCTTTGAGGATCTTGCAAAGATCTTCAAGGATTTTACAAGGATCTTTAAAATTCCTGCAAATATCTTCAAGGATCTTACAAAGATCCTACAAAGATCTTTGTAAATCTTCAAGGATCTTCGAGGATCCTTGAGGATCCTTGAAGATCTTTGGCAAGAAAATTGAGGATCTTGGCAAGAATCTTGAAGATCCTCAAAGATCTTTGTAAATCCTTGAGGATTTTTTATAAAGATCCTCAAAGATCTGCACCAGGATCTTCATGCAGATCTTCAAGGTTCTTCAAAGATCTTTAAAAGATTTTCACCAGGGATGTAGACCTTTCCTTGCTCCATATTAATCATTACCTTTTTGTTTGATAGGGTACCAGTGGTCACTTTTTAAGAGCTCTTATTTCATTCCGGTTATAAAAGCCAAGCAGTGGATGTGGAAATGATGATTGGACCTCAGCTAAGTTTGGTAAGTTTGAAAACATTGTCCCCACATAAGTTTACCTCATTCAGTATTGTACAGTACCACCAGTCTGGTCAAAAGTAAGTTGACAGTTTCTTCACACCTTATCGCGTAGGCGATTAAAACACACCTACATGTATGCGTGTTTCTTGTCTTGTGTTTCTCGTCTCGAAAGAAGATTGAATTTTGTTTTCTGTGAAAGCGAAAGTCCTGGCGAGACTGTACAATATCAAATGTCATGTTTACATGTACATTCAGCGATGAATATTTTCCCATGGTCAGGGAATAATTTTATCTCTGATCCCTGGAGTCATTACAGATCATTACATTAATGAAAATGGCTTGATTGAATTGTGCACACTTTAAAATGTAAATACATCAATTATCGCTTCCTGGGTGCTACAACAACTGAACAAGCATCAAGCGAGCAAATTTATTAGGCCGCCTTTAGCACCCCCCTTTGAATAAGCGCCCCCCCCCCCCCCCCCCCCTTCGAATGTGTTTTTGTTAATAAGTGCCCATATTCTAATAAGTGCCCCTATTCTAATATTCTAATATTACAGCGCCGTCAGAGTACACTGAGATCAACCAAGGTTCATATTCCTTTAATTGCTCACATACGTAATGCCACATTACAAAAACTATGGTCTCAACTATTATGTCCATGTGAGTGCACAATTCCTTCAAATGAATGATCTCATTAAATTTTGTGGTGATTGTTTTGTTTTGATCATTCGGTTGTTTCTCAAAAAAGAAATAAGCGCCCTGCCCCGAATAAGTGCAGCTGTCTCGAATAAGTGGCCTCCGAAATAGTAAATAAGCGCCCCGGGAGCTAAATCGAATCATTACGGTATTTAGTTTCAAATGTAAATTGCCCATTTCAGACCACGTGATGTTCTCTAGAGAATTGTTCCTTTGTCTAGATCTAAAAATTATGCGTTCGTATAGACCTTATTCATAAATGGCGGTGGATTAATTATTATTTTATATTCATGCTAATCACCCTGCCTGATTAGCATGAATATAAAATAATAATTAATCGACCGCCATCTATGAATAAGGTCTATACATGTGAATATGAAACAATTTGAAATAAACAATTCTGTAGAGTAACGTTACATGGTCTTCAATGGGGCAACAAACAAACCAAGCTAGGATAGACGAAATACACAAGGATAGACGAAATACATTTCCATCCAAACTCGATAGGATTAATTTGACTTCATCGTTGTGTTTTCTGGAAAGTCCGCGAATATGTATGTATGTAATCTGAGAGATTGTCGCGCCCCGAGTCGGCAATGTTTACAAAGTTTACCGCTAAATTTATGTGGAGCTCACTTCCTTTTATACTCCTTTTCGTTTTTCACTCGGAGGAGACTTTTATAAACTGTTGTCCGTAATCTGCTGCAATGTCCGTAATCTGCTGCAATGAAGGTTTTATCGTGATTGTCATTTGCTCGTAGTTTATTATTGTTTTTCACCGTCGGTTTAGAAGTGCCGCTCAACAACACGAATGTTTGATGCTGGCATGCGAAGTATAAACCCAGACTTTTTCAGAAAAAGCGCCGTTGAATGTTGTTCGCGTGTTCGCTTCTGTCGCTTTCCAGTTATCCACTAAATAATGAATGCAAACTTGACCCATCAAATCAACAACTCGAATGCCTTCGCTCGAAAAGACGTTTGACCGATCAAATATTCAAACCAGTCGTCATTTCGATCGATGAATATTGTCAGAGAGAATTCTAAAGCTGCTAAAGGGCATTCAAAATAAACAATGAATATCATCAACTGAAAAACAATGAGCTAGCATACATACTAATGAACTCTACTATCCACGCGTTTTTGATTCGCGTTAGTAAAACGCTAACGCGTTCGACGCGTTTTTGCTAACGCGTTTAACGCGTTGATTTTGGTTCGCATATCTTCGGCCTGTACTGTAGGTCTTTTCACTGAAGCCAAAATCTTAATTTACCATAGTTGTTTTCATGTTTCTTTTTAATGTTATCAGTAGTTTTTAAATGTTGCTGATGCATCAGCAATCATGGTTTTATTGTATTGATACAATCTGTATTGTTTCCTCTTCAGGTTTTTATTTCATCACCCTGATTACAGTGTGATACAAGACAACATCATATGCCAGGAAAATCATGCAATTCATTATATGTAATGCTTTTGGGTTAGAAATTAACCCTGCATTTCAGAGTTACATGTGCATGTATTCCCAGGGGAAAAAAGCTAAATAAATATTTTGAGAACTGTGTGGAAATGTGATAGCTTCCTTGCTTTTCTACTAAAAATATGTTAAGATGATCCCAATCAATGTAACTTTAAGCCACGAGTGGTGAAAGTGTTAACTGTAATCATAATTTACTATTCACTTGGTCCCAAAATTTGAAAACTGAATTCACTTCAAAAATAAAAATAATAAAATAGTTACTTAATGTGATTCTGCATGACCATTCAAGTCATTTTAAAAGTTGTGGTTTAAAACTGTACTGTTTTTATTTTGTGATAACTTATCCTAAATATACCCAGTGGCCAGGGTATCTGGTGTTGTGTTAGGGCAAGACACTTTACTCTCACAGGTGACAGTGCCTCGAGTCTCCAATGGCCAAGAGTATAAATGGGTACTTGCAAACTGTTAGGACAACCTAGCAAAATACTGGGGCTAACCTGGTGTTGCACTAGCATATCTCATCTAGAGGGAGTTGCAATTCTCCTAGTCGGCTATGTGAACTGGAATAAACTCCGGCAGTGTGGGTAATAAAAATTAATTTGAGAACAAATTAAGTGAAAAGATATACAATTACCTTCGTCTGATTAATCTGCCCTGTCTAATATAGACCACGAAGGGACAGACCAAAGTGTACGTACATGTATTAGTAAGAGTGGTGTCCTTATTATCGAGGTCACAGGTATGACATTATTTCTAAGTCTAAGAGAGAGTATCTGTGTATAATTGGACATATGAAACTGGAACAATAACTATTGAAACACACCACATGGCAATGTAGTACAATATAACTCTCAAATGAAAAATGTTTATTTTCATGGATTGAAAAAATATTCGGGGTTTATTTCTATGGCGTTTTGGAGTTTTTTTCTGTAAAAAGAGGTACAGTTTTTTTAAAATAACTCTATGATATTGTCAGAAACTCAAGGGACTAATTATTACTCAGATAATACATATGTCCCGACTAACATATTTATTGTGTATTTGAGGGACGAAAACATTTGAGCATGCTGACGGTAATTTGATTTCACTGAAAACTCTGAGAGTTCCTCAAATGATCTGGAGAAACGTGATCTACGTCAAAGTTTTCTTGAATGGACTTTTTTTCTTTTAATAAATAATAATAATAATAATATCTTTATTAATGTGTCAATGTGTTTAGCTCATAGAGCTAATTGGGGACACCTACTACAAAGTAATTATGATTCTAATAAAAAAACCTATGTACATTATAACAGTAATAATTGAGCTAAATAAACTTAATACATTAAAATTTTAAATATTAAGATTACATAATGAGAAAATGCTTATTAAAATATAAATAATCTTAAATAATCACATGCTACAAAGGTTGCAGCAGTTGCCGCTGTCTTCCACTAGGCTGGCCAGGTCAACGCTACGGATGTTAGCTTTAAACGAGCTAAGGCTTGGTAGTTCACGCATACTGTTTCCTAATTTCGACCAGATATATGGTCCTTGATACCTAAGTGTGTGTTTACCATAACCTATAGTATTAAATCGTGGAATTTCGAAGTCACTGTTCCTAAGGTTGTAACGAGTGCCCTTACGAGTAAACATCTCAGATATGTAGCTAGGTACTAGATTGTTCTTTACTTTGTACATTAGTATTGCAATGTCCTGTAGGCGTCTATTGTGAAGCGTAGGTAACTTAGCGCGCTTGAGAAGTTCCCCATATGTCTCTGTTGTTGTTTTGTAGACTGCACGCAGGGCTCGTTCTTGGATGCGTTCGATTTTTCGCCCGTCTGAAGATTTGCAAAAGTTCCACACTAAATGGCAGTATGTTAAGTGTGGCATAACAGCTGTTTTATACAGTGTGAGCTTGGCTTGGCATGGAATAAGATTGCGCAAGCGCATGAGGACTCCTACTTTCTGGCTGGCTTTAGTGCATATTTCACTAATGTGTTGCGTAAAGTTAAGATTCTCGTCTATAATGGGCTTTTCTATAAACCAGTTGCCCTAGAGTTGGGTGGATGAGCCTGTATTAAACGTGACTGATGGAACATCGCGGAAAATGTTCCCGCAAACAATTTTACTAACAAATTTGTATGATTTTCGCAATTTCTAAACCCCACTAAAACTAAACCTAAGGGCAGTAGGTGGTATCATATTTACCATTTTTCCATTATGACAATTAAATTATATATTGCTTTTATTCCGGTTCCACTTGTAATAATAATAATAATAATAAAACCTTTATTTGAGTGTCTGACTGGAATAGCAGTTATAAACCACTAAATGGGGACACTGTGTATACATTACTAATAATTATTGCTAAAATACTAGTCAGCCTGATTCAGAATAGTTGGCGCACTGATTCGTACGGGCATTTACAGTCTTTACAGGCTACGATTTGTCGGCCCGATTTCTCTTTCATTGGTATAGCGCGAGGCTGAAAATCGGCACGATTTATAAAATCTGTTGCGCTGCTACGCTTAGTCATTTTTTCAATCACGTTAGGCCAAATAGGGCGGATAAATTGTAGCGCGTAAATTATTAGCCTTAAAGATATTCTAACCAAAATTAAATGATCTGCTTCTGAGCGTCCACCACAGGAACGACCCGCCACAATTTCACTGATCATGAGCATAGCTTCATATGGAGCCTTCCTTCTTCAACGTGCGCGCGAAAAATATTACACACAGTAAATAGTAAGGATTATTCTGACCAACAGTAATCTGCTGCTGAGTGTCAACCACAGGAACAAACCGCAACAAGCTCACTGAGCATAGCTACATTATAATGTAGGCCTTCCTTCTTCAACGTGCGCGCACAAAATATTACGCACAGTAAAGAGTATTCGGAACACCACTAATCTACTGCTGAGCGCCCACCACAGGAAAAACCAGCCACAACTTCACTGAGCATACCTTCCTTCTTCAACGTGTGCGCACAAAACGAGACTCACAGTAAAGAGTAAGAGTATTCTTCCCAGTGATGAACACTAATCTGGTGCTTAGCGTCCACCACAGGAACAACTCGCAACGAGTTCGCTAAGCATAGCTTGATATGGAGCCCTCGCCCTCTTTCTTCGAACTGTACTAGGTAACTCCAATTCGAACTTCTCACAAAGCATTTGCAGCATACCCAACTTCAAAGTTCCCAAGGTATTGTCTCTGACCATGCTACAGACGTTGTATTGGTCAAATACAATGGGATGGGCGGCCTGAATACTCTTTAGGATTTCCTCTCGTGCTTTGCTAAAATTTGATTCTTCCTCAGCAGCAAAGATATCATCTTCAGTTGGCACTAATTGCTGGCGAACTTTAGCCGCAAGTCGAGTGAAAAAGGACGTTACTTGTGTTACTGTCAGGAATTCTGATGAGAGAAAGAGGCGCTTGCCGTCCGAACCTATGGCTCGTCTCATTTCCTTGGCCACTGTTTCAGGCTCTACCTTTCTTCCAGATGATTGCCCAATATTGAACTTGGACTCCAAATAACTTTCTGTTTCTCGTTAAAACGATAGGATTTTTTCGATTCTTTTAGAGCCCAGCCTTCCGGTGCAAGATTCGATTCATCTTCCAAAAGCGTTGCCACGGACTGCAGTGTTGGCATGTCTGAGACACCCTCATGCAGGCGGTCGGCGTACTCCGTCTTCGCGAGGTCAAGCAATGAAAGCCTTTCTAGCGATTTAGCACATTTCTCGAAGGAGAGGTGTCGTTCAAGGCTTGATAAATGCTGAAATACCCGAATGCAACCTTCCTGTGGACAAGGAAAAGCCGCAGACTCAAAGCCCTCTTCCGTCGGATTGTCTTCCTTGGAGTCAACCTTCTTTTGGTTAGTCTTCTTGGTGACGGCCTTGAAACCCCCAATGGAATATGAACCGTCAAACCAATTATAACCAAGATCTAAAGCAAACAAATGGCTTGTATTACTAAAACAGTTTCGTTTGAACGCGCACTATTTACCTATTCCGATCAGTGTAAACTTGAGAGTGACCCGAGCCGTAGGCGAAAGTTTACACAGGGACTTCTGAGTTCTTACAAACCAGCTAGTGTTTGGGTAAGACGATATAAAAAAACATATCGCCGCAAAATTATATTTTTTTTATAAAATTAAGGGAAAACCATCGTGCAACGTGACGTCATAACCTTGTCTACATTCTTCAGAACAATCCAAGACATCTTCGCGGTCGCTTACGGTTGCCGGGAGCGGCCGCTTATGAGAGCTCGGTTTTAATTACAGAGTTTGAGAATTCAAACGAGGTCGCTTACGAGAGCGGTCGCAAAGAGAGCTTCGACTGTTATTTTAAAGCTACCTTCTAACCTGTGTTCGGTGGTACGTCAAGTAGCTTACCGCCTCCAACAGCGTAAGCCTTCCAGGCGGAGAGTTTTCCATCATCGAAGCGGAAGTTGTTTAGTTTGCTTATTCCCGCGATTTTAGGCTGTTCACCAGTCAAGGAATCATGAAGGGAGTTAGCGACAACAACTCTGACACCTTCGATGCCCCCGTGCGAGAGAAGGGCTTCTTGTATCTGCTGCGCGGTTGTGACGTCATTTCCTTCATTGATGTACATCCGGATATGACTCTTTGCTGTTGCTGCCATCCTATCCGCTGCTCCTTTGCCACCCTAGGGGTCACTAAAATCAATGCGTTCCACTTTGACTCCCGTGGTCGATTCAATGGTGGGACACGCTAACACAGTGCTTGCTGAGTGGTAGCAGCCGGCATTGTCCTGACGCCAGAAGACTCTCTTTATTTCTGGATAATCATTATTCAGACTCTTTATGACATGTTGCAAAATTACAACCACAGTTGAGCTACCTTGGCTAGATGATTGAATGGCGTTGATAAATCCCTGAGACTGTAGCTCTCCATTTACTCTTCGATACGCTACGGAAATATGCCATGAGATGCCCCTCTTTCCGAACCAGTCGGACTGCGATTCTCGATACTTTTGAGGGATGAACTTCATGGCCCAATCATTTACTATGAGAACAGTGCTTTCATCCAGAAGAGCTAACGCATCGAGACGTGCTTGATCTTGTCTTACAGTTCTCATCTGGTGGCACTTCCAGGACTGGATAGCCAGTTTCGAACTCTGAAAGAGATACAAAGCCTCGTCTCTATCTTCTCCGCTGTCGAATGCAATTTCTTGTAAAAGCTTCTCAATGTCTCTTAGTGTGTTCACTAAACCTGCACACTGATCACATATTTGATCATGATTGTGACTGCAGAACAACCTCAGGTCTGGATCTGAAGAATCACTCAAGGAAAAGGCACTGCAGTGTTCTGCCACAGGAGAACTATCACTGATGTGAACCTGAAGATGCAATTTGAAAGCAGCGAATTTAGCAAGGAAGGTTATAACTAAAAGGGCAAACTAACATGTAAATGATTGGGGCTGGACCATTTAACTTCTGAGGGAGGGGGGGGGGGGGGGGGGTGAGGGGGGGTGGAAAAAAGTTTCTTGCGCATGAAAGGGTTTGAAAAAAATTTGCGCCTATACCAAATCACCCATCACCTTAATTATTCCACATTTTTCAGTTTCCTTTTCTCAAATATAATTTCTACCTTGTAAGAAAGTGTCATTACCTTGAAGTCACCTTTAAAGTATAATTTTCCTGCTTTTAATGCCTCCTGTAAGCCAACTAGCCTCTCTTTGTTTGCACCATTCTCCAACCTCTCTAATATAGAACTCAAATCATAAAATGCTCGTGCGCCCTCGGCAGCAAAGTAGTCAAGGCCTTGCAGAGATTTACGCACCGAGGCACTACATTCGGAAAGGATCCTTAGCATTGTGCTTTCACTAAATGGTACAAACTCACTGTCGGAGCAGTACTGTTTGTATTGTTTGACGATTCGTTGAGGAATCAAGGTTCTGATGATATTAGGAACCTCGATGTACAGACCCGATGACAAGCGCAAATTCTTTTTACCAAATGGGAGGTCCTGAACCAAATGCGGACTTGTGATGAAACTCAAGAAATGATCTAGTTGCTGCTTGTCAATGCGCAATCTTGGTGCGGGCTGTCTTGGCACTGGAACTCCTCTGCCATAATGTAGGCGGTGTAAGTTTGCGATTGTATAGCGATATTGCGTCAACCCAGGGATGTGCGCTGCTATGACTTTATAGCTCGCGATGCCCGCCATACATGATAACACCTGCCGTCTGGTATCCCAACTAGAGGCATTTTTATACGCTTCTGACAAAGCTTCGAGATAGAATGTATCGGACGGGTGGTACCCAGTTTCAGAATCCAGTATCTCGTTAACTTTTGTAGACGTCTGAAGTTCTTTCCAGAGACTACCAGGATCATCAGGATAGACAACCTTAAGAACGGAGGAGATTATTTCCGATGAACTCTGTACGTATCTTTCTCGTGTTTTTGCACTGGCTTGCGCCCATTCAAGCCAAGGTTTTCCTAATGCTTTGACTTGGCATTCTTCAAGGAAATCATTCAGTTTAAACCGTTCACGATCAAAGAGTGACATTTCATTTTCAACTGAGGAAGAGGTTTCACTTGTTGTCTGTGACAGTGGAACGAAACTCTCCTCTCCAATCTGCAGAAATTCCATTTCCCTTGCTAATTCTTCTGATGTTGAACTTTCCTGTGAAAATACAACGGACCAGCTTCATTTACAGTAATTTTTTTGTGTTGTATAAAAGCGTTTTAAAATAATAAATCTCATCTCTTATTTTAGTGTGTAGTATCGCTGTACATTTATCGCTGTACATTTATACTCGTCGTTTGGGTTTTGAGTCGCCCTACGGGCTCGCAAAAATGCTCCAAGACTCGTAAAGTACACACTAAAACGTCTAATAAGATATATGTATTGTATTACGCACCTTTGCTGATTCCTTTTCACTATTATCTGAATTGTCTTCGTCGTGTTGGGTTTCACAGCTGGAAGGCACCTGCAGACAAGAAAAGGCTTCCGTAGGTTCTGGACTTGGATCTATAGGATCAGTTTCGACGATTTCTTGCAAGTGTTCTCTGCATCGCTTGCAAATTGCTAAAATGAAATGGAAAAATTGTAGGCTTTTTTTATTCATAGCTATCTCACAGTACGGGAAGAAAGGCAACCTCGTTCCCAGGGTCTACTCCGCTTTCAAGATGGCGGATGGGCGCGGAGAAGACCCTGGGAGTGGAGTATTTTGTCACGTGACACACGATCGAAACTCGAGTTCTCTACACTTGACAAACGGTTCTGGGATCAAATATCTTTCCATCGTGTGCCACGTGACAAAATACGCCACGATTCGTGGAGTATTTCGCCAGCGTGTCCCAGGGTCTTCTACGCGCCCATCCGCCATCTTGAAAGCGGAGTAGACCCTGGGAACAGGGTTGGAAGAAAGGCTGGAACTTGCCTCTGCCCCAGTCTTCACACGGCCAATATCTCTCTCTTTTTGTCATTCGTCTTGATTTGCACTCAAAAAGGCTCAAATAAGACGCTTAACACTGAAGTAGATTTAAACAATTTTCTCTTTCCTTCTCGTCTATGATCTATATATTTATAATGTGACAATCTATATCTGTCATAAAATGTGATAACCTACACGATACTCTCTATCATGATAGAGAGGGAGACTGCTCGCAGTCTATACCTTCGCACTGACAACAATGGAAGACACTCGAGGCTTAAAAAATGTAAGAGACAACTCACGAGTTCCAACAGGATGAAGCTCCCCCGTTGCCACGAATACGGAAGATGATTCCCCACTATTCATTCCGCGGTCACCCTCGTCGTTGAAGACTTATGCCCAGCCACTTGATTTGGAACGCAGCATCTCACTTTTCCGCTTCTCCAACGGAGGCCGTATTGCTCTCGATGATGAGGACAAATTACCAACGATAAATGATGGTCCTCAGCTTTAAATATTCCAGAAGTAAAAGTGATCAAGCAATGTAGGTAAATAATAAAGTGAAAGTCAAGCAATGTAAATAAACATAAAAGCAACACACAACTAAAATAATGCACATACGGTCAAGGATATACCATGCGATACAGCATGAAACAAATAAAAAAAAATACCTGCTCTTGCCAGCAACAACGTTGATTCATCACGAATTGCTTCATCTGGTCCGATTTTCAACGATTTCACATGGGGATAGACCTCTTTGGTGCATTCACTAATGACGACACATTGTATATTTTGAGGATTTTTGGAGCTAGCTCCACAGCGTGAAACGCTTTCGAACAATGCTGAAAAACTACAATATGCCATGTAAAGCACGTAGAACTGCTCGTAGAATTACTAGTAACAGCTATACTTTTTCTAGACTTTCTACTTTGTCTTTGTTGACTTTCTGTTTGATTGACAGGAACTCGTTATCCTTTCAAGTAGCTGGAGCTACATGCAAACAAAAGGTGCGGACAATAATCATTTCAGACTTTATTACACGATATATTAAACAATTCAGCTGCTTTTACAGTAAAACGCGTTTAAACCGTTTGATATTTTCAAAAGAGTTTTTGTATTGTTACTGCACGCAGAATTACGTACGTATTCGTATTAGCTGAATAATCAAAAACAGGTTGGCCGTGATTTTTATCAAATCTTATTTGCACCTGTAATTTGACTAATTTGTAGCTCTTGTCACAAAAATACATTTCGAACCGTTATAACAAGTACAACATTTACGTCTAGGCAAAAATTAGTATCACTGAAAGTATGCGTTCGACTCGGCTGTGAATGAATTGAACACTCGGGGCTCGAATTCGAAATATGATATCGTTTTTTTATGTTTGCGTGACGAGACGGAGACGTGACGTGACGAGGTTAAGATCGCGACTATAATATATATATCTTATATGAGGTACTAGCAAACGGTGCAACGGTTCTTCTAAACTAACAGGAACACAAATAGGTAAAGCTGCAGATAAAGGTCATAAAGTGTAACGCTTTTAAAATGAACGATTAGACCAACGGAAACGCCGCGAATCAAATGTCAACAACATCATGCAGCGACGAGTTTCCTTTAGACCCAGGACAAGGTGAGCCGCTAATTAATTATATTTATCTTCGTATCAAAAAGTCTGTTTACGTGAAGAATGAAGGTTACTAAAATGTTGTGATAAGAATTGCTCATTAATACGGATAAAAGCAGCAGTGTAAGGCCAAATTTCATTCGTTTAATCATGGAACTAATACGTAAATAAATTTCATCGATACATCTCGGAAAATGGCGGAATATGTCAAAAGGGCTTATACATTTTTCACGCTAGCGCACTTATTTTTCACGGCCAAACTAAATCTTTGGATATGACAAATATGTAGGATTAAGCTTTCTAAAGAACCCATGTTTTGCGAATAGATACGTATACCCTTGGAGTTGTGGCCCTTTGAAGTAAGGCAAAATTTGGTGTGTAATTTAAATGGCGATCGATGCATTTTTTAAACGGGTAAAAACCGTCAAAGAATATATATTTCAAAATGAATTGTGGTTCTAAAGGATGATCTAAGGATGGATAACCAATCATCCAAAGATGAATCCAAGGCAAGTTTCCGTTGTTGTGAACTGGCGTATTGAAATTGCACTATTTTGCATAATTTTCATCAGCATTTTGGCACGATCAGGTCGCATTTCAAACTTTCCTATTTTTCTCGAAATATAAAAATCGCTGGAACCTTTGTATATTTTTTTTCAAAATAGTTCATCAAAAGGGTCTTTTTGAGCAAATAAAAAAAATTCGAATTTTTGCTTTTGTCTCAGGATTCTTTATAATTACTGAAAGCCTCTCTTAAGTCACTTGTTATAGTCATTTCACGTTTCACTTAAATAACTTTGGATTTTACGGCTCTACGAAAATACCCTTTACCGCCCTCTTAAATTTACCCGCGTAAATTTACCCGCGACCAGCTACCCGCGCAGATTCGATACTCCGGTTGTAACATGTCGCTTGTTGTTGTGTATGCCATTGATTTGGAGAAGTATTAAACAAAATACATGTTTTATCTTTACCTTCTGGTGCTGTAGCAATGTTAGGGACTGTGCAATAATTACCAGGAGGGGGGTTGGAAAACCAGAGGGGGGGGGGGGGGGGGATGGGGGGCATAAAGTAAAATCAAAGCAAGGATAGGGGGAGCGCAAGGTAAAATAGGTCACTCAAGAGAGAGGGGGCTTAACATTTTATTCAAGTACATATTACATTGGCGAATCCATACCTATTTATAAGGTGGGGGCCAAAAAATTGTCCTACCCTCCGGCCTTCGAACCTGAAATTAACACACATGCTCTTTTCCTTCTGCTGTGGCTCTGTTGTACATTGCTACGGAGGTGATGTTTGTTCCAGAAGCGGATGTCCAACAATTAAACATGTAGTAGGAGTTCTTCTTTCTGTTATAAGATTTTAATCCACAGGTACGTTTAGAGCAAATCCAGGGTACTTGTATAAAGGTGTGTGTATACTGTGATGGGGGGGGGGGGGGGGGGGGTCGTTCTCTAAAACAATGCGAGACAAAACTTTTATTATCCACAACACAATTTTTTTATATCGATCTATTTTCTCCCGGCAAAAATACTAGCGAATAGTAATTATAAACGACTTGCTGAATGCTTGCTTCTTTTGAAATTTTAGCGTTTAATTTACTGCTGAGAGGTCGTTACCGATGCTTTGAGCTGTCGTCCAATAGAAATTTGATCACGTGAATTATTGGTTTGCAACTGACGTTATCGCCGCCATGTGGGTGACCATATAAAACAATCGATTTCTAGTTAGCTTTTATTGTTTGTCATCCAACATGGCCGCCAGGGTCTTTGTCATTGGCATCTCTCGGGAATGGTTGCAAACCAGCAATGAAGTTTCGAGGAACTAGTTTTCTGGAGTCTGGGCATTTGTCTTCATTTGGCGTGCAACAAAGAGATTCTGTCGTGCACACAAAAATGTATGAGCAATTAAGAGCGAATGTTACCAACGGTCAGACACTTTCAAAATATTGTGGCCACAGCCGAAAAATCAATTCTGCTCATATTATCATGTTAGGTAGACCTTAATATGAAACAAATCACTGCATACTTTGTTTGGCTGAATATCGATTTATTTTCGAGAAAATCGATAATAACCGAATTCGGTCAAAATGCCGCTTTTGGAGCTCAAAATTTAAGGCAAATCTCGAAGCTTCGCGTAACAAAATAAAACATTCTAGAACAATAAAAACTACCACATCTTGAAGATCGATATCGAAAGATACGTTGATAGCCATTTGAGCCATTCTTGCTTTTTTATTAACAAAATATAATTAAATTTGTCCGACCTACTTTTAACTCGATTAAAAATAGGTCAAAACTAACCTATTATTTAAGTATGTGCTACACAAAATAATTCATCGAAAATCTGGCTTTTGGAAGGCGAAGGGTTCTTCTTTTCGATTCCCAAAGGATTTTTTGGGGGAAATGATTCAGCGCGATGTAATCAAATTTTAAAACTGGATAAAATGCGCTGATTCAACGCATATCAAAAAGTCTTCTTAATTAGTTCAATGTGCACATACACGCAAAACTTTAATTATTTCGCAGTTTTATACGTTCAACCTACAACTAATTTAACATAAAACCTCTAACCTTTATGTTGTTGTATCAAAGAAGAGGTCTATAGTCCTGTAGTTGTTGCTTCCTTCGCGATAATTGCAGCTCACTGAAAGATGACCAGCACGCCATGTTTGTTTAGTTAAGCCGTACTTCGGACGTGTTTGATGAGAAGTTTCTCTGTTTCCATTTTCGTTCAAAAGAGCAGGCTTCAAGTACTTTCCGCAAAAAAGTATTTGTTTAACCATTAGTTTTGAACTGAACAGCGAACCAAATGCGTTAATTCTTGTCTTGTAGCTTCTTGTGGAATTTAATTAAGTCAGAACGGGTTTCAACTGAAATCGACAACTACATGTAACGCAAGAAAGGAACCGGAAGTTCTTTTTTATGAGGGATGGCTGGAAGAGAAGAGGGTGGGGTATACAATATAAAAGCCTTATTTCATTTATAGTTTCTTGTTTTATTTTTAATCTTTATCGCATAAGCGCATATTTTCTGACATTGGGAATTAAAAACTGAAAACCCGCAGTACTGTAGAAGGAGGAAAATGAGAATAATAAATTCAGTACACTGAATTGCAGTGGAAACTGTTAGCAGGGCGCTGGAAAGCATGGGCGGTGAAACGCGCACTGCGATCTTGTGCGATGTTTGATGCGGAGCGAGGCTGGGTCGAGCGCGCTCGAGAGCGCTCGAGTTCAAAAAGACCGGACGGCTAAGAAGGTTTAATTAGCAGTACAATGGCTCTGCATTTGCGTTTTACATATTGGTACATTTCTTAGCCGTTCTCTACAAAAACAACAACGTCAAATGACCAAATTCACCGCATCATGGAGAGAACAACAGTGTAATGACGTCTATAGCGTGTAACTTACTAAAAAGTTCAAAAAAGTTCAAAATGAAATTTACACCGATGAAAAAGCGAAGCTTACTCTATGCATACGTCGAAAATTACCGTTTTGTTTGGTTTAGATCGCGGTTAATTAACGCCCACACTTAAAGAGCAACGCGTTTCGAAGCAGCTCGACTGTACATATTGAACCCATTATTTATTGCTTACAGCTTTACCAACATGTTGACATGTTCATTGTACAAAAACTAATTATAAGTGGAAATCTCGTACAGTTCTCTTGTGGCAATCCCTTTTCTGCATCAGCTATTGAACTTCATTTGCCGACATGTTTTGAACTCGCGCGCTCTAGAGCGCGCTCGACCCAGTCTCGCTCCGCATAAAACATCGCACAAGATCGCAGTGCGCGTTTCACCATCCATCCTTTCCAGCGCCCTGCTGTAAGCGAGAAATGCTCTGCTTTAGGCCATATGATCACTTTGAAAAAATTTCATGACCAGGAATAATGCCTTGTTGTTGGGGTCGTTATTGTGATCACAGTCATCAATCTGACTGACTTAAGGCGGGGATACACGTGAATTTCAATGAAATTTTAAGAGGTTTAAAGAAGGGATAGAAGGAAAAAAAAATTTTGGAACACCAACAAGTTGATACCCACGCGGGTGCTCTTGCGTGGTTATCAACTGTCTGTCAATTGTCAATCTACTAATTTTTAAATTCTAATTCTAATTTTAAAACTACATCAAATCTCAATATTTCTTATTTCCCTAAATTTTACAACTCCTTTGAGAAAAACTATTTCCTCCCAAATATACCCAAAAATCACCCAAAAATTTACAAAACACCCCATAACATAGATTAATGAGATGAGCAGAGAGTTTTTGGATTGCTTGAAACGCGAACGAGATATTTTCATTAAACCCATGTTAAGTGGCGGAAAAGGGCATTCATGTGTACCCCGCCTTAAGCGGCTTTTAAAGTGAGAAACCAAAATAAATCGGAAATAATGCTAACTTTCCACATGCATTTCACGAGTATCGCATAATTTCAAGAAATCAGGGTCAATTCCGTAATTTTGCAAAGCTCTAAAGAGAAAACACGATTTACGCCAAAACGAGGCTAAAGTACGCGTAGCGTACTTTACGCCTCCCACATGGGAGGGAAAAGCCAAGACGGCACATATATATATGTAAATAAACACAACGAGTGTTTATGAGCCACCATGTGGGAGGACCGGTATGGGTGGGAGCTCTGCAGAGACTCTGCTCCGCGATCCTACAGCCCGCGAGGGGGTAGGGGGAGCAGAGATGGGGGCACATTTTTGCGAATTTTTTTTGCGAATTTTTCTATGTTTATAACTATAGTGAAATAAGTGCATTTTCACTTGATTTGATTTCTTATGAATCAAGTTGGCTATGTATTTTAGGTTTAAATCTAGTATATTCTGATAAATACATCTCCTTAATTCAACTTGTTCTCCCGAAACCTGAAACCCCAAATAATCCCAGGCCGAAATTGGGTGTATTTCAAGTTGTATATTATCTGCCTTGTAAGCCAGCCATAACTTTCAATAAAGTTGTAATATCATTTTTATATTTTCCCAACAATCTAGCTTTAGTCCGGTTGCGCATAGTCAAAGACCAAGACCCCTTCATATATTGAGCTATTTCAGTACTTTTCCCCACAGATACGTTCTTAACTTCCGGAGGCAGACTCGTACCCAGTCGCTATTTATATGTTTCTGGGATGAGAGAAGTTTGGATACGAGAGTGGTTGAGGCGCGCGGGGAATCGTGAAAGGGACGAAGGAAAATTAGCCCATAACCCCCGCGCGCCTCAATCCAATCCCGTATCCAATCTTCTCTCATCCCAAAAACATATAAATAGCGACTGGGTACGAGTCTGGACCGGAGGTTATTTTTTGATGGGTGCTGGAAGAGGGTGAGGTTGAAGATACAGACTGATATCGTTGGAGGATGATGACTCAGTGCTACCGATGGGATGAGCTCTTAAAGTCAGCAGCAATAACAAGAAAGAACCTCACTGTGGCTACGACACTGAAGCACGGTTCCAAGCTGGAGAAACGCATCGGGCAAAGGACTGATCCTACGAGTATATGGAAAGCAATGCGAAGAGCGAAGCACAGCGAAGGCTCTACTGAGTGACTTTGACAAGGGCGACTTCCTCAGTCACACCTTTACAAATAGCTGGATTTTTTCTCGCTCAGTTCTGAAAAGTACTTACAGCACAAACAAATCTGGCGATGAAGAAGTAGAAAGACATCAACCGAATATTGGGGAAATATTTGTCGATGTCAAGAGAGGTCCATCAACTGGCAAAAAAAAAAATCGACCAATATTCCCCAATACGAACCGAAACAAGCTAGTTCAATAAAGTTTTTAGTACAATGGCTTTTTTAAAACGAAAATTAACCAAAATTGCTGCCAGACATAAGGAAAAATGTTTCTACTTTATATAGAACCGTTTTATTTTGTTCAATGTTTCAAAAAGGAATTCGGCGAAATGAGTTCGTCAACGGTCACTCTTAGCCTTCCGTATTGGAACTTCGGACCGCTCAGGGGCTCCTTTTGATCGTGGACCAGTTTGCCCGCATATAATAAATGGATATTCTACAAGAATTAGTTGGCAGGTTGGACCAGACCTCTAGTAGCTTGCATTACAGACAATTGATCAGTTTAGCCGTTGTCATTACACAACCTAGTTCACTCACTGCTGACACACGTACGGAGTGAGTGTGAAATAAATAATTAACAAGCAATATATGTATATATATATATATATGTGAGTGGTGAATTACATGCAAGCCGGCAATCACATGTGCAAGTCAAAAAAGAAATGCATCATTTTGTTTTTTCCTCAAAACGGTCCTACACTAATATCCAAATTCGGCGCCTCCTTACCCCCTTCCTAAACCCCCTCCTAAACGGTTTGTCCCCCCCCCCCCCCCCCCCCCCCCCCCTCTTCTCTTCCAGCCATCCCTCATAAAAAGAACTTCCGGTTCCTTTCTTGCGTTACATGTAGTTGTCGATTTCAGTTGAAACCCGTTCTGACTTAATTAAATTCCACAAGAAGCTACAAGACAAGAATTAACGCATTTGGTTCGCTGTTCAGTTCAAAACTAATGGTTAAACAAAGGCTTTTTTGCGGAAAGTACTTGAAGCCTGCTCTTTTGAACGAAATTGGAAACAGAGAATCTTCTCAAGAAACACGTCCGAAGTATGCTCAACTAAACAAACATGGCGTGCTGGTCATCTTTCAGTGAGCTGCAATTATCGCGAAGGAAGCAACAACTACAGGACTATAGCCCTCTTCTTTGATACAACAACATAAAGGTTAGAGGTTTTATGTTAAATTAGTTGTAGGTTGAACGTATAAAACTGCGAAACAATTAAAGTTTTGCGTGTACGTGCACATTGAACTAATTTAGGAGACTCTTCGGTATCCGTTGAATCAGCGAATTTTATCCAACTTTAAAATTTGATTTCATCGCACTGAATCATTTCCCCAAAAATTCCTTTGGGGATCGAAAAGAAACACCCTTCGCCTTCCAAAAGCCAGATTTTCGGCAAATTATTTTGTGTAGCACATACTTAAATAATAGGTTAGTTTTGACCTATTTTTAATCGAGTTAAAAGTAGGTCCGACAAATTTAATTATATTTTGTAAATAGAAAGACAAGAATTGCTCAAATTGCTTTCAACATATATTTCGATATCGTTCTTTAAGATTTGGTAGTTTTTATTGTCCTAGAATGTTTCATTTTGCTACGCGAAGCTTCGAGATTCGCCTTAAAGTTTGAGCTCCAAAAGCGGCATTTTGACCGAATTCGGTTATTATCGATTTTCTCGAAAATAAATCGATATTCAGCCAAACAAAGTATGCAGTGATTTGTTTCATATTACAGCGCGGACACTCGAACCGTGAACGCTTTGGCTTTATTTTGGCTTTATTTTGGCTTTATTTTGGCTTTCTTTGGCTTATTTTGACTTTATTTTGTCTTTATGTTCATTTATTTTGTACTTATTTGGTATTTTTTTCTGAAAAAAATACAAAATAAGTCAAAATAAAGTCAAAATAAAGCCAAAATAAAGCCAAAGCGTTCACGGTTCGAGTGTCCGCGCTGTAAGGTCTACCTAACATGAGAATATGAGCAAAATTGATTTTTCGGCTGTGGCCACCAAATGTCTGACCGTTGGTAACATTCGCTCTTAACAATAAACGCCATCTTTGGAACGGAATAGATAACGCAACAGCTAATCGTTTCTGATTGGTCTACGTGGAGCATGCGCATGCAAGTTTTCTTCGACCCTCTTCTCAGCGCGCCACAAGAAGTAAAAAACAAGAAGAGCGGTAGAGGGACTGTACTAACATCATGCATAAGTTCATGATGTCCTGTGATACAGTGGATACATTTTTGGTGGAATTTAGTAAGAATGTATGCTCGCCTTTGGTTAATGGCGACCTTATGTGCGCGTCTGTTTTGTCTTAAGTCATCACAGCCAAAAACCTCCCTTGGATGGACGATTGAATGATCAATTTATCATTTAGTACAATTTCAGTTATATATAAAAACCAGTTTCTTTCATGTCAATATTACCCAATTTGGATGCTTTTTAATTGATGTGGTGAATTTAAGACTGAATCTGTTTCGTTCTTTAAGGGCCTATTTATACTAAAAGACTTGGTAGCTAATGGACCAGACGCTTTGCAGATCTTTTCCGAGATGTTTCCGACATTTGGGGACCTAACTGTAATGATAAATAATTTTAATTATTTATCATTAAAACTGTTAAAAACTGTTGTCTTGAATCTATGGAATATGACTGGAAAATAATCCAGTTGGGGGTTCAAGATCTGCTGAAATATAAGGCTAATGTAGTTCCAAAATAAAGCGCCGACAAAGCCGAACTCGATTTGCACTGATGGAATTCTCAAAGGACATCACATCTCGGTGTAGGCTCTGGAGAGGATCGCGGGCGCACCGAAACACCCACGGCTGGAAACTGAGCCTAATCTCGGTGTGGTTCCTGATTTCCTGATTGGTTCTGAAATATGATTGAACTGTTAGTTGCATGTATGTGTGACCTCATTTTTTTCTGGTTTAATTTGCGCGCAACGTAGATTTTGTATTGTTTTTGTACGGTTACTTTAGAATTATTACTTGCACAAACTGTAGTTTCAAATACCACTGTGTCACTTTGTCCCATCACCAATTTTATTTTTAACATTTTTATGCACTGCAAATTCACGTTTATAGTTTCAAGAAAATGAATTTGGGCCTCTTACTACGCATTGCAGTATTGCAATCTGTCTTAATTGATTCTTCATTTTTTATGAAAAGCTACACAAATTTAAAAAAAGTGATAATCAAGGAAAAATCAAGTTGCTTGCGAATGTCACTGAATCAAGATGTATCCCATGGCTTTGATGTGTTTGTTTCCATTATCTGGTGCTGCTACTGCCTCGTTTCCACACGTGTTGGTGTTATCCTCGTGCCCTCCAGTACCAAACCCGATTCTGGAGTTACAGCTATTGCAATCATTTTGTTCGTTACCAATTATACCGATTCTTGCTTTGGAATGACCTTGGCTGTTACCAACTGCATTGAACCTTCCTTGTTACAGTTTCTCTGTAAGGAGCCTTGGGAACCAGGCAGCGTCTTCCACGTGTTACGACCCAGTGAAGTGACGCGGTATTTCCCATCAGCAATCAGTGAGTGGAGTGAGTTGGCGTGCTTGTTGATGACAATGAACTTCATCTGCTGGCCGATCCTCATACCGAGACAGATCTTGGAGAAGGGTGTGCTCCAGTAGGTCGGCAACTTGGTCTCGTGAGTGTCAAAGCCAGTCTTTCCTCCTGGAAGGTTGAAGTCGATCTTGTTGCTCCACAGTTTTTTATCATAATGAAAGGTTGGCTGATAACAAAGAAAAAAAGAAACAAAAATAGTTAACACAAGTCCTATACCAACAAGACAGTAAGTTATGTAGACCTTGACATTTTTCGGTTGGGTTTGAGTAGTTAGTTATTTATGTCTTAAAAGGATGATTGCTTAGACGAGAATGCGCATACAGCGGCATACAGTCATTTTTCTTTTCTCCCAACATCCTAACATAAGTTGCCACGTCAGCATAGCATTAGAATGGTATGACGTGTTGCTTGGCAACAAATCTGCATGACGACAGCTGATGCGAGCTCAGTGAATTCCTAGGTCAATAATTACCTTAGAGCCATCAATTTTCATGACCAGCGTCCATCCACCACCTCCACATGCACCAAGGCCAGAGCTCGTCATGTGACAGTACACATGAACCTTCTTAGAGTCTACTTGGAGCAAGTAAGCTTTGTTTCCTTGCGACCTGATCAAATATATCAATTAAGGATGTTTAGTTAAATATGGTTCAAAATTTAAAAGCAGCTTTATACTAAGGTTTACTGACTTTCATTAAAGTTACGATAATTAATTAAACCATTCGCGGTGTTGCTAGTTTTTTTTTTCGAAAACCTACTTGTTCATTCGAAGCTTTCAAATAACAGTAATGTCGCAGCTAAAAATATATCGAATAGTACCGGATTTGCATCCCCAAAAAAGTCGTAGAGATGAAATTTTCATGAATTGTGTTTGCTAACGGTACAAAAATTGTACAACTTACTTTTGATTCTCGTAAATTTCCTTACACGAAGCAAACGACTGACCTGCCCAAGAGAAAATGCGAGAAAATAACACAGTGATCAATAAAGAAATACATACTGGATTAAAATAGCATCTGGGAGACTTTACCAGCGGGATTTCCATGAGATGTCTTATTCATTGCGGCCATGAGCTGTTCGAACTTTTTCTCCAGAGTCACCAGAGTCGCTTGAATGGATTTGATGGCATCCTTAGAGTGTGATTCTTGTACCACGTTGCAGATGATTGTCCTGTCGTCCAGTTTGACGGGAGTCTTGTTTGACACGGATGAAGTATTCCCGCCATCAACAGCTATGCTTAAAATCGCGATCATAGAGGATAGCAGAAAAAGGCAAACCATAGTCGAGCGCATTTTGTTGAGCGTTGTCTTCACAATCTTCGCTGTGAACGATTTTTGATGTCGGTATGACTTTCCTTGTATCCAGCTATGTTTCTATATTGACAAGGTGTCTGTAAACTGAACACGAATTTTTCTCTTGCCAGTTTTACTTCAGCCAATCACACGTGTCCACCTTTTTGTTTATTCCAAGCTTCATTGTTTTTATTTTCAGGACTGAGTGATTATAAACTTTCAAGCGCAAAAAATATCTGGATCAACATTTTCTCATCTTCTTCTTAATATCGAGTATCTGGATGTTAATTGAAATTCCAAAAAATAATAAATCATTGTTATTATACATCTGCGAGCTTTTCTCGAAATTAGAAAGGTCATTAAACAAATATATGTATTTTCCTTTTCTAAACAAACCTCGGAAGTTCAGTGAGAGAACATTCCCCGAATTCATCGACGAGGGGAAAAGCGAGAAAGATTCGTGGAATACACGAACAAAAATGACCGCGCGGTCATCAATAGTCGTGAAACGAGAAACTGGGTAGAAAGGAGAAAACGACTGTCAGATATTGATAGTGTATAAATTCTTAATTAGTCTTGAAGTAGTTGACTATCATTCAATCCAGGTCAATTTCAGGTCTACTATCAAAACAGCTTATGACAAATGAGGCACATTAGAGATCTGCGCAAAAATATAATCACAATTATAGGGAAAGTGAGACAAATTCTATCTAAACTGAAGTGAACGAAAGTTCTTGTATCTTGTACATTGTATTTTCAGGGCTTCGCCAAAATATTTATTTAAAACATAAAACTACACAGCCAAGCTGATGACATTTACATTGTTCTCGTTAACATAAAAGATAAACAACTAAACTTCAAGATAGTCTACTTATAAAATAAAATAACACTGATACTTTGCTGATCTGTTTGTTACCGTAGTTTGAAACTTTGATTGCAATTTATTTTGTGATCTCTCTGATCAGGACAAGCTTACGTGTTGTTCTGATTTGCGGCGATACTGCTTACAAATCATTATGTCAACATTTACACTGTGCAAGAAAATGTTCTAACTTTTTATTTATTCCACGCACGCTTGATAAAATATGCAAGAAATGGTTTGATAAAATACTGGCACAAAATTCACTTTATCATAATTGAATCTCGAACTTAAAATCAGTTAAAGCTTTACAGCGATCAATAGTTTTATCCTGAAGTTTTCTTTGAGGAATATCACTCAAGCGAAATATATTTTTAGCAATCGAAATTTTTTTAGCTTCCTATCTAGTCAAGCGCAAGTTGATTTTATTGACTTTATTAAAATGACGTGCACAATGATCATAAATTCGTACCAGAACTGATTTCCGTTTGATTTTGCCCGCTTTTTTCTATATATAATTGTTCAATAACGGTTTTGAGATATTTAAAGTGCCGCATTGGGTATACAGAGCGTTGGAATCTAATCAGTTATTAAAGACATCACGCGACGGTAAATTCGCTTCCAGTGTTACAGAAATTTTGCTATTCATTCAAACAAATGACTGAAACAAATGATACTATCTGCTATCTGCAATATCTTCTTTTTCTTTTGAGCAGGGAACTTTTTAACGCTTATTTAATGCTGTATTTTAAACTGATATTAAAGAGGCTACAAGTCTGAACTGTTGAAAGTTTAAAGCATTTTCTTGGCGCATTCTGCACGCTTTGCAATTGATGACCAAATTAATTTAAATTAAGGCGCAATGACATTTCTCGCGATCAAAACGAACTGAACATTCGAACACAGAGACTCATATTGGAAATGAGTATTGCTATGCAAAATGCAAAATATATGTATGCCGAGTTTATTAAAAATATTTCTTAAATGTAACATATGAGGTTTTCATCTTAGGCGATGTTATTATTCCATGTTTATCTAGTGACTGATTTCAGATTTCAAAATTCCAATAGTATATACTGAAGCCAGTGCTTATCTCTCACCTTATTCAACTTCTATTCACTGAGGGTTTGAAGGATTTTCGTGTTGTCAACAAATATCCCAATAGTTTCAGTGAGTTTTTCTGATTGTTCATGTGTTTTATCTCGAGTTCGACGCCATATTAAAAGTTGTGTTCCGTTAATACAAGCCGAGTGGTCTTGGAAACTAGTTTAAGTTAACTGTGCGAAATTTATCAATATAAATGAAAACTCTCCCCTCCCCCTAGAAAGCAGTAAGACTGGGCCCTACTTCAAATTAGAGATCTTACTATGCTGCTATATGCTGATCTTTTGCTGGTTGGCATGATCATTGTTTGCGTGACGGCCATTTTGAATGTTACGAATTTTGCGAATTTTACTCAGGAACCGAAAAATTAGGGGGACTGGAACGACCGAGACAATTCAGAAATCGGAACATCCGATTGCGCGCCAAAATTAAGTTATATTTTCTTAGAGCTAACAGAGGTTTCTCGGTTCCAGACCGTCGCACCAGCCCACCGCGATTTTAAAATTCAAAGTGGTCGTTGAAATATCGTCAAATTCAGTTAATACTGAGCCCCCCCCCCCCACCCCCTTTTTTTTTTTGCTCCTAAAAAGCCTTTTGAACCAATATAAGACCAGCTAGTGCTTTTTATATAATATCGAGAAGGCCCTGGGGACGAGGTTGGGTAGCTGGTGGACCTAACGCTTGATGGTTGGCTGGAGATAAAGCGATTTGTTTGTTACATTTGGGGAAATAACTAAAATGGAAAACTATATTAACTTTTGTCTTGAATTTATCGATTATGACTGGGAAATAATTTATTTAAGCGTGCTTAAAAGATCTGGCAAAGTGAATTTGAGTTCCAAAATAAAGCGCCGATCGACAAAGCCGAATTCGACGTGCACTGTCAAAGGACATCAGATCTCTGTATGATTCCTGATTTATAAAATGCAAAATAAAATCGTTGTTGTTGTTGTTGTTGTTGTTGTTGTTGTTGTTGTTCTGAGCAAATTAAGTTCGAATTATAAAGGGGTATAGGAGCAAATTACCACCAGATCTGCTCTGTTTGCCTGGAAATGTTCAATTTAGTGGCAGGTTTCCGATTAAATATCCACCAAATTCAAAACAAACACTAAAAAAATATTGTCTCTGCCCTCAACAAAGGCCTTTTTTTTTTTTTTCGTTAATCGTGAGCCTGGGGGAGGGGGGGGGGAGGGGCAGAACGTGCCCCCATATGTGGTTTTGCGAAATTTTGCCCCAAACGTTTTCAAATTTTGCTGCTATAAAATGTATGCTAGGGGCAACTTTACTACTTAAACCTTACTCTTAAATTCGAGTCCTGGTTATAAGATATGATCCACTGGAATGTGGTTTATTTGCGCGCAAAGGTAGATTTTGTATTATTTTTGACCGGTTAATTGAGAATTATTACTTGCACAAATGTATTTTCAAATAACACTGCTCAAGTCGCTTTGTCCCATCACCAATTTTATTGTTAACATTTTTTGCACTACATTCGCGTTTATAGTTACGAGAAAATGATTTCAAACCTGAATTTGTGCCTCTTAAAACACATTACAGTATTGATCAGAAAACTACCCAAAATAAAAAGTTACAATTCTTTTATGTGTTTGTCTCAATAAGAAAAAGTAGGAAAACATAAAATTGCTTGCGAATGTCACTGAATCAAGATGTATCCCATGCTTTTGATGTGTTTGTCTCCATTATCTGGTGCTGCTCCTGCCTCGTTGCCACACGTGTTGGTGTTATCAGGATACCCTCCAGTACCAAACCCAATTCTGGAGTCACAGCTAGCGCAATGATTTTGTTCGTTACCAAGGATGCCGATTCTTGCTTTGGAATGACTGTGGCTGTTACCAATTGCATTGAACCCTTCCTTGTTACAGTTTCTCTGTAAGGAGGCCTGGGAACCAGGCAGCGTCTTCCACGTGTTACGACCCAGTGAAGTGGCGCGGTATTTCCCATCAGCAATCAGTGAGTGCAGTGAGTTGGCGTGCTTGTTGATGACAATGAACTTCATCTGCTGGCCGATCCTCATACCGAGACAGATCTTGGAGAAGGGTGTGCTCCAGTAGGTCGGCAACTTGGTCTCGTGAGTGTCAAAGCCAGTCTTTCCTCCTGGAAGGTTGAAGTCGATCTTGTTGCTCCAGAGTTTGGAATCGTAATGAAAGGTTGGCTGATTAACAAAGAAAAAAAGAAACAAACAAAAATAGTTAACACAAGTCCTACATGTATATCAACAACATAGTAAGTTATGTAGACCTTGGCATATTTCGGTTGGGTTTGAGTAGTCAGTTATTTTTGTCTTAAAGGACGATTGCTTAGACGAGAATGCAAATACAGTCATTTTTTCTTTTCTCACAACATAAGTTGCCACGTCAGCATAGCACTAGAATGGTATGACGTGTTGCTTGGTAACAAATCTGCATGACGAAAGCTGATACGAGCACAGTGAATTCCTAGGTCAATAATTACCTTAGAACCATCAATTTTCATGACCAGCGTCCATCCACCACCTCCACATGCACCAAGGCCAGCGCTCGTCATGTGACAGTACACATGGACCTTCTTAGTGTCTACTTGGAGCAAGTAAGCTTTGTTTCCATGTGACCTGTAAAAATAAATATATATAAATGTTGCTACCAAAATATTCGTTTTGACTAAACATATTTATTTTTCGAAAACCTTCTCGTTCATTCGAAGTCTTCAAATAATAGTAATGCAAGTTGCAGCTAACAAGTTCGAAGAGTAAGATTTTATTCCCCAAAGAGTTGCAAAGAGATTAAATTGCCATGAATTGTGTTGGCTAATTACTGACAAAAGTTGTAGAACTTACTTGTGATTCTCGTAGATTTCCTTACACGAAGCAAATGACCGACCTGCCCAAGAGAAAATGCGAGAAAATAACGCCAAGTGATCAACAAAGAAATACATATTGGATAAAATAGCATCTTGGAAATTTTACCATTTCCATGAGTTGTCCTGTTCATTGCGGCCATGAGCTGTTCGAACTTTTTCTCCAGAGTTGCCACCAGAGTCGCTTCAAGGGATTTGATGGCTTCCTTGGAGTGTGATTCTTGTACCACGTTGCAGATGATTGTCCTGTCGTCCAGTTTGGCGGGAGGTTTGTTTGACACGGATGAAGTATTCCCGCCATCTACAGCTATGCTTAAAATCGCGATCATAGAGGATAGCAGAAAAAGGCAAACCATAGTCGAGCGCATTTTGTTGAGCGTTGTCTTCACAAGCTTCGCTGAGAACGATTTTTGATGTCGTTATGACTTTCCCCGTATCCAGCTATGTTTCTATATTGACAAAGTCTCTCTGTAAACTGAACACGAATTTTTCTCTTGCCAGTTTTACTTCAGCCAATCACACTTGTCCACCTTTTTGTTTATTCCAAGCTTCATTGTTTTTATATTCAGGACTGAGTGATTATAAACTTTCAAGCGCACAAAAATATCTGGATCACATTTTCTTACCTTCTCCATATATATTGATTATCTGAATGTTAATAATAAATATTAAATCATTATTATTATACCGAGCTTTTATCGAAACTAGAAAGGTCGTTATACAAATATATATTGTCTTATTTTCTAAACAAACCTCGGAAGTTCAGTGGCAGAACATTCCCGAAATTATCGACGAGGGGGGAAGCGAGAAAAATGCGTGGAATACGCGAACAAAAATGACCGCGCGATCATCAATAGTCGTGAAACGAGAAACGGGGCATAAAGCTAATAGGGGAAAAAGACTGTGTCAGATATTGATAGTGTATAAATTATTAGTCTTGAAGCAGTTGGCTTTCATTCAATCCAGGTCAATTTCAGGTCTACTATGAAAACAGCTTGTGACAAATAAGGCACATTAGAGATCTGCGCAAAAATTTAATACAATTATAGGGAAATTCGACAAATTATATCTAAAAGTGAACGCAAATTCTTGTATCTTGTTCATGGTATTTTCAGGGCTTCACCAAAATATTTATTTGAAACATAAAACTACACAGTCAAGCTGATGACATTTACATTGTTCTCGTTAACATAAAAGATAAACAACTAAACTTCAAGATAGTCTACTTATAAAATAAAATAACACTGATACTTTGCTGATCTGTTTGTTACCGTACTGTTTGAACTGATTTTGAGTGCAATTTATTTAGTGATCTTTCTGATCAGGACAGGCTTACGTGTTGTTCTGATTTGCGGCGATACTGCTTACAAATCATTATGTCAACATTTACACTGTACAAGAAAATTTTCTACCTTTTTATTTATTCCACGCACGCTTGATAAAATATGCAAGAAATGGTTTGATAAAATACTGGCACAAAATTCACTTTATCATAATTGAATCTCGAACTTAAATTCAGTTAAAGCTTTACAGCGATCAATAGTTTTATCCTGAAGTTTTCTTTGAGGAATATCACTCAATCGGAATCATTTTTTTTAGCTTCGTTTATCTAGTCAAGCCCAAGTCGATTTTATTGACTTTATTAAAATGACGTGCACAATGATCATAAATTCGAACCAGAACTGATTTCCGTTTGATTTTGCCCGCTTTTTTCTATAACTGTTTAATGATGGTTTTGAGATATTTAAAGTGCCGCATTGGGTATACAGAGTGTTGGAATCTAATCAGTTATTAAAGACATCACGCTACGGTAAATTCGCCAGTGTTAAATTTTGCTATTCAAACAAATGACTGAAACAAATGATACTATCTGCTATCTGCAATATCTTCTTTTTTTCTTTTGAGCAGGGAACTTTTTAACGCTTATTTAACGCTGTATTTTTAAAACGCATATTAAAGAGGCTACAAGTCTGAACTGTTGAAAGTTTAAAACATTTTCTTGGCGCATTCTGCACGCTTTGCAATTGATGACCTAATTAATTTAAATTGAGGCGCAATGACATTTCTCGCGATAAAAACGAACTGAACATTCGAACACAGAGACTCATATTGGAAATGAGTATTGCTATGCAAAATGCAAAATATATGTATACTGAGTTTATTAAAAATATTGCTTAAATGTAACATATGAGGTTTTCATCTTAGGCGATGTTATTATTCCATGTTTATCTAGTGACTGATTTCAGATTTCAAAATTCCAATAGTATATACTGAAGCCAGTGCTTATCTCTCACCTTATTCAACTTCTATTCACTGAGGGTTTGAAGGATTGTCGTGTTGTCCCCAAATATCCCAATAGTTTTAGTGAGTTTTTCTGATTGTTCATGTGTTTTATCTCGAGTTCGACGCCATAATAAAAGTTGTGTTCCCTTAATACAAGCCGAGTGGTCTTGGAAACGAGTTTAAGTTAACTGTGCGAAATTTATCAACAGAAATGAAAACTCTCCCTGCCCCCTAGAAAGCAGTAAGAATATGGGGCCCTACTTCAAATTAGAGATCTTACTAGTATGCTGCTATATGCTGATATTTTGCTGGTTGGCGTGATGATCATTGTTTGTTTGACGGCCATTTTGAATTTTATGCAGTCGGTTGAGGCTAGCTCAGTAACCGAAAAATTAGAGGAAACTGGGACGACCGAGAAAATTCAGAAATTCTAGGAACATCCAATTTCTCAGAGCTAACAAATGTTTCTCGGTTCCAGACCGTCGCACAAGCCTCCAGCGATTTTAAAATTCAAAATTCTCATTGAAATACCGTCAAATTAATTTAATATCCCCGCCCCCCAAAAAAATAATCATTCCGATAATCAGTCTATTTCCGAGGTTGGGTGGAGATAAAGCTATTTGTTTGCTACATTTTGGGACCTAACTACAATGGAAAACTATTAACTTTTGTCTTGAATTTATCGATTATGACTGGGAAATAATTTATTTAGGCGTGCTTAAAAGATCTGGCAAAGTGAATCTTAGTCTCAAAATAAAGCTCCGACAAAGCCGAATTCTATGTATTATAACGTCATACACGTCAATATGACGTCATACGCTTAAAACATCCGCTATCTTGGATCCGTCATCTTGGATTCAAGGTTTTTCAGAAATGTCAAATACCAACCTCGATTCCAGGCTCTCTCTCCTTTTCCTCCCTTGTCGTTGAGTAGAGAGACCCTGGTTGCGGCTGGTCACGTGACTATGCGGTTACAACAATACCGCAGGGAGGGTGGGTCTTTGAGGCCGTTTTGTCAAGGTGAACAATAATTACTAACCAAGGGATCGAAGGGCAAATCGAGTTTAATTGGTTCAAAATGGAACAGCATTTGATACGGCAAGATTATGTTAAAAGTGAAACAGGCTATTTGTATGGAACGTTTGTTTTTATTCTTTATAAGTTCATGACATGAACATGTATACGTGACGGATATTTTCGAGCCACAAAAGCAGCGGCGCGAAAATTACGAGAATGGAAAATTCGCCTTGCGAACATATAAAGCTACCGGCTCATTTAATATAACGATGAACCATCGACTTCATTCACTTTTACACTAAGTAGACAGGTTCATGATCGTAAAGCTAAACGAGGTTGTAGACCAGACACCTTGGTCTCAAACCAACTTTGAAAACAACAATAAGCTTGGCGAGCTCGTTCACAGCTGACCCTGCGAACTCACTAAATTAAAACACAACGGCATTTATTTACAAATTCATTTGGAGCGAAATAGTCCAAATTTTAGGATAAAAGAGTAGCTTACTATTTTCTCTAACTGATTCTGTGTTAGTTTGACCATAATATAGTTTTCTTGTGTCAAAAAATCTACAACAACAACCGCTCGAAGCGGTTCCTTGAAAATCAACAACCTTGTACGGCACGAAATATGTGAAACGGACTGTACGAAGGAATTTTTTTCCATCGGCAGTTTTTGCAGTGAATACAATTTAACGATCACTTAAACTCGTTACCTTAAAGCTGTTCACATACCAAGCTTACATGTAAACTTAATTCTTGAAATGATCGGCTTTCTTCCGTGGACAAAATTCCGTTGTAAAACGTCCGATCGATCGTCGTAGTTGTGCAGTTCTGAGAATTACGCAAGCAGTTTCCGAGAAAAGATCATCGCAGTGATCTTCGCAAACGGCCTGGCAAAGCCTGTAGAAGCTTGAATAACCACATGTAAGCATATGTACAAACTTTTTTGGTGCTTTCTTTTCTTGCGAGTTGTTTGAAGACCTGCTGCGTCTGCGAGTTGCGACTCAGAGTCAACGCTCTCACCCTCTCATGGTAGATTTGTCACAGCAACAGCTCTAACACTCTACCACCCCTCCCTCCGAATATATTTTTTTTACCACCCAGAATTTGGGTGGTCACGTGACCAGCCGCAACCAGGGTCTCTCTACTCAACGACAAGGGAGGAAAAGGAGAGAGAGCCTGGAATCGAGGTTGGTCAAATACTATCCAAAGATTTTAGAAGAAACTGTTCACAAGAAGCGAAAATCCACGAAAATGCAAATGAAACTGAATAATAGAAACACCAAAAATTTGGTTCCCAAGGAAACGTCAAATCCCGTGATCAAACAATAGCCCTTTTCACGGTTAAATTGCGATATTTGCATAACAATACACTTGAACATAGAAGCGAGGCAATTTCGGGCACAAGCTGAAAAACATCGTGTTTTCTTGAACTCCTTCAACTCTTTTAGTATGAAAACAGTTTTAAAATCTACGTAGAAGAATTACAATTCTTTTAGTTTACGTTGTCTTTTGAAAAAATTGTAAAACGACTTTTCGCTATTAATAAAGAGTAGACTCGCATAAGCAACAGGGAGATCGGATTACGATCTTTACGGCAAACTTTAACTAAAGTATTTAGTTATTCTCCGTCACGATGTTTTACAGCTTGTGCCCGAAATTGCGTCGCTTCTATGTTTAGCTGTATTGTTATGCAAATATTTCAGGTTAACCGTGAAAAGGGCTATTGACACATCAAAATAATCCTAGATAATTCTTTGGAAAAGTCACAAAGTTTGGCCCTAATTGATTGAATGCTCTTTAAGTAAGATAAATTTGAAATCAGCGCAGGCACTTTCTGCCTCCCCCCAGGCAGAATATATAGGGTTAATGTTGAAATGCTAGAAGAAGTTTTGCTTGGATGTAGAATACCACGCCACTGATCGCACTGTTAAAGTGCTGTATTGCAAAATCTGCAGGGATTTGCCTGATTGTTTTAGAAAAGTAAATTAAAACGAAATAAACTTGAAATGTAGAATTCATGTATTTTAATAATCGATATTTATTTCTACTTTAGATCTTTTAAACGTTTCCAGATTTTGCCGCTACAAAATGTACGTGGGGGCAACTTTGCTACTCAAACCTCACTCTTAAATTCGAGTCCTTGTTATGAGATATGATCGACTCGTTTCTAGTTGCATGTGTAACCTCGTTTTTGTGGTTTATGTGCGCGCAAAGGTAGTTGTCTTTGTCCGGTTACTTGAGAATTACTATTTGCACAAATGAACTTTAAGAAAGAGCACTGATTCACTTTTTTCCATCACCACTTTTATTTTAAACATTTTCTGCACTACATTCACTTTAATAGTTTCGAGAAAATGATTTCAAACCTTAATTTGTGCCTCTTACTACGCATTTCAGTATTGCAGTTTGTTTCAGTTGATTTGTAACTGATAAGAAAACTATATACTCAAACTAGAAAGTGACAATTATTTGTCATGTAATTGTCTCCATAAGAAAAACAAAACAGGAAAAACAAAGTTATAATTGCTTGCGAATGTCACTGAATCAAGATGTATCCCATGGTCTTGATGTGTTTGTCTCCATTATCTGTGTAATATCGTGCCTCGTTTCCACACGTGTTGGTGTCATCATGGTATCCTCCAGTACCAAACCCGATTCTGGAGTCACAGCTAGAACAATCATTTTGGTGTTAGCAATGATACCGATTCTTGCTCTGGAATGATGCGATTCACCAACTGCATTAAACCCTTCCTTGTTACAGTTAAGCTGTAAGGAGCCTTGGGAACCAGGCAGCGTCTTCCACGTGTTACGACCCAGTGAGATGGCGCGATATTTCCCATCAGCAATCAGTGAGTGGAGTGAGTTGGCGTGCTTGTTGATGACAACGAACTTCATCTGCTGGCCGATCCTCATACCGAGACAGATCTTGGAGAAGGGTGTGCTCCAGTAGGTCGGCAACTTGGTCTCGTGAGTGTCAAAGCCAGTCTTTCCTCCTGGAAGGTTGAAGTCGATCTTGTTGCTCCAGAGTTTGGAATCGTAATGAAAGGTTGGCTGATTAACAAAGAAAAAAAGAAACAAACAAAAATAGTTAACACAAGTCCTATACCAACAAGATAGTAAGTTATGTAGACCTTGTCTTAAAGGATGATTGCTTAGACGAGAATGCGCATAAAGTCATTTTTTTTCTCCCAACATAAGTTGCCACGTCAGCATAGCACTAGAATGGTATGACGTGTTGCTTAGCAACAAATCTACATTACGAAAGCTGATGCGAGCTCAGTGAATTCCTAGGTCCAAAATTACCTTAGAGCCATCAATTTTCATGACCAGGGTCCATCCACCACCTCCACATGCACCAAGGCCAGAGCTCGTCATGTGACAGTATACGTGGACCTTCTTAGAGTCTACTTGGAGCAAGTAAGCTTTGTTTCCTTGCGACCTGTTAAAAAAATATATATATGTTGCTACCAAAATATTCGTTTTGACTAACCATATTTATTTTTCGAAAACCTTCTCGTTCATTCGAAGTCTTGAAATAATTGTAATGCAAGTTGCAGCTAACAAGTTCGAAGAGTTGATTGATTGTGTAGAGCTGCCAAAGGCTGACAGTTTTCAATTTGTAGATACACAATGTTTTGTAATGCAATGGAAGATTTTCTCAAACTCATTAATAATTGAAGTTAAAACAAAGGAAATCATAACCGTGTCGGAGGTTTGGATACCCGGTCTTAATTAGCATAGATTTGTACTATTTTATTTCTCCGTTTACTCCTTAGTTTTGGTTTCGATTGAGAGTTGCAAAGATATTAAATTGCCATGAATTGTGTTGGCTAATTACTGATACAAGTTGTAGAACTTACTTGTGATTCTCGTAAATTTCTTTACACGAAGCAAATGACTGACCTGCCCAAGAGAAAATGTGAGAAAATAACGCCAAGTGAACAACAAAGAAACATATATTGGATTAAAATAGCATATGGGAGACTTTACCAGCGGGATTTCCATGAGATGTCCTGTTCATTGCGGCCATGAGCTGTTCGAACTTTTCCTCCAGAGTCACCAGAGTCGCTTGGATGGATTTGATGGCCTCATTAGAGTGTGATTCTTGTACCACGTTGCAAATGATTGTCCTGTCGTCCAGTTTTACGGGAGTCTTGTTTGACACGGATGAAGTATTCCCGCCATCAACAGCTATGCTTAAAATCGCGATCATAGAGGATAGCAGAAAAAGGCAAACCATAGTCGAGCGCATTTCATTGAGCGTTGTCCTCACAAGCTTCGCTGAGAACGATGTTTGATGTCGGTATGTCTTTCCCCGTATCCACCTATGTTTCTATATTGACAAGGTCTCTCTGTAAACCGAACACGAATTTTTCTCTTGCCAGTTTTACTTCAGCCAATCACACTTGTCCACCTTTTTGTTTATTCCAAGCTTCATTGTTTTTATATTCAGGACTGAGTGATTATAAACTTTCAAGCGCAAAAAAATATCTGGATCAACATTTTCTCATCTTCTCCTTAATATCGAGCATCTGAATGTTAATTGAAATCCAAAAAAATAATAAATCAGTATTATTATACGTCTGCGAGCTTTTCTCGAAATTAGAAAGGTTGTTAAACAAATATATATATTTTCCTTTTCTAAACAAACCTCGGAAGTTCAGTGACAGAACATTCCTGAATTCATCGACGAGGGGGGAAGCGAGAAAGATGCGTGGAATACGCGAACAAAAATGACCGCGCGGCCATCTGTTGTGAAACGAGAAACGGGGCAGAAAGCTAATAAGGAAAAGACTGTGTCAGATATTGGTAGTGTATAAATTCTTAGTCTTGAAGCAGTTGACTTTCATTCAATCTAAGGTCAATTTCAGGTCTACTATCAAAACAGCTTGTGACAAATGAAGCACATTTAGAGATCTGCGTAAAAAAAATACAGTGCCGGGAACCCCGATTCTCGAACCATCTATTTCTCAAAAAAATCGATTTCTCGAACCAAAAGTTGTTTCCCTTGGACTTGTTTTCACTGTAATTTTACCCCCGATATTTCGAAGTTCCCGATTTCTCGAACCAATTTCGTTTCCAGTGGAGGTTCGAGAAATCGAAGTGCCACTGTTTAATACAATTATAGGGAAATTAGACAAAGTTCTATCTAAAAGTGAACGCAAATTATTGTATCTTGTACATGGTATTTTCAGGGCTTCACCAAAATATTTATTTAATACATAAAACTACACAGTCAAGCTGAAGACATTTACATTGTTCTCGTTAACATAAAAGATAAACAACTAAAACTTCAAGATAGGCTAAAGATAAAATAAAATAACACTGCTACGTACTTTGCTGATCTGTTTGTTACGGTAGTTTGAACATTGAGAGTGCAATTTATTTAGCGAGGCTCTCTTATCAGGCCAAGGATACATGCAGTTCTGATTTGCGGCGATACTGCTTACAAATCATTATGTCAACATTTACACTGTACAAGAAAATTTTCTACCTTTTTATTTATTCCACGCACGTTTGATAAAATATGCAAGAAATGGTTTGATAAAATACTGGCACAAAATTCACTTTATCACAATTGAATCTCGAACTTAAATTCAGTTAAAGCTTTACAGCGATCAATAGTTTTATCCTGAAGTTTTCTTTGAGGAATATCACTCAATCGGAATCATTTTTTTTAGCTTCGTTTATCTAGTCAAGCCCAAGTCGATTTTATTGACTTTATTAAAATGACGTGCACAATGATCATAAATTCGAACCAGAACTGATTTCCGTTTGATTTTGCCCGCTTTTTTCTATAACTGTTTAATGATGGTTTTGAGATATTTAAAGTGCCGCATTGGGTATACAGAGTGTTGGAATCTAATCAGTTATTAAAGACATCACGCTACGGTGTATTCGCTTCCAGTGTTAAATTTTGCTATTCAAACAAATGACTGAAACAAATGATACTATCTGCTATCTGCAATATCTTCTTTTTTTCTTTTGAGCAGGGAACTTTTTAACGCTTATTTAACGCTGTATTTTTAAACTCATATTTAAAAGAGGCTACAAGTCTGAACTGTTGAAAGTTTAAAGCATTTTCTTGGCGCATTCTGCACGCTTTTCAATTGATGACCTGATTAATTTATATTGAGGCGCAATGACATTTCTCGCGATAAAAACGAACTGAACATTCGAACACAGAGACTCATATTGGAAATGAGTATTGCTATGCAAAATTCAAAATATATGTATGCTGAGTTTATTAAAAATATTGCTTAAATTTAACATATGAGGTTTTCATCTTAGGCGATGTTATTATTCCATGTTTATCTGTGACTGATTTCAGATTTCAAAATTCCAATAGTATATACTGAAGCCAGTGCTTATCTCTCACCTTATTCAACTTCTATTCACTGAGGGTTTGAAGGATTGTCGTGTTGTCCCCAAATATCCCAATAGTTTCAGTGAGTTTTTCTGATTGTTCATGTGTTTTATCTCGAGTTCAACGCCATATTAAAAGTTGTGTTCCCTTAATACAAGCCGAGTGGTCTTGGAAACGAGTTTAAGTTAACTGTGCGAAATTTATCAATAGAAATGAAAACTCTCCCCTCCCCCTAGAAAGTAGTAAGAATATGGGGCCCTAACTAAATTAGAGATCTTACTATGCTGCTTTATAAACCATCAAAAATTTTTCTCGCGCGCGATTGGTCTAAACACGTCTCGTGACGCAGCCAAAACTGGGGAATATCCGAGTGATATTCCCCAAGTGATATTCCCCAGTTTTGAAAATTTGCGTTGCACGTTCGCAGGTTTAGTTTTCGTCTCAAATAAATTGCTAAATTAAATAAAACTGATTGTTTTGAACAGACTAGAAATATTTTGAATGCCAACAGAATTATTTTGATGTTTAACAGCTTGGCCGACCGAGATCTTCCACGGCAAACAGAGCGGCCTTGTGATAATGTCCGCGGACAAATATCCGAGCATATTTCCTCGCCAAATGGAGGCTATTGTTTATATATGCTGATCTTTTTCTGGTTGGCGTGATCGCTCTTTGTGTGACGGCCATTTGAATTTTACGAATTTTGCGAATTTTACTCAGGAACCGAAAAATTAGGGGGACTGGGACAATCGGAACATCCGATTGCGCGCCAAACTTAAGTTACATTTTCTTAGAGCAAACAGAGGTTTCTCGGTTCTAGACCGTCGCACCAGCCGACCGCGATTTTAAAATTCAAAATGGTCGTTTAAATACCGTCAAATTCAGTTAATACTGAGCCCCCCCCCCCTTTTTTTTTGCTCCTAAAAAGCCTTTTGAACCAATATAAGACCAGCTAGGGCTTTTTCTTTTGAATACCGAGAAGACCCTGGGGACGAGGTTGGATAGCTGGTGGACCTGACGCTTGATGGTTGTTTGATGATAACGTGGCAATGACGTCATATGCTTAAACAATCCGCCATCTTGGATCCGCCATCTTGGATTTCAATATTTTTCAGAAATGTCAAAAAATCTCCAAATATGACTCGGAAAAATCGAACAAAATATAAGGATGCAAAATCAGTAACGATTTTGGAAGAAACTGTTGCAAATTAAACTGAAAAAACACCCAATTTGGGTAAAACGACCTGTTAAAATTTGGTTCCAAGGAATGTCAAGACGGTCAAGTCCCGTATTCAAACAATTGACACACCAAAATGTTTCCAGATAATGTTTAGGAAAAGTCGCAAAGTTCGGCCTTAATTGCTTGAATACTCTTTACGTAATATAAATTTGAAATCAGCGAGGACACTTTTCGCCTACCCCACGCAAAATATCACTGGAAAAGTTGAAAATTTACAAAGTTTGTAAATCAATGTAAATCTTGTAAATAACCTGTAAATAACCTGTAAAGATACTGTAAATGATAATTGACAGGATCATTCCCCTTTTACATGATCTTGTCGATCTTGTAAAAAGCATGTAAATATTTGGAGTGGATCATGTAAATATTGAGAATGATCATGTAAATTTTTGGACAAACTGCCAACCAAACATGTAAATATTTTGTAAATAACATGTAAATCGTAAATGGGAGCCTTGTAAATAACATGTAAATTGAAAAAGGAGGCCTTGTAAATCCTTGTAAATTGAAAAAGGAGGCCTTGTAAATCCTTGTAAATTGAAAAAGGAGGCCTTGTAAATCCTTGTAAATAACATGTAAATTGAAAAAGGAGGCCTTGTAAATCCTTGTAAATTGAAAAGGAGGCCTTGTAAATCCTTGTAAATAACATGTAAATTGAAAAAGGGGGCCTTGTAAATCCTTGTAAATTGAAAAAGGAGGCCTTGTAAATCCTTGTAAATTGAAAAAGGAGGCCTTGTAAATCCTTGTAAATAACATGTAAATTGAAAAAGGAGGCCTTGTAAATCCTTGTAAATTGAAAAAGGAGGCCTTGTAAATCCTTGTAAATAACATGTAAATTGAAAAAGGGGCCTTGTAAATCCTTGTAAATTGAAAAAGGAGGCCTTGTAAATCCTTGTAAATAACATGTAAATTGAAAAAGGAGGCCTTGTAAATTGAAAAAGGAGGCCTTGTAAATCCTTGTAAATTGAAAAAGGAGGCCTTGTAAATAACATGTAAATCGAAAAGGGGGCCTTGGGAATACTGTAACATGTAAATTTGAAAACGCAGCTTGTCAGGAACCCAGTAAATACATGTCACATGTAAATCGAAAAAGGAGCAATATTTTTCTATCTGTTCTTTGCAAATTTTATTTTCAAAACATCTGTTATTTATGGTTAAACAACACGGGCATCAACATCATTTACAAATCGATATACATAATATATATATATTTGCCTTAGAGGTAATTTGAAATGTCATAAGCTAAAACTGTAATATTGATGTTGCAGCATTCCAAAACTAAGATAATAGTTACATAACAAATGCTGTGAATAATATATGTACCAGATGGGCTTATATTTAAGTTATGAGTTAATTTTTTGGAAGTTTTGGTTATTTAGTCAGCTTGCAAGTGCCGAAGGCTACTATACATTGTATATTGTAATGTTTATAAATCAATATCATCTCATATAAAATACCTCCAATAAAATCATTATTTTCTAAATACCATATTTTCATGATTACACATGCATTGTATGCATCTATCCTTCTTCCTTGTATAAGCTCCTCAAATACATTTTGTATAATCATAATATGAATCATGAAAGTTACATGTAAGAATATACATGTATAAACTTGCCATTCTCCCTAAAAAGTAGTCAGAATGAATTTCTAAAGATAGAGAATGCAAAATTACTTAACTCAGGAAATACATAATGTATGGTACAATGTTGTTATATTAAAACAAACATAAAATGTACATTCCTATTGAAAGCAATATTGGCTGCGGTCACATCAAAGGTGTTAACTTAGTAAAGACAGAGCTAACTTTAGTTACATGTAGCTATTTCGGTATGTAACCTCTTCTCTGTTTACTCTAACTACATGTATAGTCTGGAAATTTACGCTTCTGAATTAGGGATCCAAAACAATAGAAAGCAACTGAAATTATACCCAAGCTGGATGCTGGGGTTTAACATTAATTAGGAAGCAAAGAGCCAATCAGAATGCGGTCTTTGACATTTCTTTTTAGAAATAATTGGTGTGACTGCAACCACTTGTCCAACCACTAAGTCTGATGTCATGTAACTAAAGATTAGTATAGGTAATCGCATGGGGCCGAGTAAAATTAAGGATTAATATCACGCGTGTTTTCAGAAGTTGCAGAAATTGCGCGACAAGGGCAATTTCTGCAACTTCTGAAAACACAAGTGATATCAATCCTTAATTTTACGGGGAAACATGAGATTACTTGTTTATGACATAGAGGGCAAAATTTTTGGAAAACCTTCAAGCGCCGCGAAGCTAAATTCAGCCGCGGCGGAACAAACTGATATTCCTTTCAAAAATCACACAGAAAGATCAAGCAAACCCTTGACTGTTATGTAAATCTTAAGAGAAAATTGTAAGTCGTGAAAATAAAAAAAAACAACAAGCTTGCAATCAAGCCAAGTAAAACGTAATTTTATTCACCTGTTTGCATGTTTTGAAGCCGGCTTTCCGCTGCGAGCTGCTTGACATGTCAATCCTACATCGACAAAACCGTGAGAAAACGACGAGTCCAAACAAACTTGTAGAGCTAATTTATCCGGTTTAATTTGACCTTCTTCTTTCTTTGAACAAACTCTGTGATCTTTTATACTCTGGGTTGCACGTGATGAAGCCCGTATTTAACAGAGGCGAAGCGAAGAAGTCAGTTGGCAGCCATGAATGAATTTCGTCGCAAACTCGCCAAGTGTCTAGCTGATGCAAGTTTTCTAGTTTTCAACTGAAATAATCTTCTGTTGCTTCGAGTGAAACACTGAGATTCAGCTTTCGGAATTTCGTTTCAAGCTATCACACGGTTTCCGTTCCTTTTTCATCAAATAACTTGGGAAACTGAAGTCAAACTCCGAAGCGACGTACAAGCGAGCGCTGTGTTTGAAAATTCTGCTAAAAATCCCGCCGTCAAGAAGCCAACTAAGTGCAGCGCGCTCAGCCAATTAGGAGCAAGGAATTTTGCCGCTCGACCAATCTCTCTCGCCCTTGTTGGATAAGAGAGGATTATAGCCAACTCGCGTTACGTGCTCGTTGGCTATTTATCCTCTCATATCCAAAGCGGGCTCATAGAATAATTGTTAAATATACCGCATGAAAATATTGTTTTACATGTATGTAAACTCTACATGTACATGTATATACAAAGCCTTAAATAGCCTGAATTTCAGCCGTCTCCTCTGTCGCTTAATCCTGAGAGAGACTTCTGAATCAATTGGCCCCTATAATGCTGTCTGGTGATGTCATGTCGCTTTCGATTAATTCATGCAGAATGTATCTGAATTTTAAACACCCAACAAAACAAAATTTGTTTTGTTGGGTGTTTAAAATTAATGTTTGATGGATATCTAGTAAGACATTTCACAAACCAACTTATCTGCTCAAACAAATGACACAAAGATCACAAGTACATGTATAAAATAATATATTGTAGTTTAAAATGAATTTTAGGTCAAAATGATCTCAAAATAGTTCAATTTTTTTTCCTTTGTTCCAGAATTACTACCATAATCCTAAGACAAAGGAAATAAAAACTAGTTTGAAATCATTTTAACCTAAAATCATTTTAAACCAGTGCATCAAAAAATTAACTTGTAATATAGATGTAATGTAGATAATTAAATAAAGGTGAAAACATCCACGGTTCCTCCTGTTCTTACAAATCCAGTTGCCAGTAAAGCAAATTTGTATTCCTTGATGGTCATTCTCTTTGACTATATTCAGATACAGGTACAATATATCTCCTAAGATCAAAGTGAAAAGGAACATGTTAACGGGGACATTTGAATCAAAAGATAAGCTTTGAGAATGTACCATTATATTACAGTTCACATCCACAACACAAAGTAACAACAAACAACAGAGGAACATTAGCAGCAAAGTTAACAACTATATATGGGACTGGAAAATTAACAGTGTACTACATGTATTAAATTGGCCTGAAATGTGCAAGAGATGGCTGACAAAGATCATGATCATTTAAAAGTACTGAACTTGAAATGATCAAATGCCAACTCAATGCGCATCTGTCAATATATAAATATTGCCTTGGATGTGTTCACATAGTGTTTTTCTTGAAAAAAATAAATCATTATGTTCACCCTGTCAGCAAGTTTCATGCTTGAATTTTTATGCTTGAATACATGTAGATGCAAATGTGAGTTGAAACTTGATCATCGCAAGTTGAACTTTACCAATAAGGGCCTGTTCGCACTACACAAAATTTTGTTTGTTTTGCCAAAAAATATGTCAACGTGAAGCTATTTTAAGTGCGAACAATTTTTTGCCTACCAAAATGTTGTCGAATGTCACCAAACATCAAAGATGTTTTGTTAGGCTTAAATTATTATCTATTCTTTATTGACAGCTAACCTTCATCAAGTTATCATATATCGCAATTGATCCCAAGCAAATCAAACTATCATGGCTCCCGATGCTATTCTCAGGCAGATGATGTACAGTCTGTACTACCAGTAAATTAAACTGTTTATGCTGCTCGCTAGGTACTGTTCTCAACTCTCTGCCCAGCAGCGGTACTTTCAAACAAGTTAAAAGTCTGAAGGCGCTTTGAATCATTCAATCATTCCTAACTCCCTAACAAAGTTGAGACTGCTGGAAATGAAAGCGGAAGAGAAGAAAACGGAAAAGTACAAAACAATTTCTCGGATCTTGGTATCTATTTAATTTGATGGATGTTTCTAGTTATACAAATACCTCACATGTCTCAAGTGCGAACACGATTACAAAAACAATTGTCATTACAAAATTTCATTTTTTTTGCAAACACCAAACCAAAGTAGTGCGAAGTGAAGTAGTGCGAACAGGCCATAACATGGTCAACAAAACGGCTATCACAAGATAAGAATTTGGTTGCCTCAACGGCCATTTTACCATTCTACTAGTTTTGTATTCATTATTCATTACTACATAATTGGAATGGATGGAACTGAAAGTTTAATTAATTAATCACATTCAATCAACACCCAACCATACACACTTCATGATGATTTCTTAAAAAATGTTTTAACAGGGTGTTGACAAAACACTGACCGCCGGTCAACTGACCCCTTCTAAAATTCACTGGGAAAATGAGAAAAACAAAACAAAAGTTAAGAAAAATTCAATGAGAGACTGAGTCAAGTTCATTTAAGCTCACCTGAAATTACCAAAATGGCAGAAGTGTGGCTATTACATGTAGGTCTACTGACTCTCAAGATTTCCTTACAAGTATCATCGAAAGTACAGGTTTTGTTCTCGGATAAACGAGCGCAAAATAAGTTGTAACATCATAAAGCATGTTAGCTACATGTACATGTACAGTATCTCCATGAGGAAACTACAGTGTAGCTATAAAAGCAACAACGTAAACACACACGCACAATACAGTAACCGGAAGCCATTGCTGTGTGTGTTTATTTTGTTGCTTTTATAGCTACAGCAGACTCCCGCTATCGAACTTGGTTATCTCGAAAACCCTGCTACAGGGGGGGCTAGCAGCGAGGCCTGGGACCTAGTATACATGATTGCACATTTAAGAAATTTGGCCGAGCGAGACTAAGTACTGGTTTGTTTAAAATAACATGGCGGACGATGGCGGACATGACCTGCGTTTGTGTTTGTTCAGAAATATTTTGGCGATTCACGTTCAAACATCTATGGGAACGATTTGGTCGCTGTTTAACTGAACTTTGGTCATTGTGGGACACCATGGATGAAAATTCCACAGCAAACTCCCGTAGAGGTACGTTTCTCGAATGATTGACAGATTTCTTTACTTGTGCGATCATGTATAGCGGAAAAGCGGCACAATGAAAGGGCGCTGCCTGCCCCCCCCTGCCCTGCTATCTCGAACTCAAACCAATTCCCCTTGTTTTTCAGTCATTTACTATCGGCTATCTCGAACTCCTCGCTATCTCAAACTGTTTTCGTTCCCCTTGAGAGTTCAAGATAGCGGGAGTCTACTGTAGTTTCCTCCTGGAGACAGCTAACATACTTTATGATGTGACAACTTATTTCACACGCTTGTTTATCAGAGAAAAAATCTGTACTTGTAATGAAAACGTAGAGTCAGTAGACCTGAGCCATACTTCCATGTACGCCATCTTAGAAATTTCAGGTAAGCTGAAATTGTATTTATGAGCTTGATTCAGTCTCTCATTGTATTGTTCTGGATTTTGTTTTGATTTTCTCATTTTACCAGTGAATTTTAGAGGGGGTCAGTTAGGGGGGTCAGTAAGGGTTCAGTCAGTGTTTTGTCAAAACCCATTTTAACATTCATGTGGCATGGAAATGCAAGTGCAAATTAGGCACTTGTGTCATGATATAATTATGTTGAGCTTACATGTACTAGCTTGTTCTCACATGCTACAATGTACATTGTTAGGAATTTTTTAAATATCTGGTATATTTTGAATGATTTCATGTTAAATTGCGTTCAGAAACCGAATGCATGCAATCAAGCACTCACATTTTGGGGGGTCAATTGTGACCAAATCAAAGCCAGTGAGCTCAAATTGTTTCAATTTATAAAAGCTTATCTTTGTCCGCATATTGTAAAGTTCGCTACTCGTTATTATAGCGAAAATATATAAGCTTATATAATTACGTACGGAGTATAGAAACAGTAAAGCCAAGCTTACCTTGCAGCTGTTTAGCTCAACAAATCAACTGACTCGACTGCACGATTTCGACGTTCAAAATTTGAATTGACATCACTCAACGGCACTAAGAGACTGGCTTAAAAGGCGTACTCATGCATCTGAGGTCCGCTGTAAGAAGACGCCATACAGCTACTTGGTAAATAAAGTCGGCTTTCCGAGAAGAAAAACCTTTTTTAGGCAGTAAAAGTTCCTTCCAACACCAGCCATAAAAGCTTCGACGACCGTTGAAACCAGCGCCAAAACACCGAGGCATTCCGGGAAGTGGTTACATTGCGCATGATTTGTTCAGATCCAGACTCTCTCGACCAAAGCCATTCTCGACCCAGACCTTCGCTGCTTTGATGCGCAAAAGAGAAGGGCTCTGGGGTCGAGATTGGACCAAAGCAAGTCATTTACTATCGACTATTTCGAACTCGGTTATTTCGAACTCCCCGCTATTTCGAACTAGTTGTGCAGTTCCCTTGGCCTAAAATCAACCCCGTTATTTCGAACTCTAAAAATGTTGACGGAGAAACATCAGACGGCATTATTTTGTAATGTATATATCATTGTCAGTCGTTGGGTACAGTTCCGGTTGTACGAATGTACTATATATTGTCAATTTCTTGAAATAACAATTGTATAAGGCACATAATCGCCTCAGATATTCGGATATAAAGTTTGGAGTTTTCTTTAGGGAAATATGAGAAAATTAATGCCTATTATTTTTGGAGAGATAAAAATTTCGTTTTGGGTGCAAAAAAGGTCAGCTTGTTGGATTTTCGGAAAGGAAGAAAGGTCAGCTAGGATTTTCGGAAGGAAAAATCAGCAAGCCGAGGAAGAGCTGAGGTTTTCGGGAAATGACTAAAAAAGCCCTAATAAATTCGTGAAGTCTAAAGTTCCCCTAGCCGATGACCGAAGATATATAAATTTTATAGCTCAGCTTAGAATTTAAAAGCACATGCACCAGACAGCCTAAAATAATTGGGAGAAAACCGTCGTTGGGTGCCCCTGGCTAAGTCGAACTATTTCCCGTTTCCACTGAGAGTTCGAATTAACGGGGTTCAACTGTATTTACATGGTTCAAGACAGGCCCCCTATTTCGATTTACATTGTTATTTACAAGGATTTACAAGGCTCCCTTTTTCAATTTACATGTTATTTACAAGGCTCCCTTTTCCGATTTACATGTTATTTACAAGGGTTCCTGAAAGGCCCCCTTTTTCGATTTACATGATATTTACAAGGGCTCCTGACAGGCCCCCTTTTTCGATTTACATGATATTTACAAGATCTAGATACTGTAAATGTGTTTAAAATAATTTACATGTTTTTTACACTTCCTTGAATTCTCACTGTAAAAACTAAACATGTAAATCACTATTTACAGTCCATTTACATGATCTATTAAAGCTGTAAATATAATGTAAATTTTATTTACAAAACCCTAACCTGTAAATTGAAATTTACAAAGTATGTAAATCCAGATTTACAGTTGTAAATATATTTTTTACATGTTTTGTAAATTTTCAACTTTTCCAGTGTATAGGGTTAAAGTTGAAATGCTAGAAGAGGTTTTGCTTGCTGGATCTGTATTGCAAAATCTGTAGGGATTTGCCTGATTTTTTTAGAAAAGTAAATTAAAAAGAAATAAACTTGAAATGTATAATACATGTATTTTAATAATCGATATTTCTACTTTAGATCTTTTAAACTTGTGGTTTTGCGAGATTTTACCCCAAAGATTTCAGAGTTTGCTGCTACAAAATGTATGCTGGGGGCAAGTTTGCTACTCAAACCTTACTCTTAAATTCGAGTCCTGGTTCTGAGATATGGCGACTGGAATGCTGAGTTGTATGTGTAACCTTATTTGCGTGCAAAGGTAGATTTTGTATTGTTTTTGATCGGTTACTTGAGAATTATTACTTGCACAAATGTATTTTCAAATACCACAGCTGCGTCACTTTGTCCCATCACCAATTTTATTGTTAACATTTTTTGCACTACATTCACGTTTATAGTTACGAGAAAATGATTTCACACCTGAATTTGTTCCTCTTAAAACACATTACAGTATTGATCAGAAAACTACTCAAAATAAAAAGTTACAATTCTTTTATGTGTTTGTCTCGATAAGAAAAAGTAGGAAAACATAAAATTGCTTGCGAATGTCACTGAATCAAGATGTATCCCATGCTTTTGATGTGTTTGTCTCCATTATCTGTATGATATCGTGCCTCGTTTCCACACGTGTTGGTGTTATCATGATGCCCTCCTGTACCAAACCCGATTCTGGAGTCACAGGATTTACATTCGTTTTCGTTGTTACCAAGGATACCGATTCTTGCTTTGGAATACCACGAGTGATCACCAACTGCATTGAACCCTTCCTTGTTACAGTTTCTCTGTAAGGAGCCTTGGGAACCAAGCAGCGTCTTCCACGTGTTACGACCCAGTGAAGTGGCGCGGTATTTCCCATCAGCAATCAGTGAGTGCAGTGAGTTGGCGTGCTTGTTGATGACAATGAACTTCATCTGCTGGCCGATCCTCATACCGAGGCAGATCTTGGAGAAGGGTGTGCTCCAGTAGGTCGGCAACTTGGTCTCGTGAGTGTCAAAGCCAGTCTTTCCTCCTGGAAGGTTGAAGGCGATCTTGTTGCTCCAGAGTTTTTTATCATAATGAAAGGTTGGCTGATTAACAAAGAAAAAAAAAATAGTCAACACAAGTCCTATACCAACAACACAGTAAGTTATATAGACCTTGGCATTTTTGCTTAGGTTTGAGTAGTCAGTTATTTTTGTCTTAAAAGGATGATTGCTTAGACGAGAATGCGCATATGTTGCCCCGTCAGCATAGCACGAGAATGGTATTTCGTGTTGCTTGCCAACGAATCGGCAAAAGCTGGTGCAAGCTAAGCGAATTCCTCAGTCTAAAGTTACCTTAGAGCCATTAATTTTCATGACCAGCGTCCATCCACCACCTCCACATGCACCTAGACCAGAGCTCGTCATGTGACAGTACACGTGGACCTTCTTAGAGTCTACTTGGAGCAAGTAAGCTTTGTTTCCTTGCGTCCTGTTAAAAATTAAGTGTTTTTTTTACAACCAGCTTAAAAGTGATATGTAAAGGCGGATATATGAAGGGGTATGCTTTCGAAAAACCTACGTTTTCCGCATGCATGATAAAAACCTTTTGAAATCGTAATTGCAGCTAAGGCCCAGTTCAGACGCCGTACTTCACATGAGCCGAATCAAATTCGAATTTAGACCGACCCAAATTAATTTAGACTGACTGAATTGATTCAGACGCCGAGCTTAATTCAGCGGAACTTAATTTAATAGGGGAAAATTGCTGCTATATTGAAAAATACATTATAATAATTCATGCATTTGTTTCTGCTCATGTGAAGTTCGGCGTCTGAATCAAAGCCGGTCCACAGCCGTTATTCCCGGCTGAGCCAGGCGGGAAGAACGGCTGAGCCGATCCGAATTCAATCAGCCGTTTCGAATTGATTTAGACTACTTCACATGAACTTAATTCATCGAATTTGATTCGGCTCATGTGAAGTACGGCGTCTGAACTGGGCCTAAGAATAAGACTAAGATTTCACCCCCTAATAGAGTAGCTGAGAGATTGAATTTTCAGGCCTTCTTTTCAACTGCTTAAGCTGCGAAGATCTCATTCTTATTCGTTCTTTCCACTGACCGCAGTTCACATATATGAATTATTTCATCACCGCCTGATTAAATTGTGTTGCCTTTTTAAAACGCGCAAAGTGATCGGAGGTAATACAAAAGCTGTGGAACTTACTTGTGATTGGCGTAAATGTCCTTACACGAACCAAATAACTGACCTGCAATAAAAAAAAATAGTGAAGTGAGTAACAAAGAAATTGAAAATATCAAATAGGAATGAAATAGCATCTGGGAGATTTTACCAGAGGGATTCCCATGGGTTGTCTTATTCATTGCGGCCATGAGCTGTTCGAACTTTTTCTCCAGAGTTGCCAAACTTGCCACCAGAGTCGCTTCAAGGATTTGATGGCCTCATTAGAGTGTGATTCTTGTACCACGTTGCAGATGATTGTCCTGTCGTCCAGTTTGACGGGAGTCTTGTTTGACACGGATGAAGTATTCTCGCCATCAACAGCTATGGTTAAAATCGCGATCATAGAGGATAGAAGAAAAAGGCAAACCATAGTTGAGCGCATTTTGCTGAGAGATCTCTCAGTCACAAACTTTAGAACGATTTCGAATGTCACTCGTAACTCTTTATGTGACTTCCTGTATCCTCTGTGCCTATATTTACAACTTTGTTTCTGTAAACTGAACATGAATTTTTCTCTTGCCAATTACTACCAGCCAATCACACTTTTCCACATTTTTGTTTATTCCACGCATCATTGCTGTGATTAACATGCAAGACTGGTTGATTTTAAAAAATAATTTGAAGTGGACAATGAAATCACTTGATCAAACTGTAACTATACATTTGAATCTAAAAACATAGCCATAATGTGAACAGTTTTTCCTAAAGATGATTTCAGAAACAGATCCTACAATACACACACTATCATTTATGCTACTTCCGCGAAACAAAATTATCCTTCAGTTTGGTGTAACAACTTCGCAACCAGACTGAAAATTCCGTCGTATAATACACAACGTTACTGGTATGAAGGGCTTTGCTGAACGCGGATCAAACAAATTCAAAACTTATTTACGAAACAGAACTTGCAACTTGCATCGGCGGATATTTTGTACGCTGAGTTGCTTGCATTTTTTTCTTGACTTTCTATTCTTTAATAATGGCGGCCAGACTGCGAGCATTCTGTCTCATATGTCTCGAATGCAGTTGTCGAGCGAGAAGCGAGAACCACGCGGGAAAGAAATGACCACGCGCGTGGCTGCGTGCGCGGGAAAAAGACTGCATGTGCTGTTCATAAAAATTATTGCTCTTCGAGCATTATCGCGCCAAAATCCTAAAGTACAACGGCGCTTTGCATGAATTTTTTACATTAATGAAATAAATAAACTTGAATCTAGTTAAGAAAACGTTCCATTACGTCCATTACGGCGAAAAGTCTGCTGTTCACTGAACCAGAATTTGCGTCCACCGTTACATTGAGCCTTACCTAATTCCCGATAACTGTCTAATGTTTTTGAAATCTCCAATGTGTCTTATTTGTCACAAAGTGTTGGAAACAATTTTAATATTACTCGGGACGTCATGCTCGCGCTTGTGAAACGTTAACTGCTATACTGAGGGTTACAGAATATATTATGTTCTTACCCATGTTCGCTGTCCTTTATTTTCTTCTGGGCAACTTTTTGCTGCATTTATATTGCGCTGTATCTCCAGTTCTTAGTAAAACTTTTAATTAGGAGGCTTAACGTAGTATGCAAATATCAAACATTTACTAGTGACGCCGATTATCCCTATGGACGAATTTAGGAAATTGTTTGAAATATGCATCTCAGTATAAGACGGGTGTAAGATGGATTTTTGCGTCAAGATGAACTATCTGCTTTAGTTCGTCTTGAGCGACGAAATAACTAAGATACAATCTTGGCTGAGATGGATACAGTCCGTCTATGTGTATAAAGACGGGCAATCACACTCATGCGTCTGTATGGTTTATACGTCCCAGTATATAAAAAAATAGCACAACGGATTAATGCGTCAAGACGAACTGTATCTACTTTAGTTCGTCTAAAATGACCAACTATGAAGAAGTGCGTATAAAGAACACCGATCATACATATGCGTCTGTATGGTTTATACGTTCCAGTATAAAGACGGGCATGAGATGGATAATGCGTCAAGACGAACTATCTGCTTTTGTATTTATTAAATGACTAATCAAGGGCTTTGTGCGTTTATTAGTTCATCCATCTTTATAATTATATACAAGGCGCATAATTCGTTTGGTATTTATTCTCGCGCTAAATTGAGGAAGTTGTTCTGGCTACCCGTATATCCGTAACATAACCTTATTGGGTCTGTGAATTGAGAATACGCAGTGAATGCGAAAGTATGGTATTTTAGGGGTTCCGCACGTGGACTGAAATTGTTCCATAGAACACGTCACAAAGAAAAACAGGTCTAAAAACTGAACATACATCGTTCATTTGTTAGTTTGTAGATTATTAACACGTATACTCTGAGTTTATTCAGCAATCTTTTGGCAAGCGCGTTTAGTTCTGATTTCACTGATTTCATTACGACCTACTGATGGAGTCTGTCTGTTTGATTCCTTAGGACTGCGCGTACAGTCGTCTTCTTCGATAACTGACGCTGAGAGACGCACGCGAAAAGCCCCCGGTGGCAACTTTACTGTCGAATTGTTCGTCGCTTTGATGATCCGCTGTATAAAATTTTAATCTGAACAGTCTTTGTAAATTGAACGCTTTGTGCCTCATTCTAGCCTCCTACGCAGACGCTCGTTGGGCTCGTCACGCAATCCCGATTCATGCCTAGCAGTAGTCCAGCTCACAGCGGTCAAACCAGGAGGGAGGGGTGAACTCGTCAGACTGGCTGTCGGGATGCTCTTGGCCATCGTGACGTCACGACGAGCGAAGCGCGCAGATGCACAAAATTTTCGAAAATGGCGCCGTTTGCCTCTGGCAGATACAACTGTTTCAAGCGGGTTTTCCCAATCATTCCAGCTTCAAATGGTGTTGTGTTTGGATCGGAATGTGTAATTATCATCTTTCTTTCTTGAGAGGTAAGTGGATTGTAAATAGAAGCCGAAAAAATAATGCATAAAGTTTTATTTAAAGAGTTTCGGTCCGTGCCCTCGGATAGAAATAAGTGGGAGGAAATTCTGGCTATTTGCACGGTAAAATTGCCTCTTTTGTGTGATCGATAACGTGAAGAAACGTGAAACTTGGCCTGAGAAGAGGTTATTAACATAGCAAAACATTGTAATTGAAGATGATTTTGTAGAATCAGCAGTAAAAATGATCAGTCCATATTTTCTGATATTTTGAGTGTCATACGAAGCTTGCCTCTTCCTTGTACCAAAAACCAAAGAACATCGATCAACAAGTAATGATTGAAACGAAAGCAAAAACTTTTTCACATAAGGGGGTCACAGACTGATAAATTTCAACTGGAATTAATCAAAGATTTACATAAACTTGTGCTTACATAATTAAGGGCCTGTTACATGGAGGGAGGGTGACCCAGGTACCGGGTCACCCTCCTAGCCGGGCTAAAATATAGCCCGCCTTTACATGGGCGGGCCATTAGGGCGGGCTATCATATAGGCGAGCTATCTTTTTTTTGGCGGGCTCATATTTTGGCGGACTATTTTTATTGCAACGGCACGATTTATTTACACTTAAAAGCACTACATAACAAACATGGCAGCAAGAAGAAAGGCTATAGCGTCGAGTTTGCTGTTTTTATCGCTTGTTCCGCCATTTTTAGCGGGTTTTCAAGTCAACAGAGATAGCCCGCCTAGGAGGGTGACCCGGGTTTTGACCGTTACATGCAGAAAAGATAGCCCGCCTAGCCGGGTCACCCTGGCAAGCAGACAGGGTGACCCGGGTAGGCGGGCTATCTTTTCTGCATGTAAACACTTCAGTGTGCTTTGTAAAGAAATGTATGAAAAGTTGGGCCCTCCCAGGGTAGCCTGGGTCACCCTCCCCTCCCTGTAAACAGGCCCTAAGTTGAGTGATTGTTATGCATCGTGCAATAAAACATGTCCTTTGTGTGCGGTGCGGGTAAAGGAGGAATGAGTTTGCGGAATGGCATGTGGCATGACTTGCGGAATGGCATAATTATGCGGAATATGATACAACCTGATAACTAAAATAATTTACCTCCAGAATACAGAATATCACTAAAGGATAATTTTCCCTTGTGTTGACCGAAAAATATGGCTACGACGAACACAAAAGTGGCGTTGTAAATGGTTAACCTATACGCTTCTTGTCGCCAAACCAGCCGCCATCTTGATTGAAAACGTGACAAGATCGTATGTTTTGAGCCCGCAGCACTACGTTAAAGCGGTTATTTGCAGTTAATTTATTTCTTTTAAGTTATTCTGCATATATCATATTCCGCATAATTATGCCATTCCGCAAGTCATGCCCACATGGCCATTCCGCAAACTCATTCCTCCTTTTACCCTCACCGCTTTGTGTGGTGTGGTTGTAACAGCTGGGTGTAAGATGAAAATCTTGCACGCAACTATAATCTGAAATTATTTTAAATCAGTGAGACATAAATTAATCATCTTAGTAAAATGCTGGTGGAGATAATAAACTTTTGAAAATAATATACAGCCAAAAAGCTGTATTTAGCCCCCCCCCCCCCCCCCCTTTGGAAGTCAGATTTTGTAATAAGCCCCCCTCTCTATAGCTCCCCCCCCCCCCCCCCCCTCATTCCATCAATTAATTAATTGTAAATGGCTTTTTTAGCAATATTTTGAAGCATTTTAGTCACTTTGTATTGAAACTATGCAGACATTCTTTGGGCTTGTCACGCAATCTTTCCTCCCCCCACGAATGTCTGCTCAACGAAGTAGCCAGCTTCCGTTCTCTGGCCGTTTGCCTTTGTTTTAAAGAAACCAATTATTTATCATGAGCTGCGTAACATTTTAAAATTGTCCGGTAGATTTGTTTTATATCAACCCTGGACGCTAGAAATGAGCAATCATTCAATCGTATTATAGTATTTTGTCTGCCACTGCTTTATTACGTGAGCTTCATCGACCGCGATTGCACACACTGCCCTCGGTTGACATCTCCAGCATTCGTTTTTCAATGGCGACTGATTTAAACAGTTAAGACAAAACCTATCTCTATACTTCACGTTTACCTAGTCGATCTCACTGAGGGCAGCGGCTGGAATTCGTAGATTTCTCTGCTTGTCGAATGTTGACCTGGTCTTCATCAGAATTTATACATATACGTGCAGTGACACAACAACAACAATCTGCAGCATCCGCTGCAAGCATGGAGTCGAAAATCAACAACTGAGCTTGATAGTGATTAAATCCCTCAGGTTGACTAATATATCGGACTTCTTTGTCACAAATTGTATTATGGCTTCCATTTGAAGCACATTTTACTCTCACTGTATTAGAAGTCTTAGAAATGTCTTGCACGGCACACTCTAAGTTACTCTTACACCACAGCTATTGTTGCGGGGTTAAGCTGTGATTGGCCAATCTCTGAGAAGGGAAGTGGCCACTCCGTTGAGCGGATGTTCGCGAGGGGCAGGGAAGATTGCGTGACAAGCCCAAAGAATGTCTGCGTAGGAGGCTATATTGAAACTTGACGTTGCATTTTGTAAGACGGTCATACACATGTACATACAGTCAACTCTCTCTAAGCCGGACACCATCGGGAAACAAGGTACCAACTGTCTGTCTTAGAGAGTATCCGGCTTATAGAGAGTTGCAGTAAAATGGACTGAAAAAAATGGCGCGCAGGGACCAACACCAGGTGTCCGTTTTATAGAGGTGTCTGGAGAGAGTTGACTGTAACCCATTTCTTGTTCTGTTTTAGTTAGTGGTATAACAGTAAAGTTTGAAAAATTAATGTGAATTTTCTCGAAAAATTGATGAATTGAAATAAGCCCCCCCCCCCACCCTCCTTGAGGCCTAAAATTAAATAAGCCCCCTGGGGGCTTAATAGAGCTTTTACGGTATTTTATATAGGCGTATCTAATCACTGTTGGCCTTGTTGATGAGGCAACTACTATGCATGCCTTCATTTGAAGTTTAGAAAAGGGGTTGAAGTAATAATAGAAAAAGGGTAGGGAAAACTATCATTTAGGTATTTAAAAGGGTCTTTCAAAATTATCTTGAACAGAGGCAACTCAATATCTAACGGCTGATTCATCCATGTATTTTAAGGGGTTACTCAAGTGAAAAGTATAGAAAAGGGATTCAGCCCTCTCAAAGTGCAGACAATAACATTGTGCCAGTCTGAAAACAAAGTTGGCTAACTCATTAAAAAAACTGAGTTGACTTCTTTCTCGGTAATATCTCAGAAAGGATTCAAAACTTCAAAGCAAATCAGACTGTAAAATCAAATATTTCTGTGCAATTTCTTAGTGAACTATGTCACACAATTTTCTTATCTACTTTTTTATTGGGTTTGTCCAAAGTACAATGTTTTTTTGCAACAATGGAATCTTTCAGTAAGTTTATTAAAAACTTTTTGTTGTTGGCAGTGAGCCACACGTTGAATGATGAATGCATTTTTTTGACAACGCCAGACTAGAATTTTTTACAAATCCCCTCAAACAAGTTCTCTTCCTCTTTTGTGGCTTATAAGACCTTTTCAAGGATATCCTGTACTCTGAATTGGTGTGCCTTTAACTGTTTTGGTATTTCTTTTCTTGATCTGATTTGTTGGATATTTCTTGAGAAGGAATTTCTTGAGTGGCAATCATGACTGGCAGACTGTCTTGTATTTCATTTGGCTTTATCTTGCTGTCTTAGCTTGCTCTGATCAATTGGACATTTTTGGCATTTGTACCCATGAACAGTTTGTTAATCTTTACTTATCGCTGATCTTCATAGAGTCTTATTTTGACCAATTCAACAAATGGATCTTTACAACTCATGCATAGATACGTAGGAAGATATTTGAGATGCCCTGTCACCAGTTACATATAGATGTTCATTGTCGATTATCTGGTTTGAACTTTGTATGCAATACTCAGAGAAAAAGCAACATGATATTGCACTGTAAATTATATATTTCGTATTGTTTACTACATGTATATGAAGAGTGTGTTGTTTACATGGCAGTAATTTTGTTGTTTTCATTTTCTTGCAGCATGCTACTAAGACATGTCCGATCTGCAAAACAAAATTAATGGTATCGCCTGACAGCTGATGGTTGTGCCGATCATCTTTGTTGTAGTCATGTACATGTACATGGGACCATTGTCTGCTATTATTTTGATCAAATGACTGTTGTGTCATTAATTTTTTGCTCTTTTTTTCCTGTTGACATAATTGAAATCCATTAATGACAGCCTTGGCTTTACAGTAGTGATTGATTGCAAAATATACATGCCTCTTTTATTGTTGACTAAAACAGTATATGCATGTAGCAACACATTATTTTATGGTTCAACAGATAATATGCACATAGTAAAATACATTGACATGTAAATTATACTATTCAACGGCTTTCGTGGTCTTGTTTTTTTTTTGTCACTAAGGGACTGGTCATAAATTAGCAGGGGGGAGGGTGGAAAAAGGGGGAAGGTCTTAACTTTTTGAGCCCATAAAAAGGGAGGGTCACATAAATTTACGCTCGTGGATATACCAGTGAGAGTGTCAGCATAGATCATAAAGATAAAGACAATAAATAATTTACTTGTTTACAAAACAAGAGAAGCTACATGTATACTCCCGGATCCTGCTACAAACTTGTGCCTCTGGTGCTGCAGAGTCTGAGATATTGCCTTCTGTGCACTTATACACACCCCCCCCCCCCCCCCCCCCCCCCCCCCCCCCCCCCGACCCACCCCCCTTTTCTTTTGAGGATTGAACTTCAAAACAATGGGTACAGAAGCGAATTAAATTCGCCAACGTTTATGTTTAACCTTTGTAGAAGCAGACAAGAAGATGGAATTAGCTGATGGAATTTGAATTACCTTGCATTGCATGCGGACGCCCGTGAAAACATCATCCTGTCCGGTCTCATATTTTTGCGAACAATTTCATGTGAAATGGAGTACCATTGCGTCAATTGTTCTTGTCTAACTTATTCTGAATATCTCCAGCTTCCTTTAGGTCTCCTGTTCAGAGACTAGATATAATATTACCATCTACAATATCCGCAATAGACTAGTAAGATGACCAGGAGATGACTTATCACAGGGTCTGGAAGGGGTCGTGCGTGATCCGGGAATTGGCCGAAATTGAGCGCGTGATTCGAGAAAACAGCTGAAAATCAGGCCGTGATTTTGGGGAATTTTTTATTGCCTGTGACGCGTGATCTGCTTAATTCTTGGGCCGTGATTCGTGATTTCAACAGATAAATCAGATATATTTTCGGAAAATCAAATATATGTGATTGTTTTGTCAACATGTTTTCATCACATTGTAAGTAAGTAAGTAAGTAATTTATTTAACCACATTCACGGATGAGTTCGAGACTCGTTTAAACGTGAACGTGCAAAATACAGAATAAGACATCTAATAAAATTGAACTTAATTGTGTGTGTTATCTGTCAATACTGCCAGTCAGAAACTTTCGCGACTCTCGTCCCATATGAGAATGAAATTCAATCTTTATTAGAACAACTTGGTATCTCTGAGCGCATGATTCGCACATGGCAGTAGAGCTAAACCTACAGTGAGCAGAGCCCTTTCATCTTATTTTAAGGTAACATTATTAACAGTTATCCTGTAAAAGTGATTCAATTCAAGTTATTGTTAATTTGTAGCTTTTGGAAGACCCTTCTATCTATATAAAACGCATTTCAAGAAAACAACCAGTTTATACCGGAACGACTGCATGAGTTTGGTGCAACATTTCTTTGGCCAATGTTTACTCAGATTTCGCAGAATTTTCTTTACACAAAACCATCGTAGTCAAACCAAATATGAACTTCACACACTTGTTTAGATAACAAAACATATTTTTTCGCTAAGTAGAAAAAAAAAAAAACAGCTAAAAATTTAAACAACTACGGGATTCGGGAAATGACATGAACAAGTTACGAGATTCGTGAATTACGAAAAATCGGCGGCGTGATTCGGGATCCAGATCCCCCCTTCCAGACCCTGTTAGTCCTGTTATCATATATAAAACCATGAACGCCGCATTTCGCCTTTGATCTACTAAAGTTAAGGACGGTTTAAAGTAAACTACAACTACCAGTCTAGTGAATGGATCCTCCTTGTGCTTTACACTTTGTCTATAACCCTAATAAATTCATGTTTTGGTTACATATTATTTAGATTTTTTTGTATACAACCTTGCGCAGTCTCTGCCGGGAAGCTTGCGCGTGGTCAGCCGCTTGGCCTCGAAGATGATCTTATCATTTTGACGGTTTTTTTTTTACAATTTATCAAAAGAAAGCAAATCCCATGGACCATTATTTACTTCCGAACTCAGGATATAACGTGATAGTTGTAGTTTCTTTGAAACGGATAATTTTTCGACCGCATTTTATAGACGCAATCTGGAGGTCCTACACGCTTCTATGTACCAAAGAAATGCGTTTAAAACCGACTGATCATTTTTATAAAGGTTTTAAATGATTCATTTTCATCGCCATTCGAAAGTTTTAAACCATATCAAGGTCATATTTTTCTATCCGTGTTGTATATTGTTGTGTTCTCCCAGATATCGTTCATGAAAGTGCAAGAACTTTCACTTTTTCAATCGCGTTTCAATTGATCGATCTCCAAATTTTGTGTTTTCCTTTGCCTTCAATCTGTTGCTTTTCAAAAGATATTGCATTTTTAGACATCATAATGATAGGTTATCACATACCTTTGGTCTTTTCATCGCTTTGTTTTCCAATTATGTGCTGTTTTTTTCGTAAAGTTTTACAAATGGCGCTCATTGTTTTAAACTTCCCGGGGACGGCGTGCGGTGGACGTCACGATGGCCAAGAGCATCCCCGGCCGCCAATCCCCTGGTGACGAAAGCGAAGTTAACCCCTCCCTCCTGGGTCAAACGTACTACGCGCGCGCAATCCCCTCCAAAACTACCGCTGCAAATGTTGTAACGATATTGTTATGTCACACATTCGTCGGGCGTGCGCAGTAGAATCATATATCCCGGATGCACACAAGTGTACTCGGGCTTGTATGTAATGGCCGATATAATGGGCCGACTTGTTTGATAAAACGTTTGTGTTCGTTTATCATCCTTGGCTTCACTGACTTCTGTCTAAGCTTCTGATCATCGTTACAAATGTCTCAAAATTGCGTCCTCCATTTACTGAAAATTTAAGCTTTGAACACCGAGAATGCATAGATGATGTAATAAGTGTTATCCACCTACTTTATTCGGCTCCTATTTGGTTTACCACCGCATTTTTGCAATGTTTCCTTACATACTTCTTGCCAGCATGGATGAAAACGCAAATGGCTACGTCGTTGACCCGCGACATACAACGCAGGCTCAAGCGCGCGCGGTTCAAAATGGTTTCAATTCGCGGGAAAAAGCCTGGTATTTAAACTCAAAAAAGAAGGCGGTTGTTTAACAAATAATAATTTTTTATCGGATTTTCAAATAGCAGGGATATTTTAAAAGAAAACTAGAGGGTGCAGAAATTGTTCATATGTTTTGTACTCACCTCGAAAAACAAACCTTCACAGACAGTCGAAATCGATGCGATCAAAGCGATCTGTGCTCTCTTGCCAAACGCATGCGCACTAATCACTTGTTTTTCATCCGTGCTCTTCTTGCCTATTGCGCTTCACACTCTTGGAAAGTTCAAGGCAGCGAAAACCGGAAACAGCGTTAATTTTTTTCCATTTGACCGCTGCGAAGTAATCCCTCGGCCGGCTCCTCTCGCTTTTTTACTTCGGTGGCGCTGTCACAAACTATTAGCTATCGCGCATACATCACACAGCGGTCAAACGCAAAAATCCGTCGCCACTTCCGGTTTTCGCTGCCTTGACTTTTCCATGAGTTTGAAGCGTAATGGCCGCGAAGTTTGTAAGGAAACGTTATAAAACATGCAGTGGTAAACCAAAATACGAGCTGAGACACTTGGTGGATAATTAAATTCTCTATGCATACTCCAAGTACAAAGCTTAAGTTTTCAGTAAATTTCTTAAGTTTGAGCTTTAAAGTGTCGAGAAGTGGAGGACTTCGTAAATTTGGGACATTTCGCATTCGGATTTTGGCGGGAACTGCGCAGGCGCGTCACGTTTGACCGCTGTGTGCGTTAACTGTGTGCGCATACATACTCCCTGTTACCCCTGAAACCGGGTTCAGCGGCAAAATGAGTGCGCGTGCTCCAACCCGCTCGCGTCATTACCGCGCGCGCGGGAGTGGGTACCACAATATTTCCTCCGTAGAAACACCCCGGCATTTGTTTTCATTTCGCGAGTGTAAGGCCGTAACGAAGCAGCTAAGGTTTTTACCTTGAAGCCAATTCCGAGAGAGATTCTTCTTTCTCGTATCTCTCTTAGCAAAATAATTATCTTTGGCAATAATAGTAATTTTTTCGCTCAATGTCGAGCGCTTGTAAGTGACACGTCGATTCCATCCAAGTGTGATCACAGCGATCCGCGCGCCAAAACAGCCGAACATGCGCACTCATTTTGCCCCCCCCCCCCCCCCCCGCCCCCCCGCCCGACTCTCTTCTCAGCGGACCACAGAAAGTAAAAAGCGAGAAGAGCGACGACGAGGGACTGGACTAACGTCATGCATGAGTTCATGATGTCCTGTGACACAGTGAGTACACTTTTGGTGGAATTTTATTAACCCTATTCTGCCTGGAAGGGGGGGGGGGGGGGGGGGGGGGGGGGGGGGGGGGGAGAAAGTATCCGGGCTGATGATTTCAAACTTATCTTAATTAAAGAGCGTTCAAGCCATTATAACCAAACTTTGTTACTTTTCCTGAAAATTATCTGGGAAACATTTTAATGTGTTAATTGTTGTACCATGCAGCTTGACGTTTCCATAGCAGCCATTTTGTTTTACCTAAATTTGGTTTTAATGAGATTTTCCCGGCCCTTTTTATGAAGAATTTTTCCAAAATATTTACAGTTTTTTACATCCTTATATTTGTTGATATTTTCAAATCAAATTTGGAGATTTTCTGACATTTTATGCCACCCTCATGAGGTTTTTTCACAATTTCGAAAAGAGGATTTACTTAGGGAAGTTAAAACTTTCTCCACCTGTTATTTCATCCCTCTCGGACATTTTGATGTGACAACTGTTTTTCTGAAGTTTAATTTTTGACGTTGATAGCAATCGCGCGCGTCAATTTTGAGTTTAATATTCCCAGTCCCAGTGATCCGAATTCCACTTTCCCAGTGCAAAAATAGGACAATCCCAGTTCCCATTTTAACCACTCAAGACCCTCTTATGTCTGCTTAATTATGAATCATTATTTGCACAAATTTACTTTAAAAAAGAGCACTTATTCACTTTGTCCCAACACCAACTTTATTTTTAAAATTTCCTGCGTTACTTTCACCTTTATAGCTAGTTACGAGAAAATGATTTCACAACCTTAATTTGTGCCTGAATCTGAAAACTACTCAAATGAAAAAAGTGACGATTATTTCTTACGTGATTGTCTCGATAAGAAAAAAAAGGAAAAACAAAGTTGCTTGCGAATATCGAGGAATATTACTGAATCAAGATGTATCCCATGGCTTTGATGTGTTTGTTCCCATTATCTGGCGAGTATGTTGCTTCGTTTCCACACGTGTTGGAGTCATCATGCAATCCTCCAGTACCAAACCCCAATTCTGGAGTCACAGCTAGAGCAATCATTTTGGTTGTTACCAAGGATACCGATCCTTGCTTTTGATTGCGAGTGGCTGTCACCAACTGCATTGAACCCTTCCTTGTTACAGTAACTCTGTAAGGAGCCTTGGGAACCAAGCAGCATCTTCCACGTGTTACGACCCAGTGAACTGGCGCGGTATTTCCCATCAGCAATCAGTGAGTGCAGTGACTTGGCGTGCTTGTTGATGACAATGAACTTCATCTGATGGCCGATCCTCATACCGAGGCAGATCTTGGAGAAGGGTGTGCTCCAGTAGGTCGGCAACTTGGTCTCGTGAGTGTCAAAGCCAGTCTTTCCTCCTGGAAGGTTGAAGTCGATCTTGTTGCTCCAGAGTTTGGAATCGTAATGAAAGGTTGGCTGATTAACAAAGAAAAAAACAAACAAACAAAAATAGTTAACACAAGTCCTATACCAACAACACAGTAAGTTATGTAGACCTTGGCATTTTTCGGTGGGTTTGAGTAGTCAGTTATTTATGTCTTAAAAGGATGATTGCTTAGACGAGAATGCGCATACAGTCATTTTTCTTTTCTCCCAACATAAGTTGCCACGTCAGCATAGCACTAGTTGCTTGGCAACAAATCTGCATGACGAAAGCTGATGCGAGCTCAGTGAATTCCTAGGTCCAAAATTACCTTAGAGCCATCAATTTTCATGACCAGCGTCCATCCACCACCTCCACATGCACCAAGGCCAGAGCTCGTCATGTGACAGTATACGTGGACCTTCTTAGAGTCTACTTGGAGCAAGTAAGCTTTGTTTCCTTGCGACCTGTTAAAAATTATATAAATAGTTCAGTAAGTGTTTTTCAAAACCAGCTAAAGGGATATGTGAAAGAGTATGTTTTAAAAAAATCTACGTTTTCCGCATTATAAAAAAAGCTTTTTTTGCAGCTAATAACAAGATTTTGCCCCTAAAAGAGTCGCTGAGAGATTAAATTTTCAGGCCTGAAACTGCTTTTAAAGTTGAAATATAACTATGAAGATCTCATTGATTCTCTTTTGTTCTTAACTTTCCACCGCAGTTGGAATTGTGTTGCCTAATTCAAACTTGCCTTTATAATTAATGCTCAAAATGATAGAGCTGGATACAGAAATTGTGGAACTTACTTGTGATTCTCGTAAATGTCCTTACACGAACCAAATAACTGACCTACAATAAAAAGAAAGTGAAGAGAGCAACAAATCGAAACAAACAATTAAAGATATCAAATTGGAATAAAGAAGCATCAGGGCCGAGATTTTACCAGAGGGATTTCCATGGGTTGTTCTGTTCATAGCGGCTATGAGCTGTTCAAACTTTTTCTCCAGAGATGCCAGCAGAGTCGCTTCAAGGGATTTGATGGCTTCTTGTACTACGTTGCAGATGATTGTCCTGTCGTCCAATTTGGCGGTAGTTTTGTTTGACACGGATGAAGTATTCCCGCCATCAACAGCTATGGTTACAACCGCGATCCCAAAGGATAACATAAAAAGGCAAACCATAACCGAGCGCATTTTGCTGAGTGATCTCTCGGTCACAAAGTTTAGAACGATTTCGAATGTCACTTGTAACTCTTTATGTGACTTCCTGTATCCTCTGTGCCTATATTTAAAACTTTGTTTCTGTAAACTGAACATGAATTTTTCTCTTGCCAATTACTACCAGCCAATCACACTTTTCCACATTTTTGTTTATTCCACGCATCATTGCTGTGATTAACATGCAAGACTGGTTGATTTTAAAAAATAATTTGAAGTGGACAATGAAATCACTTGATCAAACTGTAACTATACATTTGAATCTAAAAACATAGCCATAATGTGAACAGTTTTTCCTAAAGATTATTTCAGAAACAGATCCTACAATACACACACTATCATTTATGCTACTTCCGCGAAACAAAATTATCCTTCAGTTTGGTGTAACAACTTCGCAACCAGACTGAAAATTCCGTCGTATAATACACAACGTTACTGGTATGAAGGACTTTGCAACTTGCATCGGCGGATATTTTGTACGCCGAGTTGCTTGTATTTTTTTTCTTGACTTTCTAAGTATTTAACAATTAGATTATGAGCTCGAGATTTCTATGATGTGATAGTTGATGAGGCCGTAGGCCGAATCAACTATCACATCATAGAAATTGAGAGCGAATAATCTAATGTTTTTAGTAAAAATCATAACAATTGTCTAGTATTAACTCTAAATCTTCTTCCGAAACTTCGTTACTTCGGAGAAACGAGAAGAAACCGCAATTTTGTAGACGACCTCCAGTCACTGCACACTAATGGCTGATAGTGTAGAGTAGCTCAGCCAATCAGATTGTCTCATTTGCATTAGTGTACAGTAGAGTTTTACTAATCTTTAATAATGGCGGCTAGACTGCGAGCATTCTGTCTTCTCGAATGCAGTTGTCGAGCGAGAAGTGAGAACAACGCGGGAAAGAAATGACCACGCGCGTGGCTGCGTGCGCGGGAAAAGACTGCATGTGTTGTTCATAAAAATTATTGCTCTTCGAGCATTATCGCGCCAAAATCCTAAAGTACAACGGCGCTTTGCATGAATGTTTTACATTAATGAAATAAATAAACTTGAATCTAATTAGAAAACGTTCCATTACGTTCATTTACGGCGAAAAGTCTGCGGTTCACTGAACCAGAATTTGCATCCACCGTTACATTGAGCCTTATCTAATTTCCCGGATAACTGCCTTATAATGTATAATATTTGTCACAAAGTGTTGGAAACAATTTTAATATTACTTGCGACATCATGCTCGCGCTTGTGAAATGTTAATTGCTATACTGAAACAATAACTACAGATAAAATATCAATAACATAAATGTTTACAGAAAATATATTCTTTCCTACCATGCCATGTTTGTTGTCCCATATTTTCTTCTGGGCAATTTTTTTGCTGCATTTACTGCTGCGGTTGTATCTCCAGTTCTCAGTAAAACTTTTAAACAGGAGGTTACGTAGTGAGACCTATGCCGAGTCCTATGCAAATATCAAACATTTACTTGTGACGCCGATTATCCGTATGGACGAACTTTTTTTAGTGCGTCTGGTTATGCGTCTCAGTATAAAAACGGGCATAAGATGGATTATTTGTCAAGCCGAACTATTTGTTTAGTTCTTCTTGAACGACGAAATAACTAAGATACAATCTTGGCTGAGATGGATACAGTCCGTCTGTGTGTATAAAGACGGGTAATCACACTTATGCGTCTGTATGGTCTATACGTCCCAGTATATAAAAAGACGAGCACAACGGATTCATGCGCCAAGACGAACTGCTTTAGTTCGTCTAAAACAGTGACGAACTATCTATAGAAGAGAAAAACTTTGTTGAGATGGATAGCCCGTCTGTGTGTACTAGGTAAAGAAGACCGATCACACTTATACGTCTGTGTGGTTTAGTCTGCGTCCCAGTCAAAGATGGGCATGAGATTAACAAATAAAGTAGCCAAAACCATGTATTATACTGTCATAAAACACGACGGGAATTTGAGAACACTTGTGAGAAATGTAGAAAACACGAGCCGCAGCTTTAAAATATAGATTTAACGCGCGCGAAACGATAAAACACGGCTTTTCTATGATTTATACTCTGATAAAACATGGTTTTTAACCAATCAGAGCGCGCGCATTTTCCAGTCTATGTTTTAATGGATAATACATCAAGACGAACTATCTGCTTTAGTTTGTACCTCTTAAAATAAAATAATTTTTTTTTTAATCGTCCTCACATAATTATGATCAAGAGAGATATACATGTATACAAGACGTATAATTCGTATGGACGGACTATGCGTTTCTAAACGACATTTTCTTGGTATTTCTTTTCGCGCTAAATTGAGGAAGTTGTTCTCAGTGGCTACCCGTATATCCGTGACATAACCTTATTGGGGCTGTGCATTGATAATACCGAAAGTATGGTATTTTTTAGGGGTTCCGCACACGGAGTGAAATTGTTCCATGACATGTTACAAAGAAAAACAGGTCTAAAAACTGAACATACATCGATCGTTCATTTCATTTTTGTACGTTATTAACAGGTATACTCAGTTTATTCAGCAATCTTTTGGCAAGCTTAGTTCTGATATCACTGGTTTCATTACGACCTATACTGAGGGAGTCAGCAGTCTGCTTTTTAATATTTGCAAGAAAATTTCGCCTTTGTGTTTATTTCACGCTGGGTTGTTTTGATAAATATGCAAGAAATGGCTTGATACGTTGTGTTGATCATGACTTCCGTCGAACTTTTGTTCTGGAACAGTGATAGCCATACAGCGATCAATAGTACGTTTTATCGTGAAGTTTGTTTGAGAACTGATCGTTCACAATACCATTAAACTCACCAGACAAACTGATCCCCAATGAAAGAAACTCAGTGAATAAATTCGATTTTTAGGGCTACATAATTGTATTCGAAATCAGATGACGGTCAGACATTTTGATCTTTATACTGAACTGGCCTGCCCCAAACCGCCTGTACTGCAGGCTAAGCATCAGAAGCATAATCTGTATATACATCTTCTTGACTTTCTAGACCTTTCTGTGTCGATAACCATGTCATATCATATTATTTGATTCCTTAGACTGCGCGTGCGTCTTCTTCGAGAACTGAGAGCAATCTCGACCCCAGAGCCCTTCTCTTTTGCGCAAGAAAGCAGCGAAGGTCTGGGGTCGAGAATGGAACTGAGAGACGAGACGCACGCGAAAAGCCCCCGACGACCACACTTTGCTGTCGAGTTGTTCGTCGCTTTGATGATACGATGTATAAATATAAATTCTGAACAGTCTTTGTAAATTGAACGCTTTGTGCCGATTCGCGATTCCGACATTAGGCGAGTGCAAGCTAAGTTTTATTCAATTTTGATTCAATTCTTCTGGATGGTGGTGGGGCGGACTTGGGACGAGTCAGCCGTATACCGCCACAAACCCTTCCCAAACCCTGAATTTGCATTCACTTTTAGATAGAGCTTTGCCTGTTTTCTTTTCAATTGTTTAATGGCGTTTTCATATCTTTGAAGTGTCGCATTTGTTACGAAAGGTATTTTGAAATTATCCATAACCATTTTAAATTTTTCAGAATTTTATAATAAAATTTGAACTTTGCGCGTTTTGGTTTTTTAGTTGAGCCAACAGTATATCACTTGGGGCAGCGGTCGTAGGTTTTTCTGAAAACATACGAGTGAGCGGGAAGGAAGAACTACCTGCATAAAATGGACTTGTTTGGTTTCCTTTTAGACATCAGCATATAGATGTCACTATTTTATCCTTGAGGGGTGAATTGTCACACCTGCAAAGCAGAATGCATGCAATTTTGAGCTGTTTGTTTGCCGCTAGAGGAACTTCTTCGACGAGGACGCGTAGGTTGTCGACCGCCACTAGCTTCGCTTGTTGTTGCTAGCGATGAAGACAGCTGGAGAATGGGCTCTTCAGAGCCCCGAAGGCACTTTTCACAAGCTCTCTGAGCCGAACTTTTTTGTAGGCAGGAAGATCAGATGGATTTAACCCTCAAGGTAGGAGATAAGTTGTATCTTAATTCGAATTTTTATAAATCCTCTCGGCCAGGCTAGCGCCAAACTTCGAGGAGGAAAAATCTTAGATCGCGTGCAAGCTAATGACTTCACCCACAGTGCTGTTATTTTTTTCAACGTCCTTATAGTTATATTCTCTTTGTATGATTGTATTTCGTTTCGGATGCACTAACGTAGCAAGTCATCAGCTAACACTGTAATAATTATTGCATTGTTGTACATTTGTCAATTTCTTCTGAAATCGGTTTGATTGTATTTTAAATTCTCATGTAAGCTTACATGTACAGCACATTGAAAGGTGTCAAAAAGTTGCAAATTTGAGGTTAGCAGCAATATTCAAACAGGTGTACAAAGATAAGATAGCTACATGTACGAATAAAGCTTTCCTTTAAAAAAAAGAAAAGAAGAAAGAAAAATTAAACGATCAAATAAGTTAAGAAATAAGTTAAGAAGCACAATAATATTTCATAGTTGATTTGGAAACTCAAAAAAAAAAATCTGTATTTTCAGAAAATATCCATATAATATCCATGGAAGGTCATGAATATTTTCTGGAACCACACAATAACTGAAAAAAAAAAAAAAACTTCCAGCAAACTATCAATAATCAACATTTATTGGCCTGCTGAACTGATCACTATGGAAACCCTCAGATGGCTGTCAAGACAATTTCGCAAAGAAAGCATACATTTTTAATACTCTGCAGATTGCAGATTGCAGATTGATGTATGCGTGTTGTGCCATTGCTTTTAGGCAACATAATTATAAGGCTCATGATATGACCAATCGGTGGCAAAATAAAAGGATTTGTACAGAGAATAGGCAGTGAATGAAAAATGATAATAAATAGCCATTAAAGTTTACATATCACATCAAATGTTGTCCATGTGTTGTTTATTGACTGTCCTAGAGCCTTTAAGCTGCATGCATTTCAGCTGGTGTTTGATTAAATTTAGTTCATTGTTACCCAGAAATTGGGAAGGGAGAAAATAAATTCGCTAGCATACACTCATACACTTGTTTCCGATTATGATTATTTACTGGTATCGTAATATAAAGATAAAATAAATCAAAACCACAGTTCATGTACCCTTTAGAAAATTGAAATGAAGTATTTGACCAATGGCAAGGTATATGTTGTGGTTCAAGTTTTTTTGGTTTAAAATTTTTCAAACCAGTTCAATTTTTATTTTGCTTTGTCTAAATTATTCATTACCATAATCTGAAACAAAGGAAAATAAAAATCAAACTGGTTTGAAAATTTTTAAATCAAAAATAAATTTAAGCCACAACATATATATTACATTGATTAATCTTCCACAACACTGGTGCTCAGTAAGCTGGCAGTGTTGACACTGGGGACTGGAGGTGGGCTGTGGCATGGTTGCCATGGAGATCTCCTTGATGCTGGGGTAGTTTGGCTACTGTTACCGCAACTAATTTACTATCCAATTGTTTCAATTGGCTTTAATTGATTACCATGATTGTATAATTATGTTGTTTCAGGGACCGTGCAGGGGGAGGCCCCCCCCACTTTCCTAAAAAATAATAATAATAAAAATTTCCAGGAGTTATTTCACTAGTTAGCGTTAGTTTACTGGAAGTTGGTGATAAAATTTTCTTTTTGATCTGCAGTAGTTCGCAACGGACAAAAGTTGCAATGACCATTAGCAAAGTAGACGCGATTACAATTGAACAAATTAATATCAAGAGTTAAGATGACTTAGAGTTGACTCATCGCATGCGCCTAGATCGCTCACGCTCACGCGTTCGCATTAGTCCCCCCACTCAAAAAAGTGCTGCGCGGGCCCTGTGTTTGTATATATTGCTTTAATATTATAAAACTGATGATCAACATTATTGAAATCAACATTTATCTCTTTTTAGTCAAGAAGTGTGGATAAACAGCATGCAGTCATCACAGTGAATTCAGAGAATAGAGAATACAAGTTGCATGATCTTGGAACTTTGAATGGAGTAAGTTGTGGTGTTTTATGACATACCCCAAGCCATACCTTTCAAATGGTATATACCGTAAAATTCAGAAAATAAGCCCTGGGGCTTATATTTTTCAAAGGACTTTTATGAGGGGCTTTATAGGGCCTGTTTACATGGAGGGAGGGTGACCCGGGTACCAGGGTCACCCTCCTAGCCGGGCCACCCTGGGAGGGGCAACTTGTCATGCATTTCTTCACAAAGCACACTGAAGTGTTTACATGATACTGACAGGGTCACCCGCCTACCCGGGTCACCATGTCTGTTTTCCAGGGTCACCCTCCTAGGCGGGCTATCTTTTCTGCATTTTCAACGGTCAACCAGGGTCACCCTCCTAGGAGGGCTATCTCTGGGTTGACCGTTTACATGCGAAATGGTGGAACAAGCGATAAAAACAGCACACTCGTCGCTATAGCCTTTCTTCTTGCTGCCATGTTTGTTATGTAGTGCTTAATAAATCGCGCCGTTGCAATAAAAAAAGTCTGCCAAAACACGAGCCCGCCAAAACAAGAGCCCGCCAAAAAAAGATAGCTTGCCTATATGATAGCCCGCCCTAATAGCCCGCCCATGTAAAGGCGGGCTATGTTTTAGCCCGGCTGGGAGGGTGACAGGCCCTTACATGTAGTACAAAAAGTTGACAGCCCTACATGTACACTGTACATGACTCCTACAGTTCGTGACATTTGTACATTTGCCGTTCTGTAATAAATTTGGTCTTTCGACCTACATGCATGTACATGTATTTTACTTCGCATATATGTTTCTTGAGGGTACTATACTGTATGCTTCGAATTTGGGGGGCTTGCATTCAGAGGGGCTAATTTTCAGAATTTTATGGTATTACAGATTTACATTTACTTGTGGTCTTTGGGTCTATAGTTACCATTTTAGAATTTACGGTATTCCTACTGGGGCTTAAAGGGTTAAATAATTAAAAGTGAAATTTATCAATTTCCTGGTTTTCTATTCTTCCACTTGGTTTCAAATTGATAACAATTTGAGTGATGTTAGGCTGATGGATCTAATGTAATATTGGATATATGTAAAGAAAAAGACTGGGATATTAGTATAGGTAATCACATGATTTTGAGTGCAATTTGCAATAAATAAGCACTTGTAAATTTTTCAAAGACTAACAAAATTGCACGAGCCCGTAGGGCGAGTGCAATTTGTAATCTTTGAACAATTTACAAGTGCTTATTTATTCCAAATTGCACGAGAAAAATCATGTGATTACTTGTTAACCCATTGAGCGCACCACCCCTAATTACCTGGATATTTTACCGCATTTGAGCGAAATGTGCGAGCTGAAAAAATAAACCATATGCGCAGTAAATACACACAAATAATTAGCTTCTTTTAATAGTACACTTTTATTCCAACTAGACAGGTTGAAAGACCAATTTATAACTACAAAAGTTCATCGGCCTTGATAATTGCATATATAAATTCTTCTCAGCAAGGTTGTTCACTCTGTTCTCAGTGATCACCCATTTTGAGGCCGCTTAGAAATTCATTGGTGGTTCTCCTTTTCATTTTCAGCTTCAAAGTGGTAATTTTCCGTATTTAAGAATGAAAACAAGGCCTTGAAAGTTCGTGCCGTTACGCGCCATACTTTCTTGTTCAATTTGATCCGTGCAAAATCAAGACAAAAAACCTTCTTTCTAGAGCCCCTAGAGTTCTCTAAAAATATGCGCAAAAGGTGGATTCTGATTGGTTTATTTGTCCTCTAAAACAATAGGTAAGAACAATAGGGGAACCAAAAACTCTCCAGGGAGGGAGGGAAAGTGCATTTGTAAACACGTGTTTTTTCTGGCCGGCTGTGGCCAGTACAGGTAATTCGGAGGTCGTTGCGCTTGGCCGGTTTTGGCCGGTACAGGCGTCAATGGGTTAATAACACAAAAATACTGTTTACCGATTACAGGAGCCCTTGGTCTTCCTAAAACTTTGTAAAAATTCTGGAAGTATTTGCAAACCTTCCAATAAAGTTGGGAAATCTTCAGAAATCTTCGGTAAACTTCAGAAGTCTTCAGGTGAATTTCGGAAATCTTCGGAAGTCATCGCCGGGTGATCTTCGGCCATCTTCAGCATACCTTGTATGACCGTCGGGGATTGTTTAGGTTTTTTTTTCGTGTTTCTTCGTACTAACTTCAGAAATCTTCGGAAATTGTAATTTGCACTGGTGTTACACTTTTTGCACTGGTGTTACACTTGAACTGCACTGCTCTTAGCCAATCAGAATGGAGTCATTTTTTCAAGTGTATTATTAGCAACAGAAGAAGCTCTGACTAATTAATTAGCTTTTTACTCTTTGCATACTTGTAAACACAAAAATACTGTTAGTGGTAGTTTCTGCTGTGGCTCCCATTTTGCCTCGATCATCATCTGAAGTGCTAATCTTCTGAAATCCCATCAATGACAAACATATCTTCAGTTGGCAATACATCTTTAAGTCAATGGGTTAAGGAATTTAGCTACTCAACAAAATCACAAATTTGAAGAGGAATGATATTACTGACATTAAATTGTAACTCATCAAATTGTCGTACCAGTCATAAGTTATAGGATCACTGCATACTTAAAGTGCCTATAACCTTTTTTTATTTTTTATTTTCTCATCTGAATCTAAACATCACCCAAGGAAATTCTGCGAAAATTTTTTCCCATTTTCAGAAAAAGCGAATTGTTTATGAATGTTATAAAACTTTCAAATTTGCCGCCATTTTGGATCACCATTTGCTTTAGTCTCCCCTGGGTCCTTCTCGGTTCACAAAGGATCTGTGACGTAGATTAAGGAACACGTGACATCAGACAAAGGAACTGTGACGTACAATGTACAGAGCTGCAAATAATATAAATTTTTTCTTGAAAGGACATGTGTCTGACTAAGTCACCATTTTGGTCAGTCAAAACAAAAATAAGGTCGGACATCATATTACAGTACCGCTTGATAAGAGAACCTGCAATATCTAGTAATGTTTTTGTCAATGCAGAGTAAAACTATGTGTAGTTTGCATTTAGAACAAAGCGTGTTACAATGCTATAGCGTGTTAGTGTTTACATTGGAAGGCCAAAAAATTGTCCAGACATTATGTCTGACCACAGTTGGGATTTCATTGGACATTGGTAAATTTTGGTCGGCCATTGTCTGATGACCGACTGTTATTTACAGCCCAGTGTGTACATGTGCATTGTATTATCCACTGTAGGTTTGTCAGCAGCTTGTAAGACAATTTTTGTATTATTTTTTAAAATTATTTCAAATCTTTTGCTATATTTTGATCATCAGGTTTACTTTCTGGCAATATATTTATAATACATACATTGTGCAACCATGTACTAACTAATATATACAAAATGTTGTACAATCATGTGAAGTGCTATAAATTATCTATTGGAAACTCTTATATCTTATATCTGGTTGAAACACTTATTAATAATTGATTTTTTTATTATATTTTAAAGACTAATATATTAAATAGTTTTATTATTTCCTTACTCAATTTAAATTTAAATTTTGCGTGCATACATTGTATACTTTTTTTAGTAAGTGAAAGTTCTTATAATTATTGATTATTTGTCTTGCAGACATTTGTGAATGAAGTCAGAGTAAGGCAGCATCCAGTTGATTTAAATCTCAGAGATAACATTCGATTTGGATATGATATCCTTTATAAAATTACATAATTATTATGGTTACATACCATAGTTACATGTAGTCTAGGAGGGTATGCAGCCCACTGTAATTTTTTTTTTTTGTAACTTAACTTTTTTTCCAGTTACACTCAATCTTTTGAATTACTTTTGTAGTACTTAGTTCTGTAAATTACTGTAAATTCTGCGGTAGGAATTGTTTACTTTTAATTGAACAGCAAATTGCATAAAACCTGTAAAATATTTTAAAACCCAGGTGTCAAGTCACAAGGCAATCAATATCGAATGAAAATAATATTGTACCTTTGTTGTCGTCCTTGTAGACTTTGTGCATAATCAATATTACAAAACTGTGTTGTACAGTGCATCGTTTTTGGGATCTTGCATAATTATTATATTACTGACATCATGTTGCAGCTCATCATTTTTGTTCCTTAGTAATACTTGTGAAACTTTCTTTGTTGCTTTCTTGTCAGATGTATTCGTAGACTAGAGACTCACTCATTATGTTGTTCTTTATGGCGGTATGGTTTTCATTATCCCTTACTTAAATCAAGTAGACTTTCTAATTTATTAAATTTCTAATTTCATGCTTTTATATATATAATGTTACCAGCCCCAAGTTTTTACTTACAGTTTTTGGTGATAGTTTTGAGACTGAAGATTTTACGTCAATAAAAATAAAAGGTGTTGATGGCTTTAATTGATTCAGTAATTTAAAGTTTTGTTGAACCCAACTCTATGGAAGCATATTTGATCTTTATTTTAAACGCAATGGCACCCGTGCCGGCTTAAATTGAAATTTTTGAAAATTAGTTTGTAGGCACAAAACATTATTTTACTCCAGTTTCAACTTGCATTGCATAATCTAAAAAAAAATATATAATATTTCACATTTTAATTTGTACTTTTCCACATGACATCAGTGAAAATAATATTAGCCATGTGTGTAAATTATTTTTATTATGCCTTTAACCATTTTTCTCCCTGGAAATTTGTACTTTCTGGAATGAAAATAATTCTGGCCCAGAAAAATATTTTAATTCATAAAACCCTCAATTTTGGTTCAAGCTGTTTAAATAATGTATTAACAGGTTGGCAGTTTGATTGGGTATTGTGAAGCCCAGTGTTAATAGACAGAAATTACATCCAGCATAAAGATATGCAAATTACGTGGAACATTTGTTTTTATTGAGATCTGACAGAATCCAGTCACTGTTTAATGTTTGTGGCACATATTGTATGATTGTGAAACCTGTCAACGTTCATCATTTCATTGCAACATTTTGTCTGTTATGGAGTTTCAACTGTACGATGCAGCCATTTGACAAGGAGAAAATATACCTGGTGTATTTCTCAGACACCATTTCCAGAACAACCATTAATTATGGCGAACAAAACATGCACATCTGTCCATATTCGTGCACAGCCATATTGTGTCCCTGTTGTCAGCCGGTGGTACAGCACCAGGTAAAACAAATTAATGCTTCTTTTTTAAATAACTACACTGTATGTAATGTCTAGTTCAATTTCACTAAAATTCTTGTAAGGTTAAAAATGTTTACTTGTAACAATTAATAGGCTATCCTTATTTATATCTGTTGTTGCTGAATTTATTCTAAAGAAACACATCTTATTCTAAGTATAGAGACATGTAGTTTTCGAGTATGTTTAAACTACAGTAAGATACATGTACGTAAATACATGTACATGTTCATGTATTTACTTTCAATACATTGTATATTTTGCTGGATTATACATGTATATATATATTAGCTGTTTTTGTATTATTTTTGAGGTACAATACGTGCTATTAAGGCTTGATATGTTGATCTGTTTTGCTCAAAACTATTAATATTATTTATAAAATAATATTTTTTTATGCTACATGTTTTTTTTCCATGCTGTCAAAATGATATAAATCACTTTGTATGTGTGTGATGATGGCTGCTTTTATTGAAATTGCTAATAATTTTTTTTTGGATGATTTCATTTTGTAAATTAGTAGAAAATGATATTTCCTCAAGATATTTATTTCTTTTTATATGTAATATTACACTGTAGATTATGAAGCGAAACTTTGGCAAAAATGAATTTACACAATGTGGTATTTGCTGTGTATTGAAGACAAAATACACGATTGTATGCACATGCTTAAGCAGAAACTAGTACTTTTATGTAAATTTTATGGGATTTAATCCACATGTTCATAAAACGCACTACCATGTTTGCTTGATTTCAGTATAATATTCAAATATTTTGTTCATTAGAAGATTCATTTCCTTCCTATTCTTTGCATTTCTTTTGAATAAAACACCATGGAAATTATTGCATGCAGCTTGCATTCAGAATTCAAAGAATCAACTGAGGATGATATTGAATAAATTCCATTTTATTTATTTTATATATTTTTTTGTGTGGTTCAGCCACCTGTGGTGCATTATGGGATTTGTTGTCATCAGACTGAGGCTTGGCCCCCCTGGCAGGTGTTTATGTAACATGGCAGGTGTCGCGGGTGGGATGACTGGTATTCCCAGTCAGACACAATGAAAGCTACTGTGAAACAAACCTGAAGCAAGACATTGAATAAATCTTGCTGCGGTTTCCATCAACCAAGCCAAAAACGTGTTCATTTTATCCGAACTAAGCCAGATAAATTAAGGCTGGGCTTTTATGTACATTGTGAGAGTATTTAACCCCGACTGGGCCAATGAAGAAATGTTATGAGTCAGACATCGTTCATTAGCATATGAAAGGATTAAAGTAAAGTCCTTTGTTTGCTTAGAAGCTACGAATATAATCTTTGAGTGTGGGCTTGTGACAGTTTAGGGAAGGGAGGATTAGCAAAAAAATATTAGGCTGTTTCTTTTGACCTTTGTAGTAATCAGAATATTTTTTTTTGACCATTTTAAATTCATTTTGCTTGAAGATTTTGTGATCATCATTCAAATTTCCTGACACATCACAGATTTTGAATTTATTTGAAGAGATCAGCTGATATGTAAATTTGCTGAATTTTTTTTGACACATCGGTTTTGTGTCTTGAATTCATAAGCTCTTGGTGAAATTCTCTTTCTTTCAAGAGACAGAAAATATTCAAATACAGCCAGAAACTTTCTTGTTTATTTTGATTTGGTCTGACTTTAGTTTCCCTGTCTGATCAGAGCTTCATACATTAAATTATTATGAGTCAGCTACCAGCTTCCATTTGTAATGCAGTATTTCACTGATCACTACAAAAGAATATTACTAGATACATTTAAATTTAAATCAAGATTTTTTGCTTGGTGTACTTGGTTGCCAAGCCAAAGCAACACATGTATTGAACGACTTGAATGTAATGTTGCTATTCTGTGTGAGGGTATCATGCGAAGACAAGGTTCTTTACGGCCCTAAATGGATATCAATTGAGGAAACCAGCACACTTTGTGATGTTCTACGCTGTGCTACTGGGGACAAATACTTATCTAGAAGACTTAAAGTTGTTGTGGCCAGTGAGAAGTCATTGAGGGATCTGTCTTTTGTGAAACTTGGTCTTCCAGTTGTGATTTTGGATAAAAATGACAAGAAGATTGTAAGCTTCCTGTTAAAGCCTGAAGATGCTGTTATCACAGTAAGCAATCTTTATTTTGTGACGCTTGTGTAGTTATAGCAAGTAGCTGATCTGAAAAGCATTCATTAACTCACAACACTAGGTTTTCTAATGGTAGGATTTATATTTAAGATTTGCTTGATGTGATCTTAACATCTGTGTTCTGTTGCTTTTTGTGATTTAATAATGTCTGATTCTTATATTATTGCCAAATTTGTTGAAAATCGAAAATACAAGTTTGTTTGGATGTAAATTCAAGAAATGGAAGATTGAATGTTCAATTTATATTATAGCGACTTGACTTTTTATGTTTACACTCTACATGATTCAAGTGTCAAAATCTATAGTTTACATAAAGTAAGTTTTGTGTTCACTGTCAAATCCGCTATTGAAAATCCAGACTGACATTATTTTGTAGATAGAAAATGTGTGCTGCTTTGAATTGTGCAGGTAATTGTTGATATTTTTACATCATTTTCCAAAAATTATATTTTTCTCCTTGTGCCCTTGTGTTAGTAGCTAGACGTAATTGTGTAATGATTTTGATGGCAGCTCATTCAAGCAATGCGATACAGTTGTGTGAAATCACCAAACTGTTATCTAAAATCAAATGGTTCTTGACTTTGTTTATGGCTGGTCCATTGCTTTTATAAATAAACTCTGATCTCTTGACCATGAATTGTTAAGCTAAGGATCATTTTAGATTACATATATTTTTAGACATTTGTAGGTGCTGTTTTTCACAACTATCATGTGTTAATTTGTATTGCACATCATAGTTATCTTATACTGCTTGGAAATTTATTTGTAGATTATTAGTCGAGGACCGTCTGAAGTCCATGTATGTTACAATCTAACTCAGTCGTATGCAAATTTATGTGAAGAAATACAATGTTGAGCAACTTGCATGAAACTGCATCTAGGAGGGTTCCACCCATGATCCTTTTAATTTTTTAATTTTTTAAAATGTATTTTAAAACCTCATTTCTGACTATGTACGTGACATGTAAAGATAGGTTATTCAGCGGAAAGTTGGGCGAGGAAAAAAAAAATAGATTGAAAAAAAAAATTGTTTATTATATACAACATACTTCTTTCCTAAAATATAGGATTTCAACAATGTTGGGTCAGGGGGTATAAAGACGAGTGTAATACGCGGCCTCATATTTGCACTCGTTTTAGTGTGTATTCGCACTCTAAAATACCATGTTGTATTATAATAATAGTTACATGTACATGTTCACGATTGTACAGTACAGCAATTAAGGTCCATTTTTCTAAATATGTGAATTTTTTTTGGACAATAATTTACATGTACATACAATACTACTGTAGTTTACACTTCGGTCCATGGAATTTGTGCTCTACAGATCGATAGAGGTACAGAACTCAGAAATATTTCTTCACAGCTATTAAAATATGGCAGAAACCTGTATAAGTATTGTACAGCTGGGTGTCTGATCAATATTTTGAAATTTGAATGAAATCCAATGCAGTTGTACATGTCTTAATTTAATGTATTCGGTGACCTTCGAAAAGTTAAATTATAGGAATTTGGCCAATGTGAAAATCTCTGCAGTAGGCAGTATATAAAAAATAAATATCAATATATAAAAATATAAAAGGCACAGTATTAATATTTACCACTTGTAATGTTCACTTGACTATGATTACAAGGTTACTTGCTTGCTCGTGACCCAATTGCTCATTCACAAGCCCACCAACTGTCTCATAAATTTCATGTACAGTACATGTTAGGAAAATTCTCTAACTTTTAAAATGCATTGAGAAACCAAATTGAATTAATTTTAGAATATATTTACTGATTTTTATAAAAAACAACTTTAGATATAACAAGCATATGTTGGTGCTTGCAGCCAGTCTATCTTGTTCCCTCTTAGCAGGGACTCGGCAACAAAATATTTTGGCTTGATTGAGGTATATTTTGTGAAGATGAAGAGCGCTCAAGTGAAGCATTATAATATCATATATTTTTTCCCTATCTTAATGGGGGGTTGGTGATTTTGATAAAAATATCCTGCAAGCACACTCAAAAAAAAAATTGTGCACACGACCACTGCCAAAAACAATTTCCTGCAAGGCACTACCTGATGGGGTGACACATGCAACTTCAGAAAACAATATCATGCACACATGCCCCGAGAAAAAAAAAAAAATTTGCGCATGGAATGGTTTGAAAATTTTTTTAACGCCAAATTTACCAAATCACCCACACCCCCCCTCAGAAGTTAAATGGTCCACCCCTATAAACTAGCCTTAACCCTTGACTATATAGCGAATACACATGTAACAGCAGTAAACTCATAATCTTATTTTAAATCCATTTAAAACTACTGTTCAGTATTATAATTTATATTAACAGCCGATGATCGATGTACATTGATTGTTTACAGTGGTAATAAAGTAAAATAAGTTTTACATGTCAATATTGTTATAAATGTTTGTACAAGCCACTTACATGACTAGTCGTGTACATTTTATTAGCCTCTCTGTGAAATTTTGCTTGTCGAAGCCAAGAAAGCATTACTTGACATCATCTTGATCAGGAAAAACCTAATTTACATTTACTTTCAACACACTGATTTGCATACGTGACTTACAATACTAGTTTCGTCTATAAAGACCTCCTCAGTTGGTCGCCCTATAATATTTGAATATAAGAACACTTCATGTAACAACTCACAAAAGATAATCCTAGATACCAAGTCCTTTTTTTTTCTTTTTTCTTTTTTAATAAATAAAAGGCCTGGAAACGATATCTTTTCCGTCCATGGATACAGTTCATTACGTGACAACAACAGTCCTTGGGATGCGGACATAGTTATTTCTATTTTTGCTAGTGTGCAGATATCTTTTATTTTTATTTTTATATACAGTTCTAAATGTAGACTGAGTTTTCTACAATGTAAATGTGTTTTTTTTATGTCAGCTTGCTGTACTGTTTCTGTAGAATTTTTCCATCAGCAGGACATTCTGGATGATATATTTTAATTTGTAAGACACTATTAAAAATATATAACCTGTCAGGCATTTTATGGGTACAAAAAAAATTTCCTTAACTATCTGAACACTCAAATACTTTCCGTGTAGAGCTTTGCCCTCGTAGGAATGGGCAATCATTTAACAATGAAAAGAACCCAGAGAGACAGCACTATAATAATGGAAGTGATCATTCAATGGAAACAGTCTGGGAGGCTAACAAAAGCCAGGTTTAATTTAATATTATTATATTATTACCTCTATAAAATACGTGAAGTGTACAGTTACATGTATACAGTGCATGTATATTACAATTGAAGGGTCAAGTCGAAAACTATGCTATTAAAGTGAGCAAACGTGCGTTTGCTCACTTAGCATAGTTTTTCGACTTGACCCTTCAATTATTATGGAAATTTTCTTTGGTACAACTTTCATACATGTTCATGCATGTACATGTACTGGTCAATCTCCACACAAATCCTAAATGAGATCAGTAAATTAAACTAGTCTAACTTATTATTGATTTACAAATGACTCAGACTAGAACATTAATAAGTGTTTTTCCCATGTGTATAATAACAAAATAATGGGCTCAACTCAGTTTTACATAATTATTATATTTTCATACCAGTCTTGTGAAGTCACTTTTTTTTCAGTAAGATGAACTTTCACTGATAAATTATACCGTCCAGTCTCATTATAACTGACGTACAATAAAGATCAGCATTCTATCTTATTGATAGTGTAACTGATGTTCTTGTAAATAGCAGTTATTACAGTTGAGCCCGCAGTCAAATATTCTTTTGTTTTTAAAAAGTATGCATTTTTTCCGAACAGCGGCTGGTAATCTGAGCCTACAAATGAGGCCAATACAATGCCAATACAATGCCAGATTGACCCGTTCGCCTCGTTTGCATGTCAAACGGCAAAACAATACCAGATTGACCCTTTCGCCTCATGCATTTGCATGTCAAAACCGCTGACATCTGTAATAACTGCTATTGTGTACATGCAGATGAGTCATGCATGCAAGTTGAATACAGCGATTCTTTTTTTCCTCAGCTGCCACCTGAAAGAAAACTTTCCATCCAGTCATCTACTCAACAAGTTAACTCAGATGAAGAAGATCGCAGATCTGGAACTCCAGATCAAGAGATTCTTATGTACCATGTGAGTTAGAGTGTTTTATTTACAGTAAGAAGCCCAAAAGTGTGACCACTTTTAATTTAATTTGCATTATTTTGTGGGCGTACATACATGTACTATCCAATCAAATGTCCAGGATAGGTATCCTTGGCCTCTGATTGGATAGCGTGAATGCTCAAAAGATTGTGTATTAATTAATTTCTAGTGGTCACACTTTTGGGCTCCTTGCTGTAATAGTTTGGTTGCCAGTGAGTAGCCTAAATGCCATTTCAAGAATTATCAAAATAATAATAATAATTATTAGTAAAACTCTACTGTACACTGATGCAAATGAGACAATCTGATTGGCTGAGCTACTCTACACTATCAGCCATTAGTGTGCAGTGGCTGGAGGTCTAGTCTGAAGTGTCAGCCGTCTCCTCGCTCTAACCCCCCCGTGGGCAGAGGTCGTGTACAAAATTGCGGTTTCTCCGAAGTAACGAAGTTTCGGAAGAAGATTTAGAGTTAATACTAGACAATTGTTATGATTTTTACTAAAACAATAATATTAGATTATTCGCTCTCATCAACTATCACATCATAGAAATCTCGAGCTCATAATCTAATTGTTAATTAGTAAGTTGGTAATAGTGCTACTGTACATGTATATGTTGTGGTTTCAATTTTTTTTTGGTTTAAAATTTTTCAAGCCAGTTTGATTTTTATTTTCCTTTGTCTAGTATTAATTTCCATAATCTGAGACAAAGGAATTCAAAATAAAAATAAAAACTGGTTTAAAACATTTTAAACTAAAAATAAATTTAAACCACAGCACATACCAAAACCCCTCTCAGAACAACATTTTTTTTTAATATGCCCCCTTTTTCCCAACAAAGTAAGCCAAGACATATATGAACAAGAAAACACATATATTATTATTTTGCTGTAGCTATCCTCAACCATATTTATTTGAATTAAACTCCCCTCTATTATGTCCCCCAGTGCCTCCCTCAAAAGTTCTTGAGAAGAAATATACCCCCCCCCCCCCCCCCCCAGGGAACTTTACAGAGCTTTTACAGTAATGTACCCAGTATCTGATAGAAAGCAACTTTTGTTTTGTGATGGTAATTCTTCTTGGTAATGTTATAAACTATCTACATTATACATGTATATATGATACTAAAAACGTTATGCTATTTGTGCAACATTTGTAGTACATGTAAGTTAACTGAATATTGCATTTTTCCCTCTCTGTAGGGTGTACACTCGCCTCATTCGCCCCATGCTCAGTTTCACCCGGCCTACCCTCATTATCCCTACATGGCACCAATGTATCACCACCCACCCCCTGTAATGTGCCACTGTCCATCATGTACTGGACACAGGCCTCCTGTCCCACTCCCCCCATGGTAGTGCACCTGTAGCTTTGTTCATCATCAGATGGGACCTCACACAGGCTGGGCTCATGGCCCGTCACCTGCAGCATATCAAGTCAGGTCAGTTTCTAGTGAATTATTACTTACTGCGAGAGTGTTCTACAACCTAGACAAAAGTACAGTCGAACCCCGATTAAGCGGCCACCTATTTAAGCGGCCAGCTATCAAAGACCCAATATCAGTATAATACTGTAAATAAAACCCCGATTAAGCGGCCAACCCCTATTATTAAGCAGCCACTTGCCATTTCCCCGAGGGTGGCTGCTTAATCAGGGTTAGACTGTAAAAATGGCACCAATGCAGTTGCTTTACTGTTTAAAGGAGCTATGTCATGAATGGCACATATTGAAATTATTTTAGCAACGTGCCACGAGGGTTGTAGAATGTTGGCACATTCAGGATTCTAAGAGCAAGCCCTTTATTGGTAATAGCTGCCTCTGCTTTGTGCTAACATCTTCCCTGTTATGAGCGTGACTATTGAATCAGGGGCCACCCAACGGATCGTTTCGGTGGAATATCTGTTCGGGAGGCCAATAATCGCCTCAGATATTCGGTTAGGGAAATGTCATCTCGAACTTTCTTAATATGGGAGAATTAATACCTTTTGTTTTCCGAGAGATAAAAATGTCGTTTTGGGTACAAAAATAGCTCAGCTAGGATTTTCGGAAAAGAAAATTCAGCTCATAAATTCGGGTAATAAGATTTCAATCCCTAAAATTTTCTGAAGTTTGAAAGTTCAGCTAACGTATCCGAACAGATACATTTTTTCTTAGCGTTTAAAAATAAGCCATTAAACTGCACAAAAAAGAACAGTTTATATCGTAAAAACGACGTCCGACACCTACAGGAAAATTTTGTCGTTGGGTGCCCTTGTTGAATGAAGGGTTCTTACCCAAGGCCAAGTTGTTCCTGTGGACTGACAGCGTGAAGCAGGGTTGATATCCAGCAAATTCCTAACTTCTTTTCTCTGATGATTTCAAAGCACCTAGAATATCATGATACATGTAGTAATCTCTGTATATACCTTGTATTCATGACTGTTTATTTTTGTTGTTGTTATCAGACCAAGACTACAAAGACCCATGTCAGGTGAGTCACCAAATTGTTATTAATCTTAATTAATAATAATACTCTGTTCCGAAAAACATGTTGCAAACTTAAAATATAAGTATAAGCAAAACAAAGAGAACACAAAAGTAAGTTATTTCAGTTCTTATTACAAGACCATTATCAAACGTAAAGAAAATAACAGTGCACTTACTTTGAATATCACACACTTTTCGCAAATCACTTTAACTAACGAGCGGGTAGAAATATTTTTATCCCCCTCTCCCCCCTGCCTCAATGTTGTTTCATGGGGCTGCCAATTCGTCCTGCTTCGTTTTAAAATCGTTTTCACAACGCGACAACATTGAAATGGGGGGAGGGGGTTTGAACAAATAGGCTTGTAGAACTCAAAATGGTTGCAATTTGGACTAGACGAAGTGTCTCTCAACAGTTTTTGTCCACGATTGTAGAGTTTAAAACAATACATAGATGTTATTGAACTAGCGTGAGGTCCGTATTGGGAAAATATTGGTCGAGTTCTTTTTTTTGCAAGTTTATGGACCGAGCCGAAGGCGAGGTCCATAAACTTGCAAAAAAAGAACGAGACCAATATTTCCCAATACGGACCGAACAAGCTAGTTCAATAAAGTTTTTATTATAATGGATTTTTTTAAAAAAATTGCTGAGAAATTAATGCAGCCATTCTCGCCTCGGCTAACGCGCGCGCGCCAAAGCTAAGCACATTCTTGCATTTTTCAGGCCACGTTGCGAAAAGTTTAACCAAAATTGTCCGCTAGACATGAGGAAAATGATTCTACTTAATAGAAAACAGTTTTCTTTTGTTCAATGTTTCATAAAAGGAATTTGGCGAAATGAGTTCGTGAGCGGTCCATCTTTGCAAGATTCGGACCGCTCAGGGAACCAATCAGAATGCTCCTTTTCATCGTGGACCAGTTTGCCATATAATAAAAGTTCTTAATTAGCAGCCTTTATGCCGTAGTTGAATGAATGGTCTTGTAATGGTCTTGTAATAAGAACCGACATATTACGTTTACTTTTGTTGTCCTCTTTTCTTGCTGTACTTATATTTTAAGTTTGCAAGATGTTATTATTTTATTTCTTACACTTGTCGACGGGAAAAGGTTTCTGGTCCAAACAGTGTTTAAGTGTATGGATCAGCGCAATGGTCGTTGTAGAGAGGTGGCCGTTATAGATATACAATAATATACAACAAATAAACAAACGAAGAGAAACGAAAACGTAATGGCTTACATGTACTTCTCCCAAGCCAAATTATTGTAAATGTAAGATTGTAATGGCAATTCCTTAGTAAGAGGTTTTGGTATAAAACTGAGGGGCGTGGTCTGTTCACTTAATTTGTTGTCAATCAGCCACCAAAGTGTAAACAGCTGACAACGACCTGCGCCGAGATTTTGAATACTGTAAGATTTCACGTTCGCTTTTCTATCTTTTCCACAGTTCCAGGTGATAAACTTGAAATGCTAGTCAAGGGCAGCCCCCTGTACGGTCAGCCCCCATGGTGGGGGTGGGGGCCTCCTCAGACGACGAAATTTACAACTACCCGAACACTGCGACCATGCTGGAGGGCGGCGACAGTCAGGCCAGCCAACAGACTTTGACTCTTAAGAAGAAGAAAATTAACAAGAAAGACGCGCTTGACATGGCACAGAGAAGGCACAGTATAGGCACTGTGTCTGTGTTATCTGAATCCAAGGCGCGGATCGTTACAACGAGAACTTCTTCTAACACAACGTATGACCCTGAGCAAGAGAGAGCGATGAAACAGCGTGAGGAATTTGTGGTGTTTCAAAAGAAGTCTTCTTTACCAACTCCAGGTTATAGTGAGGCAGTTGTCTCCAGTGTTTGAAAAACTCGACCAGCAAAGACTGGGAAATGCCAAGTTCACACAACGATCAGGTGGAGCGAGATTCTTGTTCGTCGACGGATAATTCTCTGGATGATGGCAGCGAAGGACATTCGAGACTCGGGTCGTCGTACGAGATACCCTTTATTCCAGACTATGATGAAGTCCCAGAAAGACCGGTCAGTTTGAAAAGTGACAAGGGGAAGATAGCTCCGCCGCCAGATGTAGCGCGGAAAGGCTCCGCTGAGAGAAGCAAGAGAGAGTTGTAAGGAAAAAGCCCAGCAGTAAAATTAAAAAGAAAATTACTACTTCAGATGCATCAACTAAGAATGGAAAACCAGCGTCAAGTAAGTGTATGTTGCTATGTTGTTGTTGTTTGTTTGTTTTTTTTGGGGGGGGGGGGTGGGGGAGGGTAAGGGACCAAACATGTCCATTATACCTACATCACTTGTTCAAGTCGTGACAAGGTAATATTCAACCCGTACAGGTCCGTACAAGTCCTGGTCATTTTAGCGATTGGGTTCAAGTGGTGAATGTGATGCTTTTTCATGGAAATAACATGAAGTGACATTTTTAATATGGGTTAAAATGTCAGAGGATTTAGCACTGCTGTGAACTAATTGTGTGACACTGTAAATGAACTTATGTCCAGAACTAGAACTGGTTGAAATCTGCGTCAAGTCCATTGTTCTTTTGTCATCTAACACTATATAGTAAAGAAGTGATACAAATATTGTAATATACTGTTTCTTTGCTTCAGTTTCTAGAAAGCATTCAAGTGATACCAGTGAGTCAGAGTGTGAGCCGTCCTCTCACCCCTCTCGTCGATCTGGTGTGGTCGCACTAGGTACCCCTTCCTCCAGTGGCGTGTTTGGTCTGACTGAGTTGAGCCTGGAGTGGTGAGGACAGACGAGAGGTAAGAATCTCCACCAAAAACAAACACGTTCATGTACGTCATTTCATGTTGTATTGACTCTTTAGAGCGACTTTCAATTGATTGCCGTGAAACCGAAAACCATGCAAGCAATTACAATGGCCAATCACAACAAACGTAAACAAACGCAATGGACCAATGAGAACACGAAGTAAATACACGTGACCGAGCGCCAAGCGCGGGAAAACGCGTGTGACCAATTAGCGATTGGTTTCAGTTTTGCATCTGATTCAGTGGTTGAGAAGGTGGCACGAGTTTTTTTTAACCAATCATAGAGTGTATCGTAGTAAAGCCCCCGACGCACTACGCGATTTTATACGCTGAATTTGACCGGCCAGCGAAATTTGCCAGCAAATTTTGTCGCTGCGTGCTACGGCACACTTGGCGATTGCTGGTCGCCTGCGAATTTTATTGCCGATATCTGTCATGCCACTGAGTAAAGCAAAACCAAAGCAATTCAAGTGATTACTTTCGACACTCAATTGAAAACCACTCTAATTCCAAGCAGTGACTATTTGCTGTAACTTATCTTTATCTTTTATCATAATTTCAAGAAGGCAGTCTTGGAAGACTGCCACAAAACCAACACTATAAGTAATCACATGCAAAACATCACTGGCGGTGGTGTTTGGTTTTGGTCGTGATTGGTTGAAAACAAACTGTTTCTCACATTAGTTAGCGCGCGTTGCACAAGTCTTTTGGTTCAGTTATAAACCTCGCAAACGAAAAATCAAAGAGAGGTGGCCGTTGTAGGGAGGTTTTCAATAAGGGTAAAGTGTATGGATCGGCGCACGTTTGGGACTAAAAATACCGTTGAACCAGCAGTTGTAGAGTGGTGACCGCCTGTAGGCCGTAGGTGACACATTGTAGGAGAGGTGGCCGTTGTAGAGAGGTTTCAATAAGAGTAAAGTGTATGGATCGGCGCACGGTTTGGACGAAAAATCCTGGCCGTTGTAGAAAGGTGACCGCTGTAGAGAGGTGACCGCTGTAGAGAGGTGACCGTTGTAGAGAGGTGACCGCTGAAGAGGTGACCGCTGTAGAGAGGTGGCCGCTGTAGAGAGGTGCCGCTGTAGAGAGGTGACCGCTGTAGAGTGTTAGAGAGGTGGCCGCTGTAGAGAGGTGACCGCTGTAGAGAGGTGACCGTTTGTAGAGAGGTGGCCGCTGTAGAGAGGTGACCGCTGTAGAGAGGTGGCCGTTAGTTGAGGTTCGGCTGTATGTTCTAAAGGACTTACCTTGATTAAAGAGAACTGGCGGCAAATTTTGTCATCAACAACATTTTAAGTTTGTAAACGTATCAACTCATCGTGGTAATAATAACAATGGGTACCTGTAATAGTAAAAAAATAAAACTAGTGACCCAAGATAAATTTTGTCGCCAAATCTGTCTTCAAATAAAGGTAGCACTGAAAACTATAAACATATTCTGTATTTTTGCAGACGCTTTCTCCTGCTGCTTTTCCAAGCTGGGTACAACAATGGGCGAACTCCACCGAAAATCGAGGTAAGAATTTATTACGAAATAGTGAAAATATAAGTGCGTCGTTTAGTTGCCAGAATTCAGATTTTCGGATGTCTTTTTTTCGGCTATACCTACCGTCACTACGTATACAGTTGAACCTCTCTACAACGGCCACCTTGGGGCCGAAATGACTGGCCGTTGTAGAGAGGTGGCCGTTGTAGGGAGGTTTCAATTAGAGTAAAGTGTACTATCGGTGTACGTGGTGATAATAAACGAAAAATCCTGGATGGTTGTAGAGAGGTGGCCGTTAGCGGAGGTTCGACTGTAGTATCAATATCGTCTGAATTCGCCCTTAAATCCACCCAGTTAGGAAAGAAATGCCACAAACTTAACCTACGATCAGGCGTCCTTTTCCCTAAAAATATAATACAAGTAGGCGCGCGAGAAGGGAAAAGGTGTTGAAGGGAGTGGAGGGTCTGCTCACAGGTTACTACACACCACACTGTGTCAGCAAGGTGAAGAGCTTTTATTAAAATTGTTCGCGTTGATCCTACTAAATGAAGTTTGTTATGAACCCGTTCCTTATGTTCATAGCGTGAGCTTGGCACATCTGTAAGTCGCAATAATAAACGTTTGTGGCTAGCTGTATTTTTTTATTAATTCTTTATTCTCTAAATACCGGTTTTACCTTTTGGCTTCAAATAGAAGTTCAACTGATTTTTCCATTCTCCTGCCAAAGAAAATGCACGGATATAGCTTATGACTCTTTCAGTTACAAGTTGCAAGAAACGGGAAACTGTTAGTGCGAATTCAAACTTGTCATTGCTTCGATGTGGATGTACCTTCTGACGATTTCACATTAATCTCGACCCTGACTTCTCTTTCCCATTAATTGAATTTGTCTATTTCTATTATTGTACTGTGCGCGGCTCTCCCCTTTTAACCAATAAAGTGACCGATGGCTACATTTTCCCAATATAATCTGTCTTTGAGAATTGAAAAAAAAAATCCTGAACTGCAGGGTATTGTCTTGATGCAGGCTGTTCCTTTGCTCAGCTCGTGGGTTAGAGTTAGATAGGGGGAGTAGTACCCCTCCCTCCTGCTACACCCCCCCACCCCCCCCCCCCCCTCCCCGTCATCATCAGGTACGTCGATCTCCCCTCGAGCATGGGATTGAAAGGGCTTAAATGCTGTCACGATATATAAAATCATTTGGGATATACACAATTACTTTTAAATTGACGGCAACCCTCAAAATAATAGTTTACTAAGTTAGAAAACACCAAAGATGTAACAAGCAACCAAAAAAGAACAAGGATGGTTAAGGATGGAGAAGATTAAGATAGATTGCGAATGGCGAACTTGAAAATGTTGGCTAAAAAGAGTAACTGAGCGCCTCACTGCTTTTGGAATCAACGTATAGTGTACCAACGCTACCCGCCCACCCGTCCCACCCTACAACAGTTGTTTGTACCAGTAATCCCCCAGGGGAAATCAGGGTGTACAAAAGCTATTATCTATCATCATGATTAGATCGATTATTATCACACGGTGTTATTCTGTTTGGAAATTAATTACTACCGCTTGGCCTGAAAGAAAGCTTTCGCTCGCTATACAAATCAAACCCAACATGCCCGTGTAGCTATCAATCAACTTGACTTGTAGTTAATGATCTGCTAATGTGAAAGATATGTCGCTTGTGACAAAGGGAGTCATTGTTTTCATAGGCAGCCCTGCAGTAGTTCATCCCATCGAGGTGCTTGGATCGTCAAGTGCGGCTGAAGATTCTACGGCAAGCAGTGTCATGTCTTCTTCGTCGAGTCAAATCCCGGTGCCGTGTGAAGCCGACAACTCAGGTAGGTGAAAGAACTGGTGTGTAAACACGACGCCACGTCGCTAAGCTTGTTGCTTGTTCAATAAATTCACACGCGCAGAAACCATGCCCAGGAATTAATTTGCGATCGCGTCGTTGCGTTGTTACGCTAGAACAATTCTAAGGTGCTCAGTTATTTTTTTCGGGCTCGTTATAGCTTCGGATTATTTGCGTGTTTGCTAAAACTTTTGGTCGCTAGTGGATTAATAAGTGGTTTTCTTGTCCACCTTAGCTTTGTATTACCGTTGTCTGGTCTGGTTTGTATTTGTGTATAAAATGTATTTGATCTCAATTGTTCAGCTCTTTATAGGTTATTCGCCATTGGATAACGAAAACTGTTTTGTGTTTGGTTCAGGCTGAGCTATAATAAAGGAAACAATAATCTCCAACATGAACCTGCTACAAAGCTAATGTTTAAAAAAAATCGAGGAAGGAACCCGGTAGAATTATGTGAGTCTCCTTTCCCTTACACCCCACCGAGTGTCGATGGTTCTCTTCTTGAATCAAACGGAGGCTTTCTAATAACAATAACTTTTATAAAAAAATGTTTTTCACACTTGTTATAAAATGGTACATCACTTGTTTGGCTGAAATGTTAATTGCATTTACTTATGGTCTAAATTAAAAGTGATCAAAAGTCTGCTTTACTATACTGTCGCCGCGCTTTGTTTGTCACGCAACACTTGTATTCAAATAACGTTCCTTCTGTTCAACGACTAAATTATTTTAAGTTTATGTTCGAAACTATTAAATTTTACCCCCGATAACACGCTTCAATCTGTTTTTAAAAATTGCAGAAGCTCTAAGTACCCGGCGAATGCTTGTCTCGATAAGCGCCGAGTATTCAGCTAAGCGAAGCCCAAGTGATGAATTGAGGCTTACACTGGACTCTGTAAACCACCACTTGACGAATGCTAATTATTACAACGTGGATGAGCCACATTTCACGTAGAACGCGTTTAGACGTAGTGTAACATGCGTGGCGCGTGAAGGCATGGAGCCCCTCCCCCCTCCAATTTTTTTTTTGCTCCTTTTCGCGCTCCATGCCTTCTCGCGCCTCCCGCGCTCTCGGAAAGGAAACGGCTGCTACAATGGACTCCAAATTAAAACGCGCAGGGTCTGGGGAAAGCAGAGCGCCCGCTTTTTCGCTCGTCCCCGGTTAGTCGCGTAGATTGTGGGTAAGTCGAGCGGGGGTTCACCACAATGTAAAGCAGGTTCTGACACTGTTTTACTCAGTCGGACTCTGACTAAAAATCAGTGTAAAGGTCTTTAGCATGTCATGAAAGGGTTTCACCTTTTCCCATTTTTTTTAGAAACCATGCATTTAGGTTCTAATGTATCTTGATTGAATCGTTGTCTTGCTCGATGTTTTACAGAAAACAAGTCCAAGCCAATCAAGAGTGTATCCTCGCCGAGTCTCAGCAGACCGAGGTCAGCATCTTCGAGAACAAACACGGTAAGTATCTGAAGAATAGCTATTGTAAACAATACTTGTAAGCACACATAAATTTCCCACGTAATATTTTCGTCATAAGTTTATGTGTTAATTTATGTAGCCTGCCCCCAAAAAAACAGAGAGTTTGCTCGCAGGCTATAATTTATGTAACATTATTACACGACTAAGACAGTTGAGAGGGCCAATAACTAAAATCAGCCAATCAGAATGCTTTATTGACGGTCCAATATTTTCTAAGTATTGGACCCGGTAAAGTTTCTACGGCTCTTTTTGAACCATAAAGTCGTGTAATAAATCAAGGCCCGTACCTTGAGAATATCGGCCCTCGGTCTTTTCTGTACGGACCTCGCTGTGCTTGATCCGTACTGTCAAAATCTAGGGTTGATATTCTTCCTGTACGGCCTTCGCACTTGGTTAATATAATTTTATTATACGGACCGGACAATATAGTTCAATATATGTTTTATTATATTGTCTCTTGTACAACTTTGATGATCAATGAGACATCCGTTCTCGGCAAACGCGCGCGACGATGTTAAGCACATTCATGCAGTTTCGTTACCCCAGAAACTATAAACGGTATTGTTTCTGCTTTTGGTTGGGCTCTATTGACTGACATAGCGGTTACTATGCAGTCAGAGTAATGCTCGGTAGTTCTAGGAGAAAGGCAAACGAACTAATGAACATGTGTTGTTCAAATATCGCTGTAGAAGTTATCGTCACGGAGGCAAAAGGAAAGTATAAAGTATTATAAATTTATAGAAATATTTTGAAGACTGAATGCTTCCATGTTTGATTAAAGCATTAAGCATTGTGGATAAAAATACAGATCGAGGTATTCTTTTCCGCGTTTAATTGTAATGTAACCATGGCAGAAAAAATTGCGCCAATGGCAGTGTTTGGAAGAGCAAATAAGACATTCAAGGAAGACGAAATTCTTCGCGTTTCGTGTGCTGCATTCTGCTCTGTTTTGACGTATAGCCGTGTACAGGTAAGGTACAAGATGAATTTAACAGCGAGTTATGTACAAATGCTGGGTTTTTATTTTAGAAATTTACAGCTTTGATTTGAATTTTTTTGTACTTTAAAAAGATATAGAGCGTCATAAGAAAATGTGAGGTGCCGCGTCCAGTGCTACGCTACCTCGTCGAAAATACCGAGCAATTGTGCTTTAAATCCTCGTTTGTGTTTTTCTTATTATATCTCAAAATAGGTGCATTAGTTTGTTGATATGATTTGCCTGTTCTTGAGAATTTATAGCTTTACTGGAATTGGAATTTGTTTCTTGCATTTGGTAGTGTAATATTTGCCTTAGTTTTGTTTAAATGCTCGCCTGTTTTGTTGACGGCATATTTGATTTGGCTTTGCTTCTCGCGTTCGGAAGTCAAAAGCCGCGCCTTCGTACTAAAGTCGTGAAGTTTGCTTTTAATTTGTTTGTATGCTGCGATGTTTTGCATTGAGAATGTAAAATTTTGATTTGACTATGAACTTAATTTATTTTTAGGGTTTCGTACCTCACGCTTGGTCAATAACCAATGTACATGTACTAAAAAACATGTCTCTACAGAAATTCGTAGTGTCTCTGAATGGTTGCTGCTCGGTTTTGAATATTCGCGCGCGAGTAAACGAAACACTGCACGACTCTGTAGAGCTAGGTCATCAGAATTTCAAACGCGGAGGGAATGATTGAGCGCACCAAGAGACACGTCTGTTGACCCAGGCTATTCATTCCTTGACTCGGATGATAGTGCGATCCTCCAGCATTGAAGTTATACCCTAAAATACAATGTAGTGTTTATAACAGTTAAACAATTCACCGTATATATTTTCTTGCAGCCCAGTGTGATGCGAAGCCAGAGCTTATCATCTGCCACTCTGGCGTCCTCTCCTAAGACTTCCGCCTCCCCCAGAGTGTCCCGGAGTAAGACCATGTCTGCCGCTCTACGGCGCTCTTACCCGGCGGCTACTGAGTCGGACAAGAAACCAAGCGACATCGCGCGGAGGAGGGGTCCAATAAGCAGCACGTCGGACGACAGTGATGTGGAATCCAGTGACACCTCGCAGACGAGACAGATCAAAAGACTCGCGGAGAAAGAGCGATGAATCCGACAGGAAAGGGGTGCAGCTCATCCCTGAAAAGGAGGGAAAGCGACCGCTCTCTACCCCCCGTCCCAACAAGACCGCTATGCTGAGAGCGCACAATAGCCGAGAAGCCGTTAAGAACAGCGGCGTTAAAAACAAATCGCCGATCTCGGCGAAAACAAGGACCACAAAGAGCTCGCCCTCAAGCAACTCCGGAAACGGAAATGGTGTAGCTGTCAATCACACGAGCGATTCGTCAGCTAGAGTATGGAGTCCCAGTACGAAAAGGTCGACCAAGTCCTCCACGGGTGACGATAACCGTGAGGTCGGGGAGACTGGTGATGATTTATGCAGCTCTCCGGTCGACGATGACGTCACTCAGGAGGCGGTAGACGAGGTGTTCAGCTCGGGCCCAGTGCATCCCCTACCAGAGTCACTTCAGATGAAACGAGATGATAGTGTGAACAAGACATTTGTGCTCGGTAAGGGCAGCTCCATTCGATCATTCATGCCAGTCTTCTGTTATTACTTTTACTTAGTTATTTTTACCTCACTTACGTCTCCGAAATTGTAGTTTTGTCCCGTTTCTCTTTTATGTTAGTTTGGACGGTACCTTTACCTGTATTCAGTATTTTCTGTTTTCTTTCGATTTGGTTTTGTAGTAACAACTCCTCCTAACGAACTTACAGTAGTGAGTATTTTGGCAAAACACTGTATTCCACCCAAAGAACTGCTAGCCTATTAAAGCCGAGAGTTAATTGCCAGAATTTGGCGTCGTATGCATTTTGATTCGATTCAGTTACAGTGCGACTACTCGAAGCGGGCCATTTTGAAGAAAACTTTCTAGGTTTTCTGGGAGGTCCGCACTTTGTTGGTGTAAAATTTTGTTGTAGAACTATTGTCTGTATGCTTCAACGCGATTGGTCAGTTTACGAAAAACGTCGCAATCGTTTGTTTCTCAATTAACGGTTTGATTGGTTACTTTTCTTCAGACTGGCCCGCTTCGAGTAGTCGCACTGTAATTCTGGCAGTTATTTTGATTCAATCTCAGTATTGTTTGTTCTTGCCTTCCATCACAAAGTAAGAAGGAAGTGTCCCAAAAGCTGTCGATGATGAATTTATCACGAAATCTGGGGAAGAGACGCGTGTCTCGCCCCCAGATTTCGCGTGGTCATTTTCTCCTCACTTTATTTTGTTTCTCGCTCGATGAACTAAGGGATAGAGCGATTGCTTGAAGTCTAACGATTTTTTTTTCTTTCAGATGAAGGTAATGATGACAATCCAGTGTCGTCTCCCGAAGATAACTCCATGCAGACCTGGGTCGACAAGGTGTCAAGCAGCGAAAACCTCATTGAATCCAGAGACGTCCTTGACAAGAGCACAGAACAAGCTTCGCCTACAAGTAAAGAACCAACAGAGATCAAACTAGAATCTACAAACACCAGAGGAATCCACTTGCGCAGCAAACTCATTCCTTTTGCGCCTTTCCTCGAGACTCAGTCGTACACACCCCCCGTCTATGACCAGCCTTTTGAACCGCCAAGCGATTCCGCCGACGACATGTCTGGGGGCTCTTCTCGTTCATCCACAGCAGAGGGTAGACCAATGTCGCCTGATTCTGTCGTTTCTATGGCTCTCGCTACCTCCCCCTCGCCTCCTTTGACTCCGAGTTCTGCAGCGAGGAAGATGTTTGATTTCAAGGGGGTAGCAGTAGCAGCTTCACAAAGCCGGAGACAGTGGGGTGTGACCGACAAGGTAACGACACGTGTGTCAGTAGGCTGCGTGCAGACGTCTCCTATTTCCTTTGCTTCACGCTAGTTTGTCAGTGATGTTGGCTTTCTTAGTCTAATCTCGTAGCTAGTATGGAAATTGGAAAGTTAACTTTATTCCTAAAAGTATTTTGACCAATACACCCTGCGCGTGGTTAAGGTTTGTGCAGTATAAAGCGAAAATAGTATGCCCACCCCGTTGCCATTTGCTCACGTTCCCCAAAGTTTGCGAGCGACCTGGGACAGGCTATGCCTACGTGTACGAAAAACCTTTAGGACATACGTTTGTGAGCCACGGACGAGAGCCAGACGTCGAATGCACTCTTCTCTGGCGCTTATATCGACTGTTCGTCCGTAACGTCAAGTTGTAAATGCAAAAACGAGAGCTTTCCAACTCAATGGTGTGAGTGAAAGCCGAGCTCACCAATGGAAAAAAACATTCGCCCTCCAGTTGCCCGCCGTGGCTCAAAAACGTCTGTACTTAAGCTCCCTCCGAAAACGCAAACTTGATGGAGGACGTGTATGTTAAAATCGCTACCAAATGTTATCATTGTATTTCAGCCTGTGGAAGATCTGATGCTGTCCTCCATCCATGCTTTCTCTGTGGAGTTAAGGCTGGCTTCCGAATCAGTGTTGGCTAAAGTGAAGTACGTTATACGAGTCTTATTTTCGTCATTATAATCGTTGTCATTTTCTTTTGAAAACCAATTTCCAGTTCTGGCACTCTCGCTGTCACACAATACAGGGCCAGATCTGAACGAAAACATGTATTTTTCATTTTTCACTTGAAATGTGCAATACGCTAAGGTAATTTCTTAACTCGGTTGGAAATATAGTTTTAATAAATCTCAAAATCACTCGATGTAAATCCTTTAATGGTGCGCCCGAATGGTTTTAATTATTAGAAGATAGCAGCACGTTTTTCAATTGAGTGTCGTAAATCTCAAACCAAAGCAATCACAGTGGCCGATCATAATAAAAGTAAACAAGAAAACTAACCAATCAGAAATCAAAGCAATTACACGTAACCGGCGCTAAGCGCGGGAAAACGCGTGCGACCAAGTCGCGATTGGTTTTGGTTTTGTGTCTGATTGGTTGAATCGGTTGCACGGGTTTTTTTTTTTTCAACCAATCACAGAGCGTAGAGAGGCAAAAACCAATGCATTTCCAGATTACTTTCGACACTCAATTTTAAAAAACCTGCTCTAATACACACTGTGATTTGATTTTAGGAGTCTGTATGACGGAAGTGAAGAGTTCAACGGGACAACAAGATCTAGAACTGATTCCGACAGTAAGCAGGAATCTCAGAGTGCTATACCGGATTGGAAAAGCTCGCACGCGGTATGTCAAACGTAAACTGGTGACGAGTTTAAAACGAGGGGGGGGGGAGGGGGGGGGAGGGGGGAGTAATCAACATCATTTGCGAGCGACATATATGAGGAAGATGACTTCATGTGTAAAGATGACTCGGTCAACAGGGAGTAAATGTAGTGACTTTGATATAAAACTTGGCTAGCATAGAACAATGTCTTTTAATATATGAAAAACAAACAAAACAGTACGTTTGTGAAAGAAGCATTGACAAAGTCGGTTGTTTCGCTACCAATCTTTTTTGCTTGCTCTTTTTTAAAGAGAATTGCTGAACATGTTCAAGAATGAGACTAAAAAATAGACTCATTAGTCTCTCTTTTTACTCTCTAGCGGAAAATGTCCAAGTTTGCTGGATTTTTATTAATCTTGGATTTTTACACTTGCAGGAGATAGCAGGGATATTCCGAAATTTGCGCAAAGTTGAGCTTCGCCTTCGCAGTGAGTATTATACAATCGTCTGCTTGTCAGGTTTATCAAATTAATTGAAAATTATTGCAAACTTAGTGCGTAGTCAAAATAATTCACTTTGAAGTTTTATCCCTGTTACTGTAAAACCAAACAGTTGTCACGGACAATATTTTATATGACGCATTTCTGTTTTGTTCTTGATGCAGCCATGGAGCAGGCCTTGTCTATTATGTGTGTAGCGGCACAAAAGGAACCTAAACAGGTAAGTGGCGGTCACACCTGGTTTTAATCACTAAACATGTACGTAGCTGACATTTAATGAATATAAGCAATCACACCTGATTTTAGTCCCTGGGTATCAAAAACAAGAATATTGCAATGCAGGGTCCACGTTTTCTCCGCGCCCTCCCGAGGTTTATATCCACCTTGCGACAGAGGTTATTATTCGTGTAGCTTAGATGTTCTTGTTCTCGCTTGTTTGACCGTTCGCACTGAGATCAAAAATATATTTTTGCTGTGAAACCTTACATGGTGACATTTCTTTTCTTGTGTGTCTCTAGGACTTTCCAGGAAAGGAAATTATCAATGGTGGAAACATCAAGTTTAGGTAAGAACATATGTTGTTGAGACCGTTACTGCACTTTTCAATAACATGCGAACTCTGCTTAATCAACGGTTGCGTTTTTCTCTGCCGTCAATCGTCTTAGCGGACGTCTCTAGAAAAAGAAGTTCACTGAACAACGGGTCGTCCGCGCCCCCCGGGAAGGGGGGGGGGGTACTTAGAGGTAGCTTTTTCAGGCTGGAGGTATATAAAAGGGTAGGGATTATAGAAAAGGGTAGGGAAAACTGTCATTTAGGTGTTTAAAAGGGGTACCATTTTCTATGGAAGGTATATGAAAGGGTTACCTTTTCTGTCAAAAATGGTATATAAAAGGGTAACTTTGTTCATTCCCCGGGGGGGGGGGGGGGGGGGCGTCCGCGGGTTGTGATTGGCAGATTTCGATCCATTTTGTTTGTTTCTTCTTTCTTTTTTCAAGGTCCGTGGGTTGTCGTAATTTGTCGTTAGTTCAGAGGTGACGTGTTATTGAAAAGCGTAGTAATGAAAGTTGTTGCGCACTTTTGGTTGAAAGATCAAGGTTCTGTTTTTCGTTATTTCGTCTGACAATCAATTGCAACACTGGGACGCCATGTCACAATTGTTTTATATGCCCTTTTATGTCAAGCCTGCAATGCAGGTGGTTTGTGGGCTTGCGATTGTTCATCTCCTTCGAGTGTTTAGCCGCCATCTTGGATTCGCAAAACGTGGAGAGTTGGGGTGAGTGAAAGAGGGCGAGGAAAGGGTTGGGGTTGGGGAGTATTAATCGCCCCCTCCCTGACTCCCTCTCCCTTCGCCGTTCTTTTGCACTCGCCCCAAGCCTCTGTTGTTTTCCTAATCCAAGATGGCGGCTTATAAACACTCGATGGAATATTGAGCGCTCGCTCGTCCAAAGCAGGCTATCATATGTCTCTTGTGGTCGTTGGGGATACATTCAATACGTGCCCTAACTTTTTGTATTATGGTCAATTTTATCCAATAATTGCTAAGGCAATTTTTATTTTATTTTAGGCTCAGGCCAAAAATGGAGGGAGTTCAAAATCAAAGCTCGTCGTAATTCTTGGGCGGTGGAACACAGAAACCAGTTTCCAGTCCCACCGCGGAATCTGACGAAGAAGACGAGGACACTTCGTGATTGGGTTATACAACGTTTATGGGGAATGAAGGATTTCAATGGAGGAGTTTCCACGAAATGGTCCCGGAAATGTGCGAATACTTCCGGCGATTTACGTCATCCCTTTGGACACTAGGTTTCCTCGTAGATTGCCGTCGGAATTTGAGCGAAAAGAGCGATTTTTGGTTACGTTGAATTAGTAATTCGTTGTTTGATTTCCAGCCAGAGAGCAAATAGACTTGAGGTAATGGCGGATAGCGCACAAACATCATCAGACGTTTGTTCAGCGCTACAAGATTTGAGTGGGTGAATTTTAACGGGAATTTATTTGCCTGGAGAAAAGGTACTTTCCCACCTTGGTCATGTAACTTCTACTACTGAGTGACAGCCGCCGAATGAGTTCCGATAAATTGAGATCGGCGGTTGGAAATGAAATATTTTTCGCACGAAGCGTGGAAAAGTCGATTATTTTTTTATTACAAGAAAATCATTTTCTTAGCCTGTGTACATCCTCCTCCTCACCTCAAAAGATGACGGATGCGACACAGGCTATTATTTTCTTTGCTAAGAAACAGTCAAATTCCTCCCATTTTTGTGTTAAAAAAAGTGTTAACTCCCCTCTCTTTGTCTCGGCCTATTACAGGTGACAAAACCAAGTGAACAATAATTATAAATACAGGAAAGGAATGTAGAAATTCAAAATGCTATTTAATGCACATTGATGTACATAGTGGATACGAGAAAGTGAAATAAAAATAATGTATATAAAACTGAGAAATATTCCATTTCCTGGCTTTGCTCTTGTGTGTGTCAACGTACAAGAAATCTCCAGAAAACGTCTCTGGGTCTGGGATTAAGGGGGGACTTCACCTAAATTTCAAGGAAATTTTAAGAGGTTTAAAGAAGGAATAGAAGAAAGAAAATAATTTTTGGAACACCAACAGACAGTTGATACCCACGCGGGTGCTCTTGCGTTGTTATCAACTGTCTGTCAATGTCAATCTACTAATTTTTAACTTCAAATTCTAATTTTAAAAACTACATGAAATCTTCAATATTTCTCATTTTCCTAAATTTTACAACTCCTTTGAGAAAAACTATTTCCTCCCAAATATACCCAAAAATTTACAAAACATTCCATAACATAGATTCATGGGATGAGCATAGAGTTTTTGGATTGCTTGAAACGTGAACGAGATATTTCCATTGAACCCATGTTAAGCCGCGGACAAATTGCATTTAGGTTAAGTCCCGACAAGAAGTTCCGCTATAAAAGGGATAGGACCTCCCACATTTCACACCTTTCGGGTGCGAAATGCAAATTTGTACTCTTGCAGTCGTGGCACGTTGTTGATTGAAGCGTCCTGCCAACTAAACATGCTTCAAAATCTCATGAAACCAAAATATATCAGTAACAAAAATAAGATATAACTTGCTAATGTTTAACAGAACATTCTTTGAAAAAATGAAACAAATTTTATCAGTAACTGTCGTACAAAAAGCGCAGGTTGTTTGTCAGCTGTTTACGCTTTGATGGTTGATTGACAACTAGGTGCGAGAATGGCCAGGCCAGGCCCCTTTTATACCGGAACTTCTTGTTTAATGTCATTAATATATTTGCAATTTTTATGCGCCTCATAATCTCAAACTTGAAAGGAGCCACGTCACGGATGGTGCAACTTTAAAAATGTAGCCTCAAGTTCGTCGTTCGTAATCCGTGTCAATCTTCCCCAATTTTAACCATCCTTGTTCCTGTCTGGTTTATTATTACCTCTTAGGTGTTTTTCTACCTAAGTAAACTATTATTTTCAGGTTAACTTCGATTTGAAGGTATTTTTGTGCTGCGTAAAAATGACTTGATATATCGTGACATGGCTTAGCAGTGAAGACCGTCTTGGAAATAAAACCATGGACAACTTCTTATCTCGGATTATTAGCGCGTTAATCGGCTTTCGAACTACAGGGCGGGAGAAATAAAGTGGTGACATTTCACCCCGCAAAGTGCACCAAAAATAGCTGCAGAACAAACCAGTTCACTTTCAATCCCGGATTATAGCGTTAATCGGTTTTGGAACAGTGTTGCGTGATGACACAAACAATGGCTGCGAAGGAGACTATAGCCTGCGTATCAGGCGCTGAAGTGCAGAAGAGCGCGCGTTTTTAGGGGCGCTACGCGCGTGGAAGAAGTCAAAGCCAGTTCCGCTTTTCTCGCCTCGCGCGTCTGCGCCTTTCCAACTCGCGCTCAATGTTAATCCAGCGCCTGCCAAAATAGTCTGAAAGAGACGTCGTTTCGCGCTCCTCTTACTGGTCGTCTGAGTACTATAGAGCGCGAGTTGAAGGGGCGCGTACAAGGGAAGAGACGCGCGAGACGAGAACATTTCTCGCCTCGCGCGTTTCCCCCCTCGCGCGCGCTCGAAACGTCAGCTTCTAGAAATTCGCTACGGCGGTTAATTATCAACTCGGAGTTGATAATCAACATAGTGTTTCACTTTCCCGCCGACGCAGCACCACAGTTTCATTAGAAACTGATTTAACTGTGCATTATACAATAGGGTTAGCAACTTAGCTTCCTTGCTTTTCAGCATCACCACATAATCATCAAAGGTATATCCCCGTAATTATGACTGAAAAATGTCCCCAGTTACTTCCTCCTCTGCCCCCGATCGATGCAAATAAAATTAGCTGTGAAATTGTTACAGTACCGTAATTAATCGCGCAGTATTCTTCTCTACTACATAATTTTCATTTCCAAAATATGTAAAACTTATTACAAAAGGCCTCCAGCAAAAGTCCGGCCGAAAAATGCAGTAAGTAATATGTGAAAACGAGAGACCGTGTTTCATCACATTTCCACACATTAAAAATACGACGTGAAGCGGAGCATTTTTGACGAAATTTGAGTTATCATGTGCACACTGCGTGACTCGCATAAAGGGGTATCACGTGCACAGACTGCGTGACTCGCTAAAGGATATCACGTGCACGGACTGCGTGACTCGCATAAGCTAAAGGGTATCAGTGCACAGACTGCGTGACTCGCATAAGCTAAAAGGTATCACGTGCACAGATCTGCGTGACTCGCATAAGGTAAAGGGTATCACGTGCACAGACTGCGTGACTCGCATAAGGTAAAGGGTATCACGTGCACAGACTGCGTGACTCGCATAAGCTAAAGGATATCACGTGCACGAACTGCGTGACTCGCATAAGCTAAAGGGTATCAGTGCACAGACTGCGTGACTCGCATAAGCTAAAAGGTATCACGTGCACAGACTGCGTGACTCGCATAAAGTGAAGGGTATCACGTGCACGGACGTTTCTAATCGATCGAGTGACGGGTGCTTGTTACTTTGTTCGTACATGGATATCTACATATAAATCATTTAAAGCGAAGATAAGGCTTTCATTTAATACCGTTTATTCAATTATTCTATTTCCATCTGCTTTTCGCCACAATAGCGCAGTTTTAATTAAATACTGTATGTTATCTTGTTATTCCCGTTTTTCCGAAAGGCTTTCCCCCTCATTCCACTCCCACTGCCAGTCGTCTCTTTGAAATCGCGCCTTGCGCGAGGAAATCGTGCGACGAGCCTGCTTCTGCGTTCACTCACTTTACACGCGTATCGTGCAACGCTTCCTCGGTGTTTCAGACAGACTGGGCTTACTCTAATATCCCAAAAACTTCTGAGCTTTCCTGCTCGATTCACTGAGTGTTAAACAACTAACCGAAACAAAACCTATCACCTAACATTTTATGGCCACTAACTCGCGTGTTGAAAACTTAACCCTTAGCTTTCAACTGTTACAAACTGTAACAAGTGATCGACATCTAAATTCTTATAAAAACATCAAACTCGTGTATGCAGGTAAAGAGAATTAAGGAACTGGTCAGCAAGTAGCCTGTGTAGTTGGCGGTTTAACTCGCACAGGCCAGTCAGTAAAGGGAAGATGTGTTTATGTATTGTTGATCCTTTATGCGTGCCTAGTGGCACATAGGGTGGCAAGTGTTTATGTATAATCAAGTACACCTCAACTACCGTAATAAATATTCAGATATGAGCGAGGAACTGATGTTGATGGCTAATAACTTGTAACGTAAAATGCTAATATACACAGCATTGTGAAACTCGCATATCAAAGTGACAAGGGTGGTCGTCGGGAATTTTGAAAGGAAGCCCTAAAAGGTACCAAAATCTCATTTTGTGGGTGTGGCACGAATTCATTTTCACCCCTGAGAGGAACTAATTCTAAGACAAAATTGCAGTTCCTGTCATATTTTTTCCGACTTAATGGGATACCTCTAACAGTGGTCAATTTAGACTTTCTAAGTGGTACCAAACCACGAATTTTAACCCCTAAAAGGTACGACGATCACCCCCGTCACTTTTATATGGAAGTCCCCTCACCCGGGGGCAAGGACTCGCTTTCAACTACAAAAAATAAGGAAAACTATAGAGGGAAACTATAAAGAACCGTGGCCATATCAAACTAACAAGACTTCACCATGGACGTATCAATTCATTTCTTCGATTCATGACTCGGAATTCATCAATACTTGGTGAGGAATATTCTGCATTAACGCGATTGAATTATTCTTTAGAAGAACTGACAATAAGCTTAAGGTAAAGCTATCAAACTTACACTGTGTATTGGCCGATCGGTCCCAGCTGACGCTTGTTAAACAGCAAATGGTCAGAATACATGTACAAGCTTGTGTTCTGACGCATTTTCAGCTCAAAATATTTCAGTCACGCAGACAAACTGTCATCGTAAAATACTTCACTCTAAATGACAATTTTATCAGTTGTAGTTTTGAAAATACTACTGTTCCTCGACGCGCCCTCGAAATGATTCATTCCCAAACCGTCCCTCGAAAAAACACGCTCCTGCACTCTTGTGCTTCCTAAATCCACCGACACTGTCATTTTACTCTCCTCGGAATACGCGCTGCTAAATCTTTTCCTTTTGAACTGTGCGGATGTCATTTTGACTCCCTCAACGATGTACTGTCCATCTAGAGAGTTGTATCGTGTTGTGATTCGTTTAGGGTCCACACCCTCGGGGATGGGAATAGCTTTTGAAAACTTGGCACCCTCCACTCCCATGCTGATTCTTTCGGTTCGCTTTCCCTGCAGTAACACGTGGTTACCTTCGACTCGGCATGTCATGTCTTGCGGGCGATAAGTTCCGATGTCGAAGCATGCAATACGGACGATATCTCCCACCTTTTCAGTGGCGATTTCGTCTGATGGTCGTGAAAAGACGTCTGAGGAAAAGCCAGGCGTACTTAGAAGATCGGTTAATAGTCGTTCGCTGTCACCAGAAAGGCTGCAATAAGGAAGAAAAAGAAAATGTAAGGCGGAGACGAGGTTTAATCTTTTAAATAACAAGGTTGCTATTCGTGACCCAAAAAATGATTCCCTCACTTTTCACTGAGCATAGTGAGACTGATCAAATGCTTTTTAAAACTTCTTTTGAGAACACAGTTTTTCATTGAACATAATACAGTTCGGGGAACGAGCGCCGTTGAAGCACTCTATCCAATCAAGAAACTGCGTGAGCACTCACGAGTACTCCGAAAATTGTTACGCCAGCATATCGCAATAAGGATACGTCATGTTGCTTAGCAACTTTGGGACGAAAATTGCGGGCTCAGTCCCATCTTTCGTCATCAACTGGTACTTATTCCCCAACCTCGTTCCCAGGGTCTCTCTTCTACCCGGGCGGAAAGAAGAGAGGGAACGAGGCTGCTTGTTCCCCCGACTGAATAAGAAAGACGGTTGTTATCAATAACACTCGACAACCAAAACCTGCAGTAACCTTAAAATAAAATCCCCTGACTTTGACAAGGAATTTACAATTTCTCTGACCAGATAGAGCGGTTGACTGTCGAAAGTAATCGCTGAATTGCTTTGGTTTTGCTTTACTACGCGCTATGATTGGTTTAAAAATCTCGCGCCACATTCTCAACCAATCACATGAAAAACCAAAACCAATCGCGACTTGGTCGCACGCGTTTTCCCGCGCTTGGAGCGGGTTACGTGTATTTGCTTTGAGTTCGCATTGGTTCAATGTGTTGTTTACGTTTGTCATGATTGGCCATTGTAATTACTTTTCACGAAAGCCGCTCCATCACACTCCCTAAACTAAAACAATTCCCTCACTTTTCTGGAAAATGAGACAGACATGAATAAAACAATGCTGCAATAGATCAACTGTAGGATTTGTTTCCATAGACTTTACAATTATATCCTGAATAAAGAGTCCGTGATTTTTACAAATGCTTGTTAACGGTATAAGGCAAGTAGCATAATTTATTAAACAAAACATCTCAGTTATAGCAAGAGGTCACATCATGGCTGTCGCCCCGAGATTCAACTCATCATAATAATAATAATAATAATCTTTATTTATATAGCGCCGTTTCTACTAAAAAACCAACAGCGCTTAACAAAACTACTTATTATAAACAAATAAACATTACTTTACTGATATGATTACATGAAGAACTCTATTAGCTATAGAGAGGGGCTGTGCTATGGAATATAGCATCAGACTATTACACCGATAATTTCAAGCAGTTTTTCTCTAAAGTGAACGAGATAACTTTATTGATTTGATTTCAAACGTTTACCGATACAAACGCAGCCAAACATCATGTCACAATTCAAATTGTATAAAATAGTACTACAATTATTGTTGCTATAATATATCTTATGTCTTATTTTATGTTAAATTCTTATTTTAGTCTTCGTTGGCAAACGGCCCCACAAGCATTGACATGCTTTAATTCTAACCGTGTCAAAATAAAGGCTATTGATCGATTGAGTCATTTTTGTATTACTCAAATACATTTTGTTGTTGTAAGAATATTTTTTATAAGAATATTGAGGCTGAGATTGGCGAAATTGTAATAATATGCTAAGAATATAACCAAGACTGTGATTTAGTTAAGTTTTTTTTTTGCATGTCAATAGAAAATGAAATACAATAAAATCACACGATGTTTCATTTAAAAGTATGGTAAATATGTACCATATATACTTCTTTCATTTTTCCTTAAATCAAAATGAAATAACAAAGCGATAAAAACGTGTACAGCTCAGGTCGTATTATTTCTGTTTTGCAGTCTAAAATCGCCAGAAAAATAAGAATATTCAGCCTGGGCATGAAAAGTATACATTCTTATAAAAAGAAGAGTGTACGAACTTTACTTACATTGTAAGTTATAACTCAACTAAATCAGCTAATTGCTCTTTCCAAAAAAGTGTCCATTGATTTCTATGAGAAATCTTCGCGGTGGTCGCTAATGATTAAGGGTCGGTTGGTTTAGCTCACACAGTAGTGGTTGACTCCGGATCGAGCATTCCGAGCGCTTTCGAGCCAAAGTTATCATTTAAAATAAATACGTGAAGCAAATAACTCAGAGAAGGATCTAGAAACTTGTGTTGTTCTCGCTCGGCGCACATGGTTTTGAATATCATTGTTTCATTACCATATGATTAATGACTCAGCATTTGCCCGCCCCGTGTCGCTTCAAATTACACCAAAAATCGCGGGAAACGAAAATTGGTTTGAGAAATCGGGAAGTTCGAAATATCGGGGGTAAAATAACAGTGAACAAGTCCATGGGAAACGACTTTTGGTTCGAGTTATCGGGGTTTTTGAGAAATCGAGGGTTCGAGAAATCGGGGTTCCACTGCAGTTATCGATCAATTCCTGTCACCCGATTTACTCGTAGAAAAACAATTCTTGATCGAAGCAGAAATTGCGTCAAAGGAAAGAGCGCACTTGTAAACACTGCAAATTGACAAGAAATTGATAAAAAATAACTGCTATCGAAGGAGACCAGGGAGGTCAGGCGAATGCTTGGCGCCCAGCCTCCCGATAATTGTCTCTGATGGGTTTTCAAGTAGCAGGTTATTTTGAAGCAGACGTGGTATAAATAGCACACAACTAGACATCACACCGTGGTCTCCCGTTGTTCGTTTCAAAGTGCTAGAAAATGCAGTAAGGATGGTCGTGGAGATAAAAAAAAAAAGGCCAATTTAAGCACAGCAGCCTTTTCTTCTGTTCCTAGTAGTTATCAGAAGGAATAAAAAACGCAGATCAGACAATCCACTAAACAGTATACCTTGACAATGTATTGAGCTGCGGGGTGAGAAAAAAAAACAATGGGTGGGGTGGGAGCGGGGACGATTGTAAACTTCGCGTGAAAATTTCCCTTTACAAAGATCGAATATGATCGAAAATTCAAGAAAAGTGCATGGTATAAAAACAGATAAGCTGTTCTAGATCAAAGCGATAACAAGACAGTGCTTGTACACATGAGTTCAATCCAATTGTTTTGTCTTATGTGCGCCCTCCGACCTTGCAATCAAAGATAATTTATAACATGATATATAGAAGAAAAAACAATGGAATGGTAGTTTCTCGGTTTATCTCGATGATGCCCTATCTAACTGAAAACAGATGCAGTGTAATGCAGTGTCGGAAACTTTGGACTGTTCCGTGTCTAGAGTGCCAACATTTGTTGAGATACCGGTCATATTCGGCGTACAACCGATAGCATCCCAGACATCACATGTTTAACTGCTGTTTTTCTAGACGCTTTTGTATCATTTTCACTGATAGTTATAAAATTCTGAAATTAAATTAAAATTTGGGGTTAAGGCTACAGATAAAAGTAAAATAATAAAATAATAACCCGAAAACGGGACAATTAACACATATCTCGCGATATCACGCAAATATCCCGCTTTGTTCGCGAAGAAAACACGGTTTGATCGTTGAGCCACCCACATAACATTGTACTTCGTGTATTTTGAAACGAAGACGAATAATGTAACGAGAAACGTCTACACGGGTATTGGTAACAAGGACTAAACCATCGCCGGTATAAATATAAATTGAAACTCACAAAAATGAATTAAAAATTCAAACAGGATTTACAGTAGATTAATCTTTCTTTCTCTCTTCTGCGGAGGCGTGTATTTACCAACGCTGTTACACTGGAAATTTCTACATGAAAATCCAAGAAATTAAGTCTGCATTTCGACAATGATCAAGAGTTAAGACAGATAAATGATTTCTTAAGGGCTAATTTGAAAATGAATGATGTCAACGCCACATTACAAATTGAGAGGCAAACCTTTTCTTGAGTTTCTCAAAGTGGTCCGTAGTTTCGTGAGCCATGAGTCGTCCTTTCTCCCCGGCTAACTGCCCCGCTGAATATGTTGCCGCTGTGTTACAATGTCTTCCTCGTTTCACGCCAGTGTAACTCGAAACGAGACCTGCGCACGGACATCTGAACTGAAAAATTCACACAGTGCTACTGAAACACTAACTTTACACGCCTTCATGCATACGATATGATCTCAAAATCTCTCTCGTGTGGCTTGTATGGGTTATAAATCGACTGGCGATGTGCATCGCTGGGTTTTTTCACGGATGAATGCAGCGAAATTACCGTTTAGTTCTCAAAATGACACCACAATATTGTCATTATATACTGTACCTGCTCAGCGCTACGGGGTTATAATACTCCTCATTTATCGCGTTCCCAAATCATAAACAATGTTCGCGGACTGCTAACGGACTTACGAAAGATATTATACGAACTTTATCCCGCCAATAATTAGGCTTTCTTTCAACGAAACTAGCGGCGAGCGGTCAAAGCGACGCGAAATCGTGTTGTTTACCAGCTTTCGTTTCGGCCGGTTCAAGAAGTTTTCTAGAATGTTCCACGCCAAAACAACGACCCGCGAAATTAAGGTTCACTGCATATGTTATCTCTTTCGACGTGTCTCTTCAAAGTTGTTTGCATAAGAAACGAAACGTTTTATGTTTCAACAAAACAGCTCAAAATGCAAAAACGAATGTTCTAGAAACGGCCGAAAAAGGAAACGGGTTCTATAAACAGGTTTTTTGCTTCCACGCAACATCGAAAGTTGCTTAGAAATTTATGAAAGACGCGGTTTCTTTCAATGCTAGCTATTATTTAACGGCAGAATTTGGAGTGTCAACAGAGTCTGAAGTTTGAAGACTATTTTTAGTGCACGGCGCAAACAAACATTGACCAAAAAAAAATAAAAATGAAAAAAAATAAAGGGGCTTTCAAAAATAAGGTGCTTTCAAAACTATCCAGTGAATTTTCAACGAGCGTTATGTAAGGCGGTCGCACTTTTTACTGTGCGAATCAGAAAACCGTGAACACTCCGAAACCACGCTTGCCCAAAAATTGGTTTATTTTTTCCTGTATTTATTTTATTGCTACTTTCGCAAAGCTTTTTCTGAAAACAACAACAAAGTGTAAATTTGAGTTTCCTGACCATTCTTCTTGCGGTTTGATCATGTCAAAGTTAAATAAAAGTGTTCACGCTTTTTTGATTCGCACAGTAATAGCCTTGGGTTGTTTGACTGATTAATTTTCAAATTACATTGTAACCCGATTCAATTTTATAACTGGTTGTTTACACACCTGATATACAAGACAAGATAAAAAATACTTTCCTACAAATGCAATTCCCACACTTTTGAAATTTTAAGGGTCGAAGGCCGCCACATTTGCTCTTACGTTATAAATTACGTAAGTTTATCGCATCAACATGAAATAATTTCAATCAAAGAAAAATAAGTAAATCTCGCACATAATCGTTCAAAAGCTTTACTACCAATTATGTCCACATACAGCAGTAGATATTCGAACATTCCTTTTGTTTTTCCTTCTAGAAAACGCCGGTATAATTATGCACAAAATGTCATCGAAGTATTCCGGTTTTAGTCGTTTTATATAGTAACCATACAAGAAGCGACGTCAAAAGAGCGCTTGAATCACAGGTACATGCATGTACTGCACAGGTACACAAAAAACACATCGAATTTTGCATGTAGAAGTCGAAGCTCTCTGAGCGGACATTCTAGTAAGCGGACAGCTCTACTTATGGCCGCCTTGATAAAACCCCATTTGAACTCTCTAGCTCATGCAAACTCTGTATTTCCCCATTCCCGTAAGCGGCCAGATCCAGTTGCGGACACTTTTTCTGCTTCCCGAGGGTGTCCGCTTGCTAGAGCTTGGCTCACGTTTTTGAAATGTATTGATATGCTGCGACCAGTCCAGACAACGATATCACATGCACAACGTTCACGCCATATGGCATGCACGGCTGATGTATTCATTTCTAGATAATTGCAAAGATAAACATTTCTGTCCGGATTTCTGAAACTGCAACCGACCTCTTGAGCTCTTGAGCATGAGCCATGCGGGGAGCACGTCAGTGAATTACTGTTCAGGAGATTGGTTTGCACAAGACGCGACTGATATCAGAACTGGGTAGCATTGGAACATTCCACCTCATTAGAAGATTTATGAAGGAATGTTCTTGCACATTAATTGGCGGCGGAAAAAAAAAAATTAGCGGCGAAAAATTTGAACAAGATCATAACTTAGTGACAGGAAAATCTTGTTGTTTTGTTAAATGAGGCACACAATATTAAGCGAGACACAACCGCGAGCCCTGAGATTGGGCAAGGACGCAAAACGCACCCCACAGATTCGCTGCGGCGAAAACGAAATCAACAATTACTTCTAGATGTTGGAGAGAAGTAACTTTGTATCTAATATTATTTTAGTCGACGCCTACGGGGTCAAGAAAGGATTGGAATTGTAAATTAATAAACACAGATAGGAAGGATAACAAACTTAACCTTCGTGACCCGTGTAACTGAGAGACACGTTTCCCGACAGATTACCACGCCCCTTACATCACTTACTTCCGAAACACTCAATAGAAGCGTAGATTCTAGAAAACTATTTTGGATGTCGTTACATTAGAAAAACAAACACTGCCGTGGGTAAATCTAGGAATCAACCACCGAGGTGATTCTTCGATTTAAACTGTTCCACGATTAATAATCAACTTGGGTAGAAATCATCTGCACTGTTTTATATCAGCATTTTTGAAATACATGGAGCATTTTCGAAATTAAAATTCTTAACTTACGTTTACTATGGAACTACGGATGTACACAGGCTATATGGAACTTACGAGAATAAAACAAAAGTAAGCAAATATTGAGACTGAGGGATAACTACTGCGAGTTATTTCATTTGTTTTATTATTCTAAGCTTCAGAACGAGCTATTATTAGTAGAACGATTGTATATGACAATTAGCACAAAAATGCCCAGAAATTTAATGAGGCATATCTTTGACTCCATGAAAGGTATCGACTCTCAAACTGAGAAGAATAGTAATTTTAAGCTGCCCTATGCCTCCTTAAGTGATTAATAAGTGTTGTGTGGTTCTAACGTTTAAGTCTGTGACTCAAAGCATAGCGTGTGACCATTCAAATGAAAGTTACCGAACAGTGCCTTCGTGTGGTGCTGTCTCGCAGTAGACATTTCAGCCGAACATTTGTCAAATTTGTCAACTTAAGGTCAGACATGCAGGACATGGAAATAAGAAATTCGCCAGAGGCAAATTCTCTCGATTTTACACTTGATTTATCTTTTAAAATAGCGGTTTAGTTTTAGGAGTCACGTCGTATTTTTCGAGCCTTTACATATGTAGTCGATAAAAAATACAACTGATGAGTAAGATTAAAAGGTCGCGTTAAAATGAAAGAAAATAGTTTAACTAAGTACTTATTATGTAGCTGTAATTTTCAGAGTGATAAATAACGAAAACTGCACAAACTTGTCACAACTTCGCGGCGAAAAATCGGCTAATTAGAGTGCTAAATAAAAGATCTACGAAGCGAAGATTTCAACTAATTTAGTAGCTTATGAAATGTACACACACCATTACTTGCGGATGGGTAAAACGTTTGAGCGATTAATATACTGCACTACTAACGTGTCGTCAACCGACTTTCAACAACGATTTCTTGTATATGTAGCCCGCGTAGTCGCAGAGGGCACGTGCGCGCGTTTACTCGCGTGTGCGTGCATTTTCCTCGCGTGGGCTCCACGCTGCTCGTGACAATGGAATTGGAGGTATTGTACCTGAATCTTTCTCTGTCTCTAGCTAGTTATTTCAGTTATGACAGTACAACAATGGAAAATAAATGTCATCAAAATTCACTTGTGCATTCTTACAATAACTGCATGGAAGATTAAAACCGCAGCCTCATTAGACTGTTCCTTTGTAGCTAACAAACTTTCAAATAATCGACAATTTTTCTTGATGAAGCACGCTAAATCGGATATTCTGGGCGTGACAAGAAAGAGATAAGTCTCCTAAAAGATTTGCTCTAAGTAGATCTTTCAATTTTTCTCTCACTGAGCGAGCACAATGGTTTATCTGTATGAAGCGCGAGTCAAAATGGCTGGGAAAGAGCTGCAAAGGCTAAGCACATGAAGAGAAAAATATAAACGTTTCTCGGGCGTAACAGACCCATTCAGTTGCCAGCTGTAGGTTTGTGGTCAATGATTTAAGTGCCGATTTTATAATACGCTTACAAACGTATTCGTCCCAAAACCGCGAATATGCTTGGAAGGCGACCAGTTGTCTGTGAATAACTACTAATTGAAAACTCATAAAAGTGAGACAATAGAACACACTTTGAGAGTTTGCGGTCTATCTGCGGAGTGTATCGAGAGATCTTTCTGGAACGAAATAAAATTACTTATAACTTATAAGCTGTGCAGAAGGAAATGATAATAATCCGGGAAAATAATTAGATGGAGTTTTAGGAAGGTGTTAACGCAAGATTACTTAGGAATAATTAAGTTTTTTTTTCCTTAAACTTTCCGATAATTGTAAATTTGCTTTGTCGAATAAAGATAATAATTTTGGGAAAATTTCAAAAACGCTGGGTCAGGGTTAAGCGAGTCTTAAGTGTACCTTCGCCGCATAAATATTTCTGAGTTTGTTATGAAAATAGCTTAATGTCAGCATGGTTTTAATCCTATTGGTTCGTTGACAGATTAAAAAAACACCGTAATACAAAATATAAACTTCCAGAAATTTCCAACTCAAGATTTTTGCATAATGGCGACCACCGACAAAGAACAAAAGAAAAGAGATGCAAACGGAACAATAACTTTGTTTTTGTAGACATTTATTCATGTGGTACGGTCTGACTTGTACGAAAGCATAATCGTGAGAAACACACAGAACAGAAAGTTGTATGATTCGCATTTACCTTCAAATAAACTCTCGAGAAAAACACTTTTAAAACACTTGTTTCTAATATTACTTGCCAGAGGCTGAAAACATATTTGTAGGATATTTTTTTATAATTTTTCCGCTTCGAAAAAAAAAAAAAAAAAAAAAAAAGGAATTAAAAAGCCGTCGGTTTATATGCCTGTAGTGTTCATCCAACACTTGAAACAAACCCAGCTCAACTTTTGAATCCTCTTTTTTTTACCGCAAGAAAGGAATAGTTTACACCTCATGCTGGGAAGAGAATTTAATCTTTTTTAAGTATATAGGCAAAGACGTTTCTAGAAATTCTTATAAGACATTACTACAGCCAATAAACGTGACATGCGGTAACGTTAAAAAAGAACGCCGCCCGGTCATAAATTTCGCCGCTATTTTAGTTTTTTCTTTTTGCGCTTAATTAAAACCAGGCAATATATAAGAGCGTTTACCAGCGTTACTCAATGCTACATACAACTTCACCAAAGCAATCAATTCCGTTTTCAAATGTGGTGAACGCAGTTTTAATGACAAACTCATCGCGCCGTCAAATGATATGTTTCACACACGCGTTAGACAAAATTGCCAATAAAAGGTTTTTTTTACATATTTTCGAACACAACGTTCTTCGTGAAAAAGAACAAGAAAAACCTAACACTACGCGTTCAAATGAACAACATCAAAATTTGGTCAAACACTGTTAAGGCAAGACCATGATCTATCGATTTTGCCGATACGATTGCAAGCATATTGGAAACGTCGGAAACTACTGTTAAACCGGTGAATATATTACATAAAATTGTCAGCTGTATTTTAAAACGAAACGCATAAGGAAAAATAATACTTTTCAAGCCAACTAAATGCTACGGACTTTTGATGGGTTGCCGGTTTATGAATGGTTTACTGATAAATTAATTTCAATTCGCAACTTTTACTGACTAGTATAAATTATGGTTGAATAATTAAAATGGTCAAATATAATTTTTTTGCATGACAAAGAAAATGAAAGGAAATGAGTCGATGAAAAACGATTTTCCACTCAAGACCCAACAGAAAATGGCGAAATCTTGAATAAATGGCTCACCTTCCTGGTTTAATGTGGTTCATCACAGTATCTGAAATGAATAGGAAAGAAAAATAACTAAAATTATATTGCAGCAGTGCGATGCTTTCATCCCGTCAATGATATTTCCTCCCTCGTTCAGTTTTATTTAAGTTTCATTGTTAAACGATCGCTGTTGGTGTTCCCTGTGTAAATTTCAATATATTCATGTCACGCGCCGGCGAAAAACGTTGTGCGCAGTGTGAAAATAAATAATCATGTTTTAATAACCCGATCAGAATTCTATAACAACACACAATGACCTAGCTATATGTTCAGTTTCTTCAACAGCAAATCAACATTATATTTGCTCAGAAAACACGGAGTTTCAAATATTACTTTTTCTTTGTGTGCACAAGTGCCGCAATAATTTGCTCGGTCGATGTAGCGAGCACTTTGACCGGCTGAATATTTTTAAGGGTGCGATCTTGAAATTGCAAAAATACAAGCGGCGATATATTTCGCACAAAGGCATTTTAAAACAGACAGCATGCATGCATTTGTTCGAAAAGTGCTCCGACATGCATAAATGTTATTCCTACAAAAATAACCGTAATTGGCGAAGGGCCGTGAACTTCAGTGTGCGTGGGTGTCCCCGGCCATGCGGTATAACGAAATCTGGTATAACGAACGATTCAGATCAACATGACGGGCAAATCATTTGGAAACGATCCGTAAATACATTAGACTATGCAGAACGAACATCCGATAAGTTCGTCAGTTTTTTGTATACATTTGTATAACGGAGTTCCACAGTATTGGTATAAAAGTAGCTCGATAAACTGGCTTTCATGTCCTAAATGTAGATCATCAAGTGAAACATAAAAAAGTGAAAAAATTCGGAGAAAGGAAAATTACAAAATAATATATTAAGCGCAAACCTGCGATATTTTGAGACATCCCGGACAAATCTCTCTCAGGTCGACTTGCAGCCATGTCCAAAAAATAACTCGTTGTCGAAACTACTGACAAACGTCTTAAGACTGTCTGTTGTATCTACGTGCGCGGAGCTGAGAACTCTGAGCGCGAATAGAATACAAACCACAACGTGATCAGAGGCAAATCTATTGACGCATAAAACAACAGGAAGAATATACCACGACGAAGAAAAGGGAAAGTTCTGGAAGGACATCTGTGCCCTTTTGATACCTTTAATTGGCACCAAGAGCAAATTTTGTAAGGCTTAATATTATTGCAAGCGAATTTGAACGATCGAGTTACGCTTACTAGAACAACCTTAGTTATTGGCTTTGATCAACGAGAAAATAACGCAACAACCGTCAGATATTTCAAGTTCAAGAAATCACAAGGATATAGTTTTATTTAGACTACAGACCATCTTGTCGTGTGTTTATTGTTTTGGTGCATAACCCACGTGGAAAGCCAACAAATTTATTTGCCAATACAGCTGTCCATCAATCTATTTTGCTGTCACGTGCACGAGCAAGGAAACTACCAGAACCTCGACCAAATAGCCGCAATGGAAAACACTTTCTAGTGATTTCGCTGCACCGACTATTTTCCCGGAAAACAATTATTTGTTATGTAAATTTTGATGACCACTTTTTCAGAGCAATTAACCATTATCGCAGAAATTTAAGCGTACAAAGCTTCAGATTATCCAAAATTTAAGCCTTGTATATAAATCATGCATTAGCTGTAAGTAAATGAACTTGAATACCTCTTTCAAAAAAGGGCTACGCGTCACGGCGGATAGCACATGTTAAAATGTTTCACGTTCGTCGTTCGTAATCCGTGTTAATCTTCCGCAATCCTAACCATGCTTGTTCCTGTTTGGTTCATTATTACGTGTTTGGAGTTTTTTCGCCTTAGTAAATTGTTATTTCGCGGTTTGCTTCGAATTGAAGGTAATTTTGTAAATCGCAGAAGCGACTTCTGCTTGGTTGGAGTGATCAATGTCGAAATGTCTCCTTTCAACCCTACATGAATGATATCAAACACTGCCAAGCTGACAACTGATGACAAAATCGTCAACTATCGGTCGCATATTGAATCGCACTAATTTAATTCGCATTACCCTCGTCGATTTGAGGCCACGTCCACACGAATGCGTTTTCGAAACGCTGCGTTATCGATATACGCTCCGTTTTTACCGAAAACGCATGAAAAGCTCCGCGTCCACACTATCGTTTTCGCAGCCTTTCCCTAATCCACACTAAAACGCTCGAATACGCTCGAAAACGCTACAACAGTCATTTGCGCATGCGACAAATAGATGCGCCCGCGATGTTTGGGATATGAATCGTTTTCGAAAGCCTCCGTTTTCGCTGTCCACACTAATACGATAGAGCTCCGTTTTCAAATGTCTCCAAGCACTCTGGACAGCGTTTTCAAATTATGCGTTTTCGATGAAAACGATCAGCGTTTTCGATCGTTGTAGTGTGGACGATAGGCGAAAACGCGTTTCAAACGAAAACGCATTAGTGTGGACAGGGCCAGAGTGACGCTGCTAATGCAAATCCGATTTATGCGACGAATTTTAAATTCAGACGAATCTTTAAAAGCCGCGCCGATTGCAAACATTGTAGACGCCACAGATCTTTCTATAGACCACGTAGCTAATATGAGCTAAATTCTTCGGAATTAAATCCCACGAATATTGCGACGTCTAAACTAAACGCGTCATTCCACAGGTCACCATAGCGTCTTATAAGAGTTTGTATGGAGCTGAAATTCGATCGAAAAGTTGTAAATAATGTGAAATAAAGTTTAAAAACATCACCTGTTGTCTTTTCCTGTGTTTTTATCGCACAGGAAAAGACAACAGGTGATGTTTTTAAACTTTATTTCACATTATTTACAACTTTTCGAAAGAAAAGTGAAAATTATTTTCGATCGAATTTCAGCTCCATACAAACTCTTATAAGACGCTTTGGTGACCTGTGGTCATTCCAGAAGTTGCATGCATATATCACTGGCCATGACGCACTTGAAGCGACTTGGACGAAAATGTATTCCCCAGAGAGCGGCTGAAAATGGTGTTATAGGCGATACTGAATATAATTCGTCTGAAAAAATCAGACAGAAATACCTTCGCTTGAAATTTTCATGGCTAACACAGGGTTACTCGCAAATCCCATCGTTAATAATCTTGAGGTAGACTTCTATTCGAACCTCTCCTCAGACCTTTCTGAGGCCATACTTATTAGACATGAAAGGGACTGACTTGGCTTGTTACACGAGTTAAACTTACTTATATTACGCGTGGAGCACGAGATGACAGAGTTTAGATCATGTTATTTTTGGTATTTAACTAGTTTTGGCTGACCAAGGTCAAAAGAAGTCACCAACTCTGAATCGCTTTTTAAAGCCCATACAGGAAATAGAGGAAGACTAAAGAAGAAAAGACAACTGAGAAACAATATAAAAACATCAGCACTGCAATGAACGAATATATCTAGAACAACGAGAGCTAAAATGAGAACGTGTATCCGCTATAAAAATGACTGAGCCGTTCAGCAATGGATCAATATTGCTATTTTAGGCTTCTCTGGTTATCAGCCTTGTAGCTGAATGGACCGCCCTGTATAAATAAACGTTATCTTATATCTAATCTCATCGATTACCGTAAAACCTTGAAAAGAAGCCCAGTGGGCTTAATCTCGAAAAGAAGCCCATCTCGAAAAGAAGCCCCCTCTTGAGTTTGCAAAAGTAATCTCGAAATGAAGCCCATCTCGAAATGAAGTCCACCCAAGGGTCCTAAATAGAAAACAAGCCCATGGGCTTCTTTCGATGTTTTACGGTATTATTGCATTCAAGAGGTTCAGTTATTGGGAGAGGGGTGGGTCGGGAAGTTCTGACCAGAAGGTACACAGTATTCAAAGACAATGGAAGCAAAATCAACAAAGTTAGAGTTTCCGACGAAAACTGACGAATATAAATGGCAGTTGAATTCACTTTTAAGCAAGACCCGCGACTATTCCCTACCACCTAAGAGCGATCGATATCTGATTTCTCGTTACAATATTAATACAATATCAACCATACAAGTGATGAGAAAAAAGAAATAATCAACTATATGGAATGTCTTTATGTACAACCATAAGTACATAAATGTTTGATAAGGGGAATTGATGTTTGGAGCTAGGGATTCTTTCTTTGACAATTCTTGCTGACTTACTGCAGTATTGGGAGACGCGGTGGCCTAATGGTTAGCGTGTTGGACTCCGGGTCGAGCGGTCTGGGTTCGAGCATTGGCCTGGGTCCGTTGTGTTGTGTTCTTGGGTAAGACGTAACACTGACTTAACTCTCACAATGCCTCTCTCACCCAGGAGTATAAATGGGTATCGGCAACAAAATGCTGGGGGGCTAACTTGCAATGGACTAGCATCCCACCCAGGAGGAGTAGCAATACTCCTAGTCAGCTTCATGCTACAGAAACCGGGATAAGCTCTGGCAATGTGGGCCAGTTATAGGCCCGAGTGCAGCTTTACCTTTACTACGTCGGCACCCATTTATACTCCTGGGTGGAGAGAGGCACTGTGAGAGTAAAGTGTCTTGCTCAGAAACACAACACAATGACCCAGGCCAGTGCTCGAACCCGGGCCGCTCGATGCGGAGTCCAACGTGCTAACCATCAGGCATTCGCGTCTCCCAACATGTTCTAGTAGCCCCCCTAAACTTACATCAGACAAAACCAAGCGTATAACATCGGAAATCCCACTAAATTTTACCTTGTTCAAAAAAGATTCGTCAGTCCTCGCAGTTTTTTTCTCAGAGCCGATCGTCGAGCGAGCTGCCAAACGGCGGTTGACACGGAAAAACCTGGCGGCCTAAACTGTTCATATGCAAAGTTCGAGATAGTTCGATCTTCTATTCATCTGACACTAGTATGCTATTTCCAGTTGAAATTCTAGAAACAGCTGTACAGGAAAGCCCGCCAAATGTTGTTTATTGAAATAACGCCGCGCATGTGAATAAAACAAACAATGACAACTCCATATATTGGCTGAGAATGAAAACGAACTCTCCAGAGTCAACAACTCGAGTTCTATTCTAAGCATTATTTGTATTAAAAGGTCCACATGGCATGTCATTTCCTCCTCGATAACAATATTTTAAGGGGCTATGTCACGATATTTTAAGTCATAAATCACCTTCAAACCAAAGAAAGCCTCAAAATAGTAGTTTACTAAGGTAGAAAAACACCAAAGAGGTAATAATAAACCAAACAGGAACAAAGATGGTTGAGGATGTAGAAGATTAAGACGGATTGCGAATGGCGAACTTGAAACTTTTCAAGTTAAGTTGTATATACGATGATTTCCATGTCTGTCTAAACCTGCTTTATTTTTGACGTTTTCCTTAATAACTTGACAATGAAGAATATTCTGGCGTATAATTTTGCTAAGTTGTTTTGTTTGACTCCACAATTTGTTACTTTTGTTTTGTCTCCCATGCAAGCTGACATTTTTTTTTCAACATGGCAGAAAGCACGCACACTGAGATAGCCCAGGTGATTCCAGCTTCACCTGAATGATCCTCTCTCGGCGGCAATTAAGATATTGGTCTGCCCTGTGGTCGGCGGAGCTCAAATTTCCATTGCCACCACAGGTCACCAAAGCGTCTTATAAGAGTTTGTATGGAGCTGAAATTCGATCGAAAATAATTTTCACTTTTCTTTCGAAAAGTTGTAAATAATGTGACCATCACCTGTTGTCTTTTCCTGTGTTTTTATCGCTTATGGAAGCTGCTTTGGGCGAATTTCGACCTACGGTCGAATCTGCCACTGTTGTGTACTGTCGAAATTCGCCCAAAGCAGCTTCCATAAGCGATAAAAACACCGGAAAAGACAACAGGTGATGTTTTTAAACTTTATTTCACATTATTTACAACTTTTCGAAAGAAAAGTGAAAATTATTTTCGATCGAATTTCAGCTCCATACAAACTCTCATAATACGCTTTGGTGACCTGTGGTTATACTTTAGAGGAGTTATGCATGTCACCATATTTAAGTCATTTTTCTGATGAACAAAATAACTTTCGAATTGAAGGAAACCTAGAAATAATGTTTACTAACGTATAGAAAAACACCAAAGAAGTAATCAGTAATAAACCAAAAAGGAACAAGGATGGTTAAGACTGACGAAGATTAAGACGGATTGAACTTTTAAAGAAATTGCTATTTTTTCAGGGATACGCCATCCGTGACGACGCAGTTCCTAGCTGTTGTGTGATGTCAGCCTGTATAATCCCGTTTTTTTTCAGCCTCGAAATGATAAGACTACATGTATTTCCTGATCATTCTAGGATTGAAAAGAAAATCTAATTACAGACAAATCTACCTTGCAAGTACCGGCAAACAAATATACAGGAAGCACTCGAAGTTCTAGAAATAAACTGCAATATTTCAAACATTTACTCTCCTTAGACTCTGTCATATATCTGTGTTAATGTTAGTTCGTAAAATGTAGTTCTACATGTACATCAAGAGAATACCTAACCCTCCTGCTTGACAGTGAATCGATCTTGTAAGGAGAAATTAGATCTTTATCAGATTGGGAATTGAAGGATCAGCACAAATCTAGTCACCGAATGCCGGCCAAACAAATATAAGGTATATACGTAAACACTCGAAGTTGCGTGAATAAATGATATTTCAAAGAATTCAATATCAAATATCTGATCTCTTCAGTGCTCACTGCAGTTCACACAATTTGACAGATAAAGTTCTCAAACTCATCAATAATTCTTCAAGTTTAAAAAAAGAAAATCATAACCGTGTCTGAGGTTTGGATATCCGGTCTAATTAGCATATATTTTTTACGGTTTTATTTCTCCGTTTACTCCTTAGTTTTTGTTCCGATTGAGAAGATATATCAAACACTCCAGACAGAGTTTCATCCGATTTCCAAACACCTAGTTTTCTTCTAGATTTATATATTTTCAACAGTTTGGAGCGTGAAAAAGTTACGGACTAATGTCAAGAACTTTCAACCTCTCAGGGTTCTCATCAGGACATGATCCAAACACCTAGATTTTCGTCAAAAATACTCCGTTACGCGTCGTATTTGGCCTGCGTAGCAGTCGTTTCCTTTCCGAGAGCGCGGGAGGCGCGTGAAGGCATGGAGCGCGAAAAGGAGCCCATTTTTTTTTTGTTTTTTTTTTCCTTTTCCCGCTCTATGCCTCCACGCGCCTCCCGTGCTCTCGGAAAGGAAACCACTGCTACACAGGCTACGTCGTATTTTCAACTCTGTTCTCGGTGTTTGGATATCGGATGAAACACTGTCTCTCATGTTTGATATATTACTTCTTTGAGCATGCAGTAACGGAGTATTCGGGAAACGATCATTTGTTTTTTTCTCAAAACTCCTTTGATTTTACTTCCGGGCCCATGAATTATGATAGCCTGACCTTCAGCTATACAAACCTACCGGTATTCACTTCTTGGAGGCTACACTGTTAGCCATTGTAAACTGTTTCTGGATATCTTTATATCTCTTGAGCTCGTGTAGAGAGACGGATGGTACGAGTTGATCCAACGCCCTCTGGAAATCTGTCTCCGTGACTTCAATTTCGCTACCATCCTCACTGGGATCAGTTTGGCCTAAAAATTACACATAAAATCATCGCATATGTCAAACGTTGTACCATTAAAATACATCCGGTCAAGACTGGGCTTATTGTTTTTCAGTTTGAAAACCTGTATGTATATAAAAAGCAAGCAGAAACTTCATCAGCCAAGCCGACACACTTAACACAATAATCCTTGGAACGTTTGCCTGTTCGTTTGATAATGGATCAGGTAGATTTTTAAGCAAAAAAGTACAGTCAAAGCTCTCTGAGCGGACACTCTCGCAAGCGGACAGCTCTACTTATTGCCGCCTTGACAAAACCCCGTTTGAACTCTAGCTCATACAGACTTTGTATTTACACATTCCCGTAAGCGGCCAGCTCCAGTTTTGCTGCCTCCCGGCTTCCCGAGGGTGTCCTCTTTCGGGAGCTTCGACTGTAGTTTTGTAGCCCTACGGAGGCTTTCATCATAAACTCAACATATTGCTTTCTATTCGTTTACTTGAAACAGTCGTGCAATCCGGAAATTAAACAATAATAATAAACAAAACAGTAATTTCCTGAGCCTTCGCACTTGGAAATCCGTTCTAAGCGAGAGGGAAAAGTAGAAAATAGCGAGAGAGTTCTTCAGTTTGGCGAACAACCAAACCCGTGCCAATTCAGGTGAAAAGTACCGTCTTCTGAACCCGCGGTATTTGTTAGAATGGTTGCTATGAACCGTGACCTAGCCTAATGTCGTAAGCTGACGTAAACATTTTCGGAGTGCATGCCGACATTTTTGGATTGGTCAAACATTTTCGGCAATACTTCGGGCGCTCCGACGAGAAACTGTCGTTGTTGTTTCGGGAGATCTAAGAAAATAGGCCATTTCCTAGTTGCCTTTTGCCTCTGTTTCAAAACGAGTCCTGGTGTACAACCTTTGTTATGGAAAGGAGTTTGATTTGCAAGACAATGAACGGGCAGGTAAAACTTCCCTGCATGCAGAGTCTCTTTTTCCCGGCCTTTTCGGTTATTTTGAGGCGTCTTCCCGCCTCAAAATAACGGAAAAGCAGACTCTTCTAGTAAGGAAAAGTAAAACTCATTTCCATGTGAAAGGTTGTGCACCAGGACTCGTTTTGAAACAAAGGCAAAAGGCAACTCGAAAATGGCCTGTAATTTTAACCGTGTAACATCCTGTCCTACTTTTCTTTGCCGATTTTTCCCCCGCCGTTTCGATTTTGCCTCACCCCACTAACTGCCTCTGGGTCTCCGACGATGACCCTGCAAGTGCTACCAGAAGACCGGACTCGAGAGAGCGGCACAAATCGAGCCTACAGGTTCTGCAGTATTTTCAATTGTTCTGTGAGTCAGTATGGTTTTTTACAATAACTGTCAAAATTCCCGCGCGCTCATTGGCTAATTTTTATTGTCAATAAGAGGACAGACACATGAATGACGTAATCACGCGCGGAAAGGCTTCAAAATTTCGCCAAAATGGCAGCGTTGTCAGTTCGGTAAAGTGGAAAAATTACATCTGAACAGGAGCTCTTTGAGGTGTAAATCATGAAAAGTCGTTCACAGGTTGTTTTTCAATCGGCAAACTGAGAATTAATTCAATTTCTTAAGTAATCTGTAAATCAAGCCTGGTTCTCACCTTGTTCAAGCAGCTCAATCTTCCGCTTAACAGATTGTAACATGGCGTCCGAACACAGTGCGTAGAAGTCAGCTCCTGTTAAGTTAGCGGGGCAAACGGCCGCTACGTTTTCCAACTGCAAATCAGGGTGCAAACTGAACCTGTGCGAACAGAGAATATCAATATAAAATTACTCCTTACAATATCATACTTTGTCAAGCAAACGGGTGATGAGAATATAGCAAATCATCAACTAGGGAATATTGCCTTGATGTACCAACAAATTCTCAAAACTAACATAAGAAGAAATGAACGCAAATTAGTAGGGAGAATTTATATTTCGATCTTGGGAATGGATTGAAAAGGGTAAAATGTGAAGCAAACTACAGGTATGATAGACTGTGAACAGTCCCTCTATTTTTTGCGCTGAAATCGTCGCGCTGTCGCGATCGATCGTGGAGCAGCCATATTGGATTATTTGGCGAGCGAAATCTGGGGAGAGGACAAAACTCCCCTGGGTACAGGGGGCGGACGAGGGGAGGGAGTTTTGTCCTCTCCCAAGATTTCGCTCGCCAAGTAATCCAAGATGGCGGCTCAACGATCGATCGTGAAAGGGGTTTGACAGCGTGACGATTTCAGAGCAAAACATAGAGGGACTGTTCACAGTGTACAGATATAACCATAATATTGTTAAGTTCATAAGCCACGTAATTTGTGATATAGAAAACTTGCTCATCAAGACCAAGAGATAATGATCTAAGAGAAGGATTCCCCATGCCCCTAAGTTAATGTTTTGAAATATATTAATAGTTTCGTCCCATGCTGTGAAAGTTATTTTTATTTCCTTCTGATCGAGGCTCCGACATCACGTTACTCGAACTGACCAATCAGGTAGCGCTCTTAAAATTAATAGCTCAGATATGGACTGAAAATTAAAAATATATTTCAAAAAACATATCATTGGAAGAGACCCATGTAACCAAGACGCTCACCGTCTTTACCACTGAATTTGAGCTGGTTTGCCTGGAATGTCCTTGGAGCCTATTAAATGCTTCTCGTAGATCATCCTATCTTGTGATGGTTTAAATTTTCAATTTTATACGGGTGCTCAGAGGCTAGCCCAGTGTTTAATTGTATGGCCTTATTCTCTATCCGCCAGCGATCAGAGTTTACCAAGTGGAAATTAATCGCGTGTTTGAAATTATTCACCAAAGAGAAAAATCGATATCGTTCTCTTTACAGTGAAGATGACGCTACCGTTGCCGCTCGACAAAGTTTTTGATTAATTTTTGACATCTTTTTGACAACTTTTGGATGGGTTCCGTTTGACTTGACCAATCAAAATCCAAGGAGTGTTGGAGGCGGAGTCGTGAAATTTGAATGGTTTTAGTTTCTAGTCTAGTTCAAATGTGGCGCCAAAAACGGAACCCATCAAAGTTGTCAAAAAGATGCCAAAAATTAATCAAAAACTTTGTCGAGTGGCAACAGTAGCGTCATCTTCACTGTAAATTTCCATATCATTTTCAGTGCGTAAATCCCTTCTCGCGGATCGGCAAGCGCCAATGCTTACCTTCTTTGCTTCTTAGAACACACAACATAAATTGAAGAACATCTTAATGCATTCAGTTTTAACTGGTATCCGTTATTATTATATGTCTAACGATATAATATCAGTGGACTTACTTTCTAGTCAGAGCTTTGAGTATGTTGAGCTGTGATCCATGGTCCTCACTCACACCAAGGTAAAGAAGTTTATCAAACCGACCTGGTCTCAAAAGTGCAGGGTCCAGCAGGTCAGGTCGGTTTGTGGCCCCGATGACAAACACGTCACAAGCTTTGTGAAGCCCATCCAGCTCAGCTAGTAACTGGGACACCACACTAAAGAGGAGCATCAAGGAACACTATCACGTATATTTACAAAACAGGATTCGATTTCTACAATGAAATCCCGATTTCTCGAACCGTAAATTTCTCAAGCTCTTTCTCAATTTCTCAGGTTTTCAAACCTCCCGATAACTCGTAAGTCGTTTCCCTTGGATTTGTTTCACTGTAATTTTATCTCCGATATTTCGAACTACCGATTTCTCGAACCAATTTTCGTTTCCCTTGGATGTTCGAGAAGTCGGGATTCCACTGTAAATCCTTTCAGTTTAAAGAGTGGCCAAGTTCATTTTGCAAAATATTGAAACACAAACAGCGCTATGCTATGCGAAAAGACGGCTCAATAGCTTTTAATTGAATGGTCACACATGCACTGGACTTTCGTCCACATAATTCAGAACCACATTAATTGCCTTGAGGATTGACTCTTGAAGTGACAGGGTTAAACCGACAGCGATCTAGAATCTCTTATTGCAGATGGTTTAACTCCCCTGGTCTCAGATATTTTCTTTCGTATTTCTTCTAGAGTAGTGAAAAAGCGCCTCGCCCAGTGAAGAATCAAAATGCATATTGGGGTTTTCTCTCTTGCTGCTCCGTGACTTGCTCAAATTGGATCGACAAAGACAAGAAAGAAAACCTCTGGGACCACACTCACCAGAGTAGTTTTTAACACAATTGACGAGGGTACATGTAGTCACCAATACACCATGTATTCTACAATGGATGTTTTTTAAGGCAGCCACGTGTAAACAGCATGCACGTGCCAGAGGTTTAAAGAAGAATTTCGTGTAAACGAGGCTTGGTGGTGAATTTTGAGTAACTGATGTAATCATGCATAAGGTCTAATGACTGTGGCCACAATTTTCATCGGCGGTGTTGGAGGGATTTTGTTTGCTTCTTTGGGGAATTAGTTCTTTTTTCACGGAATCAGTTCAACATGGGTATTCTTTTCATCTTTGATGCTTTGAGAATTCATTTATGATAAAATTTACAAGTATGAAATTAGCTAGTCTGACATAAACAAGCGTAAGGGCTATTCGCGGAGACGGAATTCTAACCAAATAAGGTTCTCATTCCCGACTCACCGATCCATGACACCACCAGAGTCCCCACTCCTCCCCCTGTTGGGTGCCAGTGAGTCCAGTTCATCAAAGAAGATGACACAAGGCCGTGCACTCTGGGCGCGAGTAAACACTTCTCTGACATTCTGTTCACTCTGACCTACATACATGTTGATCAACTCTGGTCCTTTCACACTGCAGACATAAAAAAAACAAAATTAAAAAAAATAAAAACAGTTTTAACATATCTCGAAACTGTAGTGTTCCAATTCTTATTATAAATAACTTAGACTGCGAACTTAGTCAGGTTTTTTTTTTCATTTCCTCTTCTCCTTGGCACGACGAAAAATGTAATAATTGTGCAAATTAGTCCCGCGAATTACTATGTACAGTATAGGCTGGGGAAGCAGATTCTTGATTCTAAAATCTACATGTAAGCCGTAAGTAATCTATGATTTATGCCCTCTCATACATTGTACATGTAGATCACCCCACTGAATGACAAGCGGAAAGCGTGCAAGAAAAATGGTGCATGAAAACTACAGGCACGACCATACAAAAATTATCTCTTGTATTTTCACTTCTTGCTTGATGATCATTCAGGGAAAAAACGGGGCTGCTTGCAGTTCATCGCACGCGTTTTTGAGTCATGGACGGCAACCAGAAGTCAAAAGTTCTTGTTTTTTTTTGTGTACTTTCACCCCACCAATGAGTTGTGCAGCTATTGTTTTAGCATTAACGTTACGGACAAAAAGTCAATAATAAGCGCCAAAGAAGAGAACATTTGACTTTCGATTGCCGTCCGTGGTTCAGAAATGTCTGTGCTTACAAGTACAGTTAGTATAAAGCTGCCTATTGAGTCTTCAATAATGTGAATAGTGTGTACATTTTCGTATTTTGTGATTTTTCTGTAGCAATCTATGTCATGATTATTTCTACTGTGCATACATGTATCATACCTGAGGAAGTTTAGAGAACATTCCGTTGCCACAGCCTTGGCCAGTAATGTTTTGCCAGTACCAGGAGGACCATATAACAACACTCCTGTACAGAGATAACGCAATGAAGCAAATAGGAATGAGTGAATGTTCTTGAAAGAGATTCTGTGAATTACATCGTTCTCTCAAGCAGCTTTTGTCACTGTCATTATGGCGACATAACCGAAGGTAAGCAATTAGGAGGGGGATGGCCAATAGAGACGTGGCAGGAAAACCATTGAAAAAGAAAGGGCACAGCTAAGGAGAGAGACTGAGAAATTAAGCCTATTTTGCCTTCCCAATCACTGCAACTAATAGGAAATATACCATACCATTTCAATACTTGTAGACTGCGAGCAGTCTCTATTTTTCGCTAAAGTCCGTGAGGCGAACGCGCGGGATTTAAGCGCCCACGCAACACGCGGCTCGCACCGCTCGTAAATCTCGCGCGTTGGCCTCACAGACTTTAGCGAAAAATAGAGACTGCTCGCAGTCTACAATACTTGTAGCCCACAGTGTACTCAATAATCACTTTAAAGAGTGACGTCTAAAATACTTGTACATCGACATGTGTTTACCTGATCTCCTTAACCCAGCAGCAAACAGCTCAGGATGCTGAAGAGGTAACTGAACTGTGTCTAAGATTTCTGCCTTCACTTCAGACAAACCTCCAACATCCTCCCATTTAACGCTTGGAATTTTAGGAGCTCCAATTGCATCCGATAATGATGACTGAAGAATTTCCAGTGAATCCTCAAAATCCTGCTTGCAGATTTTGACACCCATAGCACTGAGCTCTTGCTCGAGTTTCCATGGAAACCAAATTTGGCCACTAGTTTCTGTTGTAACCTTTAATTTCTCAGGGCATCCATCCAATAAACGTTTTGCAGCGGCACTTGAAGCATTTGAAAAGAGTGCAACAAAATCCGACAGCACCAACCCCGCTGTTCTTTTTGCCAGTTGTTCAAATGACACATCATTTCCTACAGACGCCATTGTAGCCAGTCCACAGAGCATGTCACACCGTTCACTCTCTGTTGGCGCCTCAAGTCTCACTTCATGTAGGAAGCATGAAAACATGTCAGAGGTGATGTCATTTGGAGAGGACGAAGTTGCTATGACTACCACTGGCCAATCAGAATCTTCCTGGAGGCTGGCAATACAGGTGAGCATTGTGGCTGCTATCCGTGGTTCGTCGTCATTTCCCTCTTTGTCTTTGCCCAAAGCATGAATGTTTCCCAGTAACAGAATACAAGGTGAGCAAAAGATGGCTGAAAATGAAACAGGATTTATGTTCTGAATCATGAAGTTGCACTTCCCTAAACAGTATAAATTTTAAAAACAGTTATTGGTTATTTCTTGATAATAATTAAACAATCAAACCTTCCTTAAGCAGACACCCTTGGGGCCAGAAAAAGTGTCTGCTTAAGAGAGGTTATTGGAGGTTAAAAATGTAGTGTTTGTATGTAGCTGGGTACATGTCTAAGTGTCCGCTTATGTGAGGTGTCTGCCTATGGGAGGCGTCCGTTAGTAGAGGTTTGACTGTATATGTACAAGTATTTTTGATGGTTCAACAGTGCTGGTACTCAATTGTACAGTGCTCAGCACCATACAGTGTTTGTGTAACTCCTCCAGTTTCTGTAGCCTGTACTCCTGAATGGGATGTAAGTTTGTCATTTTGTCAGGTTGCTGGTGCCATTTATACTCCTGGGTGGAGAGTCAAGTGCTGCAAATTCAAAGTTAAGTGTCTTTCTCAAGAATACAGTTACACAATGACACAGGGCAGGCTCGACCTCTAACCTCTTGATCCAGAGTCTAGTACAGTGCACGAAGCATTAGGTTACCATACTTCAAGGAATTAGATGCGGAGTAATATTCTAATGACTATTAACAGTAATGAACCCCACAGACCTCTTTGGAATGTGTTTTTCAGTCTTGCTTCTGTTGCTGCCACTGATTCACCAATCAAATCAAAGCAATTGACTTCAAGCAGGTGCAGGTTCAATCTTTTGCTTGTTGTTATAGCAACTGTCCTCTTTCCAGCTCCAGACGGGCCAGTCAAAAGAATCCCACACGGAGGAAGGGAATGGCCTTCCCTAAAGAACCAAAAAACAAATTCAAAATTCAATAGGCCATTTTCTAGTTGCCTTTTGCCTCTGTCTTAAAACGAGTCCTGGTGCACAACCTTCCATATGATTTGATTTGCAAGACAATAAACGTGCAGGTAAAAACTCATATTTAATTATTTCCAAAAGGTTGTGCACCAGGACTCATTTTGAAAAGGAGGCAAAAGGCAACTTGGAAATGGCTTATTCTGGAGGCTTTTCTACAAAGTTTAATTTGTATATGTACACGTACAATCATGTACTGCCAAAACAGAAAACAAAGTCAGAGGTTTGAAACACAAGTAATAGCCAAAGAAAAAAAATTCCATCCAAGTCCAGCATTTTCCCACACTCTATTACAGTAGCTACATGTACCTCAACTTATTTAGTGGTTTGTAAATAGTCTACATTGTATAAAAGATGTGGTTATTGTTCATCGTGGTTTGATAGAATAATAGATGAACGTTTAATCATTTGTCTCATGATGGAGTCACTTTGAGGTGTTGATCGCAACATTTCGACTGCTTCACTGCTAGTCTTCATCAGGCGATGAGGTTGAGGGGAGAGGTTCAACAGTTGAACCTCTCTACAATGGCCACCCTGGTGCAGAATACTGTAATTACTGTTGAACCTCTCCACAACGACCACCCTGGCTGTGATAGAGAGGTGGCTGTTAGTGGAGGTTCGACTGTAATAAATTAATTTCAGATTAATTTATCAATCAAATCTGAAATGACATAATATTTATTTCAATACCTACATTTGTACATGTACTTGTTTAGTATTTATTTAATATTTAACATGTTTTCATTTTATTGGGCTGGCTCCTGCCTGCATGTAATTACTGGCTGATTGCTACATAAAACAGGTCTGGTTTTAAGTTTCTTTATAAAATATTTGCACAAATTGTGACAATGTACTGTGTATAGTACAGTGTAGACTGAAATGTTGAGCCTGTCTAGAGCTCTCCATGTTGCTCAGTACAAACTGGCTAAATAGAGAGATGGGATTTGGGAATGGCTTCATAAATGAGTTAACGACCATTTCAATAGACCTCTGAAATTAAAGTCAACTTTCAACTTTAAAAAAAATAATGGACAACTGTTTTAACTTTCAAATAACAACTGCATCACGCTGTATGGAAGATGAGTGCTCGGGATATCCAGGGGACTCCACTGTGACCAGCCGGACCAGGTAGAAAGTACAGTGTACATGTATACCGCTCCCATGGCTGGCAATCCCCGCAACCCATCCATGAGCCCCCACGTACAGCCTTCCAGGCACCCATCACACTGAGTTAACAGTAGAGAAGAAGGGGAAGGGGAGGGGGGATACAGATACCACTGACCGGAAGACAAGTACCAGCTGCTCTTTGTTGTTAACTATGTTAAATTTCATTTAACAGCATTTAAAATAATTATGTTTGCTAACCTGGTATTCAAATAGGGCTTCACAACATTCTCTAGGGCCTCCGTGCAACTGTTTAATCCTGCAGGACTCGTCTGCTCCCAATAACTTGGTCTTGAATCACAGAACTGTGTCCTTTGGACAGCTGGCACATAACTGTGGACTGAGCCTCTCTGCCAAAAATTTAAAAAAATGACCATGTGCTGGTTTGGATTTACACTTACATGTATCATAATTACGTTAAGTGAAGAACATTGATCTTAGCAGTTGTGTTTGCAATTTCATTGTAAATACAACTGCGAGGAGCCTTTAAAAAAATCAGGGCTTCAACGGGATTTGAACCCATGACCTCTGCATTACCGGTGCAATGTTCTACCGACAGAGCTACATGTATGCCAATGAAGCCTCACATTGGGAGAAAGGTCAATTTTATTACGAGTCAATGCCAATTGACCATCTATACATGTAGGTACAAAGAACAATAATAATGTACTTACTTGATACAGAGAAGAATGCTCCATGCCAATAAAGCAGGATTTTGCTTCTCTATTCTCACAAACAAGACGTGTCACTTGAAAGTAAACTACGACATTTCTCTGCCCTTGATCATCACTTGAACTGAACTCCTTCCTAGCGTCACTGTTTTCTTGCCAATGGTGATGTACATAGAATACATCTCCAACCGTTAACACCCTTGGTACTTTGAAATGTGATGCTAGTGCATGATCAAAAGAATCTCCAGCTTTATAATGCGGCGAATGCACCAGCGCGACATGAGCTTCTATTGCAAATAGTGGTTTGTTGTTCTGGCTTGCTGTGCTGGAGTCTGCTTCGGTTTGTGTTGCATCGGAGATTGGGTGAATATGAATACTTGGACTTGAGTCATCATTCATAGCGCTTTTGTGAAACAAATTGAAGTAGAGTAAAGAGGGTATGTATCCTACTCCATCTTCAATTTTGTTACTGTTTACTATTGGAATGAAAATGTCATCACTGTTCGTGTAGTTGTCATGTTCATTCTTGGAAGCGGTTGCTACAATTTGAACAATATGATAGCCGCGATCACTGATGCTACGACTGTCAGAGGAGCCTTGACTGGAAGTAGTTTCTAAGTAGTCCTTCTCCTGTTGGTTATCACAAGCTAGATCTGCATGGTTTGTGCATATTTTGACCCAACTTCCATTGAACATGTGCAAGTCAATCAAAGTTGCAAGTGACACATGAAGCCTGCTTGATGCATCATAAGTGAAACCTGCGTCAATGTTCTCATCGCAGTCAAGACTGCTTACATTTAACTGAAGGGTGATGCTTCTTGACCTTTCATTAGATAGGTCACCTGATCTTCCTTGCGACAAACTCCCAGGAGGGTTGCGAGCAAAATCGGAGACCAGAAAATTTTCAGAAGAATCAGACAGGAATATTGATGACTTTGCTCCATGGGTTTCAGAGCCTAAAGAAGTCTCTGGTTCACTTAGTTTAGAAACAACCAAAGACGTTTCTGATGTGATACAACCTTGCAATACTGGTTCACACTGTAATATGGAAAACTGCAGCAATTGTTCTTCCTGGCTGTCAGTCAACCTTTCATGATATTGATCATTAGAAAGGCAAAATACGTCATTTTCCCGTACTGTTACAGGTCCTGTAGAGAGGCAATGACGAAGAAATGTTGCTAAGGATTTCTTTGCCCATAGATATGTCTCTTCGGACGAAATTCCAATCAAAACTCTTTCCAGTGGAACAGGATTCATTTTCTTTACCCAGACAGTTTCACCAACATGCAATCCACGAATGCTAAGAACGTTTTTTAAAACAAAAACCTTCATATTTCCATCACGTTGTCGAATTTCCATGTCTGTTTCTTTGCAAACACATGCGTTCAATATGAAATCTTGCTTTGGTGTCAAATATTGGAGGTCAGTTTTCAGCGCTAATGCAAACCTTTTCCCAGTTTCCTCTACAAAGATAGAATCACTGTCAGGTACAGATATAATTCCTTCCGCGAAGGGAACATCAGAGCCGCTGAACGAGACAAAATCCGCCCTAGAAATGCGGCAAATGATACCCCTTCGGTATTCGCCGTCCGCCATTTTTCTTTTCAGCTGTGTCGCCTGGCCTTGTTCTGAAGGCTAGGTTACTACTCTGACATGATGTAATTTTCACCTCGATCAGCAACATTTTTGCACTTGTATGCTGGAGGAAAGATGATTTTTGAACAATATTGAAGTGAATCAAACGATATTACTTATCTTATGCTCTAATAGAAAGTATCGAAAAGGTGATTTTGCCCAAACGATCTGCTCGCTTTGTCAAACACGTTCAAGAAGTGTCTTGATATGCAACCTTCTGAAACACGTGTTCGATGATCTCGCGTGATGGCTGATATAAAGGATGTACAAAAGGAAGAAATCGGAGAGCCGTTGCTTCAGGACAATCCAAACAGATTTGTCTTGTTTCCTTTAAAGTTTCCCGACATCTGGACATTTTACAAGAAATCTGTCGCCTCATTTTGGACGGTGGAGGAGGTAGACCTGGGGAATGACTTGCACGACTGGGAGAAATTGAACTCCCAAGAAAAACAGTTCATTTCTCATGTTCTAGCGTTCTTTGCAGCGAGTGATGGCATAGTAGGAGAGAACTTGGTCGAACGGTTCTATCAAGAAGTACAAGTCCCCGAAGCTAGGTGCTTCTATGGATTTCAAATTGCAATGGAGAATATCCACTCTGAAATGTATTGTCTGTTGATTGACACTTACATAAGAGATCCAGGCGAAAAACAGAAGCTATTCAATGCTATTGAAACTTTCCCCTGTGTCAAGAAGAAAGCTCAATGGGCTTTTAAATGGATGGATAAAGATTCTAGTGCTACTTTTGCGGAGAGAATTGTTGCATTTGCAGCTATAGAGGGATTTTCTTCTCGGGTGCATTTGCATCAATTTTTTGGATTAAGAAAAGAGGGCTTATGCCTGGTCTTACTTTTTCTAATGAACTGATTTCCAGAGATGAAGGTCTCCATTGCGACTTTGCATGCTTGATATTTTCGCATTTAAGGAAAAAACCAAGCATGGCTCGAGTTAGTGAGATTATCGGCGAGGCTGTTTCCATAGAGAAAGAATTCTGGATTGGTGCATTACCTTGTCATTTGTTAGGGATCAATTGTCATCTCATGGGAAAGTACATTGAGTTTGTTGCCGACAGGCTCTTGGTTGCATTAGGACTTGAAAAGCATTACAAAACCGAGAATCCATTTCCATTCATGGAAAATATTTCCTTGGAAGGCAAAGCTAATTTTTATGAGCGGAGAGTTGCAGAGTATCGAAGAAATGGTATCATGAGTGAGAGACAGGAAAATTTTGTGTTCACCCTTGATGCTGATTTTTAACAAGCATGTGTTTGGGTTTTAGTTGTCCATTGTATTTCACATGGAAACCCAGCATTAACAACCTAGTTTAAAAATAAATTGTATAGGAAATGTACAAACCTGATAATTTCCTTGATGATGAACAGTCCCTCCTTCCCTTACTCCATCGAGTGAGAAGCAAAATAATGTGGAACAAAAAGACGCACGCTGAGCGTGCGTCGCTCAACAGACAAAGGGAAAGACAGACTGCTTGTAGTCAAGATAATTCCTGCTGGATGGTATCATGTTAATTTAAAAAATTACATTTTTTTGTCGAAAGAAAAAATATTAAAAGACTCCAAAACAATTTGTATCAGTTATGGACAATTTCTTCCTTGTGTTCACTGTTTGACCTGGAAAGTTAATTAATACCCCTTTATCAAGAGTACAAAAAAGAAACACTTTTGATGTTGAAAGAATATTTCTTTGAAAAGCTTACAAATCACTCACCTTTGGGCCATAATTTACAAACTCTTCATGTGTTCCTAAAACATACCACAGTTTTCTCAATTGAACACTGTGGAAATGTATTTAAAACTCCACCTGGAGGACCTGGTTTCTTCAGGACCCAGCATTTATCATTATTAAAATTATAGGGGGGTACTCCCTGAAATGTTTGGGGGGGGGGGGGGTGCAGCCTGCTCTCTTGAAACCCTTAACCCTATTTCAGACCAAAATATGTGATTTTCCATACCCTATTTCAGGCCTGACCCAAAAATCGATACCCTATTTCAGACCTATAAAAGTAGTACACATGTCTAATACTTGACTTCTAGCTGCACAAACATTTGAAAAGGGCTTATGGAAAAAATAGTTTTGTCTAAAAGCCAAACCAAATTCCAGGCCAGAGTGCACAAAACATACCCTATTTCAGACCAAAACGGCTCAAAAACCATACCCTTTGGGGCCGCACATACCTATACAGCTTATATCTGAGGGAGTACCCCCACCACCAGGCCCATTTACCACTTTCCCCGCCCTACCCCACTACTTGCAAAGTTAGTGCCCAGTTTTCTCAGAGCGGGATTTTCAAAATGGCGGGAGACACAGTGGTGAGTAGCGTGGGTTTTGATGGAACATTGGAGCCGGCTAGCCCGTCATTACAGAATTGCATCAAATTTTCAAGCAGTGGACTATACTTCAGTACCTTGTGTGACTTTGGAGCTGTCTCTATCTATGAGTTGACAGGTAAGCAATGGTTTATATGACGAGAGTGAAGCAAATATGTGAACAGTAGTGTCGCAGGATTAACAAGCTTCATGTTTGTATAGATTCAACTCGATAGTCGATCGATCTTGAGCGATTTGGAAGGGTTGTGTGTTATAACAAGTAAAATGTTAGCGTGCAAAATGTACAACATAAATTTTTAACATTTATTTGCACCCATTTATTACGAATACTTGAGAAGGGGTAAAGTTCTGGGTGGGGGAGGGGGTGGGGGGCTCTTAAGACCTAAAGTTATTGGCCGTCCCATTTTAAATGATTTCCAATCTTTTCAGATGGGGTAAGTACAATAGTGGGATTATTTTCTGGGGAAAAAAATTGGCTTGCCCTCGTCTATGGGGACATCATGTTACACTTTGATCTAGTCCTGTTCTGCTGCCTCCCCCCCCCCCCCCCCCCCCCACCTCCACTCTCTGTACGTGTCACGCAACGCTACGCTCTCAGGCTACATTCACATTGTACCAGATCCGCTTTGGATCAGGTCAAGATTTGCATGGATAGGCCTTCTGTTCACATTGTAACTGCTATCCGGACAGGTTTTGGGCCGCCTATCCGTACAAGTTTTGTATCTGCTCCAGGTCCAGTTTTGGATCCGTAATGGTCTAAAGTTGTACCGGCACAGTGTGAACAGGTTGAACAGTTCTGTTTTCTTACCTGGGACGCCATTGTTTAAAGATTCGGGCACTCTGCAAGTAGCCTGTTCACAGACGTTTATTTTTTTTCCGTAAGATACTGGCACGCGCGCGAGCGCGGAGCGCGACAGGCGAGCGCAAAGCGCGAAGAAAAAAATAGAACGTCTGTGGACATCTTTGGAGCAACTGAATTCTCCGTTTCTCCAGAAACGGAAAATTCCCATTGGCTAAAAGGCGATTAAATTGTCAACCGCTCGTCAAGCGGGAATCAGGCGCTTGGCAGCGGTTGTCATCACTTTGTGGCGTTTGCCGCGACACTTTTCACAAGTCAAATCACATAAACAATCGATCGCGAAGGTGAACATCTTTCAGTTGAGTTGCTTCTAGACTGCGAGCATTAATGTTCGCAGTCCGTAACAAGACTTTCTTTATGGAGCGTTTGGTTGACGAGTGCGTGGAGAAGATCCCCAACATTGTGTCGCTTAAGAAGGAACAGAAGGACGCTATTGTCAACTTGCTTGAGGAAAAAGATGTTGTCGCCATTCTTCCGACAGGTTTCGGAAAAAGCTTAATTTACCAACTGTTTGCATCTGCAAAAGAGCAGCAAACAGCAGAAAGCACTGTCGTTCTCGTTGCATCGCCTTTGCAGAGCATAATGAACGTCCAATTTGAACAGTTGAATGAATTGGGAATTTCAGCCGTGGCCTTGCCAACACGCGCGCGAATCGGGGCGCGAATGAATGTTGTCTTGTGTTTTGATCCTTCCAGATGCCAGATGTGATGCAAAATGATACTTAAGCCAATTACACGAGCAATTAAAGTCTGGAAGTTTATTGGTTCATTTTAATTAATATATAGAAGGCGGAGGTGATAACAATAAGGTGGTGACATGGAGGAGTGGCCAAAAAAGCGTCTTTTTTCCAAAGATGTCCACAGACGTTCTATTTTTTATTCGCGCTTCGCGCTCGCCTGTCGCGCTCCGCGCTCGCGCGCGCGCCAGTATCTTACGAAAAAAAATAACGTCTGTGAACAGGCTACTCTGCAAGTGATTTCAATCTGTCTTGACTGTTCTGCGCATGAGTAAAGTGATAAAAACGATTGTTGACCGGTACAGTGTGAACACATGAAAATACAATAATTATTATACCGGGACAGTGTGAACAGGTGTAAAACTTGCACGGATCCAAACTGTACCAGTATAATGTGAACGAAGCCTCAGAGAGAGAGGTTTCCCTCTCTCTCTCCTAGAGCATAATGCTGTGTGACAGAGAGGGAGGAGGGGGGGGGGGGGGGGGGGGAAGAACTGGACTAACTTTGATCTTGATTTCTTCTGTATCAGTAAAGGCAGCATGTCTAAAGTACAGGTCACAGTCACAGGTCACCCTAAGGCTAGCCCTAGCCTTAGCCTTAGGCAAAGGAGTTTGAGGTTTTTATTTGTAGTCTCATGTTGGTGACGAGTTGAAATTATATAGTTACATACATGTACATGTATTATTAACTGATTTGTTTTGAGTGTATTACAATACTATAACAGTAGCTCTGTTTTATTTTATTTTTATTTTCTGTTTTGCATGTCATCCTAGAGATTGATAATAACTTCAAGGTAGTCTTAGTTAAAAGACTCACATTTGGCAAAGGTGAACTTCTTGAGGGTCATGCTTGGTCTAGTGATGATGAAATTTTTGCAGTGGCTGGAAGCAAGATCTATCTTTCTAAAGTTAGTATTAAAGCAATCTCGTTCCCAGAGTCCTCATTACCCTTGTCCAGCGGTGGAGCGGCCAACAAGGACCTCTGGGATAAAGCGATCTGCCATGACCGGATTCTAGGATTTCCGTATCCCAGAGATCCTTGTTGGCCGCTCCACCGCTGGACAAGGGTAACGAGGACTCTGGGAACGAGATCGGTGTTAATAAAATTATTGGTAATTGCATTTGTTGGTCCTTGTTTTAATCTTGCACACATGCTTAATGATATACTTTATGGTATATTTTATTGAATTGTGTGGTTCCAGAAAATATGGTATGGATATTTTCTGGAACCACACATTATCAAGAAATAATGTCACTATTCAGGTACTTGTCTTATCCAATTCAGGTTTCTCAAGGTTTTTCCAGCCTCCATAGCATTCCCTTGTACTACGTACCAAAGGACATTTCCCTGATATTGTGTGATTGTTCCTCCTTCCAAGGTAATAATTAATATTATTTATTTTACATTTAATAATTAATACTTCATTACTTGATGACCTTTACTCTCAAAAATGTACAGTTATTAGTTATTAGTTAAAACCCTTGTCTTGTATATGCAATGCCAAAATTTCATGTACAAGCAGTGCCTTTGGTGACATACAATCGCCTTTGACACTAAAATATTAATGTCAATAGTGCAATGTTGCAATACATATGGTGTAATTACATATCAGACTGCTGTTCTTAAAAATAAAAATACAGTTGAACCTCCACTAACGGCCACCTCTCTACAGCGGCCACCTCTCTATAGCGGCCACCTCTCCACAACAGCCAGGACTTTTCATCCCAATCGTACGTCTATCACGTACAAGCAAGACGACTATTCAATTTTTAAAGACACATTAGAACCTTAAATACAGTCGAACCTCCACTAACGGCCACCTATCTACAATGGCCAGTTAATTCCGCCCCAGGGTGGCCGTTGTAGAGAGGTTCAACTGTAATATGAAACCTCCGCCAAGTTAAGTACAAGTCTTCTTTGGATTCTGCAGGTGTACAGTTTAGCTGTGGCTGGTCCAAATGGAGTGGAGCTATATCAAATGGGAATAGCGGACACCTTTAAAATGGTAAATTACATATAATTTTATTAATATTTACAAACCTTTTGGCCTCTACCATTATAGTTATTATTTTTCTGAAGCTGACTTTTGTCTTAATTGACTTAAGGGTGGCTCCTCATCACTCCATTCAGATCTTGCCATTGCATTGGTGGAATTTTCTCCTGACCAACAGTACTTGGCTGTGGTATGTCAGCTCTATTACTTGTGGATCACCACAATTTGAACAAATATCAAATTAAACAAACATTTTAGAAAATATTCTGCTAACACCAACCAGGCATCCAGGCACAATTATACATACACACAGGCGTACACCTCCATCCAGGCATATGCCTCCACCCAGGCGTACACCTCCACCAGGCGTATGCATCCTCTTGGGCATAAGCATCCACCCAGGGGTACACATCCACCAAGGCATCACCTACACCCAGGCGTACACATCCACCCAGGTTTAGACATCCACCCATCAGTACACCTCCACTCCGGTGTATGCCAACACCCAGGCCTATGCCTCCCGCCAGGCGTAGATTCACCCAGGCTATATCTACACCCAGGCCGATGCCTACTTGTTAATTTTGAAACACCGCTAATGGATTAATTTCCTATGAAACTTCCTACCGATTTATAATTAGTTGTTATTCATGTCAAGTACGTGATTTAAGCGAAAGCTTCGATAAATTTGTAGTTTTCACACTTATCTAATAGTTCTAGAATTCGCCGCAAGGAAATAGTCTTTATTGTGGGCGCTACATTTCTTACAACGCCCTAACATTTTCACGTAGTATAGCCAATAAAAGACGACGCGCAACAACAGTTAGTCAGAAGTTATTCCGCAACCATGCTACGATCATAGGATCCAAGTTACCGCTATCGCAAGTGTATTTGCTGTGCTACTTTTGGTGCGAGTCGTCAACCAAAGTACGTAAGTCTTTTATTTTTATAGTTATTAGCTAAGTCGCGCAATTATTAGTCTTTTCTTCATACTACGAGAACGTTTCATTTAGTCAATTCAAGTTTGTTGGAATCAATTCCATGAGATTTATTGTTGTCAAGCTATTGTCAAATTGTGATTCTTTCACGCTAAATATTAGTTCATTTCTATTCAATGCGAGATTGCTGTTGATATCTTATAGTGTTATCCACGTATAAATTGTTATTATCTTAGTCTATTAGTTTCAAGTATCAATTATCGCGTCTGTTAGTTTCACGCTATGATCTCGCTAAGCGATTGTTCTATTTTCATGTTATGTCTGTTCTATTCGTATATTTTATGCTATATCTAAGTTAGAACGTATTTTAACTATCGCGTTTCAGTTCGAACCTGCTACCGTTACTGCTACTACTGCTAAGTACTACTTCTCAATACGACTACAAGTTCTACAATATCTACTATTTGGATTTCGTTATTATTACTACTGCTACCGATTGTGAACCTGTATGGAACTGTGAACCTTGATTGTCAATTAAATCTGTCTAAATCTATCAAGTGGAGTTCGAATCACTTATCTCGCACCGCGCTACCCTGTAATTGTTTGAGATTTGAGTAAGAAGCAACCTCTAGAATCTTTACAAGTTACACTACTGTCAGGCATACACATCCACCCAGGGATACACCTCTACCCAGGCATACACCTACACCCAGGTATACACCTCCACCCAGGCGTATGCCTCCACCCAGGCATACGCATACACCCAGGTGTCCGGCTCCACCCAGGCTAAAGCATTCACCCAGGCATACTCACACAGGCGTATGCCTCTACTCAGGCCTGTCTCTTTGCCAGGCATATGCATCCACTTAGGCATAAGCCCCCACGCAGGTGAACACATCCACCCAGATGTATGCCTCCACCCAGGCATACACCTCCACCCAGGCATATGCCTCTACTCGGGCGTGAACCTCGATCCAGGCGTATGCATCCACTTGGGCACACGTGTTGTGGCTCAAACCAGTTTGATTTTTATTTTCCTTTGTCTAATATTCATTACCATAATCTGAAACAAAGGAAAATAAAAATCAAACTTGTTTGAAAAATTTTAAACCCAAAAATAAATTTAAACCACAACCGTACACTACCACTCGGGATACGCATCCACTCAACTCAGGTGTACGCCTCCACTCAGGCATCTCCCTCCATCCAGTCATATGCATCCACTAAGGCACACGCCTCCACCCAGGCGTATGCATCTACCTAGGTGTATGCATCCACCCAGGCATATGCATCCATCCAACTAGGGGTACACATTCACCCAGGCATACGCCTCCACCCAGGCATACAACTCTGCCCATGTGTATGCTTCCACTCGGGCGTACACCTCCCTCCAGGCGTATGCATCCACTCAGCCATACACAACCACCCAGCAGGCATGTGCCTTTACTCAGTCGTACGCCTTCACCCAGACCTATGCCTCCATCCAGGCACATGCATCCACCCAGGCGAACACATCCACCCATGCATATGCTTCTGTCCAGGCATACCCATCCACCCAGGCATATGCCTCTGCCCAGGTGTATACCTCCACCCAGGCTTTTGCATCCGCTCAGGCGTACACATCCACCAAGGCGAACACCTCTGCCCAGGCATACGCATCCACCCAGGCATACACCTGCACTTAGGTGTACCCATCCACTCAAGTGTACACATCCACCAAGGCGTACGCCTCCACTCAGGCATACGTAGACTCAACTCAGATATATGCATACACCCAGACCTACATATATGCCTCCTGCCAGGTGTACATTTCCACTCAGGCATATGCCTACACCCAGCGTACACCTCCACCCAGGCATGTGCCTAGAAACACCCAGGTGTACACCTCCACCCAGGCATGCACCTCCACCCAGGCATGCGCCTCTACCCACCCAGGCGTAAGCTTCCACCCAGACGTGCATGTACATACTGTATACACTCAGGCCTATGCCTCTTGCCAGGCATACACATCCACTCAAGCATAAGCCTCCACGCAGGTTTACATATCCACCCAGGCGTATGCCTCCTGCCAGGCATATACATCCACCCAGGCATACACCTCCACTCAGGTGTACGTATCCACTCAGGCATAAGCATCCTCTCACGCGTACGCTTCCTCTCGTATACCTCTACCAATGTGTGTGTATCCACTCAGGCATACACCTCCACTCAAGCTTACCCATCCATCCTGGCGTACACACCCCACCAAGGTGTATGCATTCACTCAGGCGTATCCATCCACTCAGTTGTACACCTCGATCCGGCTTATGCATTCACTTTGGTGTACCCATCCACTCAGGTGTACGCCTCTATCCAGGCATATGCCTCGACTCATACACCTTCACCAATGCATGCTTACCCACTTGGACGTTCGCCTCTACTCAGGCATATGTATCCAGCCAAGTTTATTACGTGCTTTGGAATTTTAGGCTGCCATGGATGGCCATTTTTGGTATCTGGACTGTCTCAAGCTTGGACACAGACCAAAAAGGTTAATATTATGCACATGTTAAGTACAGAATGTGAAACATTTATTGTGGATTAACTGGCCTCTATTTTTTTACCAAGTACAAAAAATGTTAGTTTGGAAAATACTGGTTACTTAAAAGCCGTCCGTGTTTGTGCATTGCATTGTACCTACGTTATTCGCGAAGGGAACTACTGTGTGATATCGAAATGTATTTGTTTGTTCAAAGTTGGGCCCTTTTGTTGGATAATTAGGCCCTCGATGATCTTTCTCTTGAAGTAAGATTTGGCTGGACAAAGGATTCTCCATTTGAATGAATGGCTTGGGTTTTCCGTTCGGTTTTAATAACTTTATAATATATTTTTAGCCTTGTATATACATCACTTTTTTTTTTCAGCGAATATTATGACAATAACTTGAATATTCTGAACAAAAGGTAGACTATACGGAGAGAAGGGGCAGCTGCATGTAAATTGCAACCCTGTTATAGTCTCTGATGAGTATCAATGGAATAGTTATTATTTATAGCTCTTGGTGTCTTACTACATGACTGTATTTCATTCTAACAATACATTTTTGTCATTTCTACAGAGTTTTGGTATGTCCACCTTAAAACAGTGCGCATCACCAGCATGGAATTTTCACCAGACAGCACCATGGTTGCTGTGGCAGGCTGGGAAGGGTCCTGGCATTCGTACAGAAAGGTACATTGTATGTGTTATGATAAGTCCAAGTGAGATTGGCCATTTTCACACTAGAGACGGGAAACTCGTCTCAGACGGTTATCCGTCTCAGACGAGTTTCCCGTCCTAGCATGAAAACGGGACGGTTATAATTTTAGACGGGTAACTCGTCTGATTTTACCTGCCTACTTTTCCGTCGCTTGAGACGGATTTCTAAGACGAGTTTCCCGTCTGTGACGGATAACTAGTCTTAATTTCGTCCTCAATTCACATTAGACGGATAAATGGTAACGTTTTCGCCGTGGAGAGCTGTATAGAAGTCTGGAACTAGAAAACAACGCCAATGACGAACTTCGCGAATGATACAATAAATTATCATTCTCGCCCAATTTTCTCTTTCTTGAAAGAAAGAACGCAATGGCAGCCATTTTGATAAGGAAAGGTAACCGCGCCTCAGCTCAAAGTGAAATTGACAAGTAGTTAGACTCGTCTCAAATTCACACTAGCTAGCTAGGACGAGAACCCATCAGATGAGTTTTCCGTTAAGACGAGTTTCCCGTCTCTAGTGTGAAAACGGCCATTACTGCAATGTCTCAAAAGGTGAATGTGATCGAGAATGATTTCATTCCATTAATAAGCAATATTGACATATGTTTATTTCATGCATCTGATCAGTTGCTGTTGATGAATTACATTGTAACATTGTCAAAGTGGCTGTGGATCTGTGAGATTCAACTAACTTTATGGCGAGTTCATCATCACAAAACTTTCCAGAGTTTTCCAATTAGTGTTTTGGTTTTGAATAACGTCATACCACTTTATGCTTTTAACCCTTTAATTCCAACGAATGATCAACATTTCAAACTGTTATTTCATATTCTGTTTTAAAAGAACTGTCCTTTATATGTTTGTGTTTTAGACAGTGGAAGATGAAAGGTCGACATGGACAGAATTTAGCCATGGCACAAGCGTTGATAGAGTGTCAGGAGATCTGCCTGGTTCCTTTATAGGCTGGTCTCCAGATAACAGATTTGTGAGGCTAGTTATGGTTGTTTTTCTTTTTAAAAACTTAGCAAATGATATTCTGATATCAGCCTACTTTCAGCTTAGTTTAGCATTCATTGTCGAATAATTATTGCCTTCGTACATTTTCACCATTGGAGTTTTCTGCAACAGGCCTAGAGCTTCACCATACACAAGTCTGGGCACAGGACGATTTCATACCAGCGTGGGTGGCAGAGTGTTACCAAGCTAATATAACTAAAACAATTAAATTACTCCTGTAACCTTTCACTTCTATTATAATTTAGTGATCCCTTCAATTCCATTGCATTTCCAAGAAAACTCCGATGATGATAATCAATGATGTACCACCAAATTACCATGTACATGTAGGGCAATCATTGGTAATCATTGGCAACATTGGTAATCATTGGCAATCATTGTAATCATTAAGGCAAATGAGAAGTATTTCTTGGCTGGGACTGAAAGGGTGAAATCTTTTTCAAAGTGTATTTATTTTTATACTATTATTGTTCTTCTCAGGTTAACTCAATATAATGACAAGACATTTTGCCTGTCAACGTTTCACACTCAGAATTCAGTGACCACAGGAATTCCTCTTGATGCAGTTGTTAAGGGAATGGCGAGTTTCAGGTAGTACATGACGTGATTCATTTGGTAATAAGTTTATTAGCCAACTTCATTTGTTTAACTTGTGTTCACCTTGGCACGTTTTAATATTGTCAATTGTATTCTTGACATTTGAATCATCGATAAAAGTAGAATTTTGCAACGCAAGTTCACTTCCCCATAATGTCTCTTGTGATAGACGGATGTCTGGTGACTACACCCTCTGTTTCTCAAGATCAAAGCAGTGTTTTGCAGTAAAGTGGCCAGCAAGTCAACGTGGTAAGAGAACATCTGAATGTGTTTTTATGCATACATGTCATTAGCGCCTTCTCTTGAAATGCATTTTAATGGTCAGGAATAGTCCAACACATCCATTTTCTTATGAAAATAGACCCTATTAATAAATGGCTGCTGTGTTTTATTTTTATCAGAATTTGGTTGATGAATTCAGCTTAACAATTTAAATTAAAAATAAATACATGTGTCCAGTTTTGTGCTAACATAATATTTAACACAGAGTTACAGATACTTTATTTCCCTCCACAACACGAAAGCGAAGCTAGAAAGGATGGTTTCGATTTTCTCCATAACCAAAATATTATATTCAATTTGAAAGAGTCACAGCTTTCCAGCGTTTTACCCTGGAACAGCCAAATTATGTAAGACAGGAAAACGGCTTTATCAATAGGTTTGATATCAATACATTGCCTAGCAGACAGAGGGAAACAATAACGAAAGTGTCCCAGTAACCCTTATGATCCTCATTTAATCCTTAGTCTTTAACTTTAAAAAAATACCATTACAAATCAAGGATCTTAAAATATTTTTGAAAGATCCTTCAAGGCCCATTGAAAACTTCGTATCTTTAAGGATTTTTTGAAATCCATACAAGGAAAAAGGAGTCTAAATCTCACTAACATTTAAGTTAAAATTATGACGTCATTGACTTTCTATCCAATCACGGTCATGTTCTTGTAATCTCACTCCACAGCCCAATCAAGACTACTGCTGCTCATGAACAGAAAACAAAACTAACATTCCAAGAATCCTTGGAGGGTTCTTTGCTGGTAGAATGTTCATTTGAAGGTGGAGTCACTCTGCAATGGAAAAGGACGTCTCCTGAGAGCCTTGCCTTGCTAAGAAAGATACGTGAACGAGGGTCAGAAACCACTGAAGGTTATCATCTATCTGAAATGCAGCAATGTACACTAAATGTGCTTGAAAGTGAAAACTGACAAGACAAACTTGGGTCAAGGAGTACACACTGCAATCAAAATGACTTCGCGAGGGCAGAAATTTCGGAACAAGGAGATAATGACATTAAGTCATTTACAGACTGTAGCCATGGAAAAAGCAGTCAGGTCCTTGTTAAATCAGCAGGAGTTAGTTCTAAAAATACAGAGCTGAGCAATGATAGGTTAAAAACAGACGACCAGCCTCTTGAAAAAGATGGCAACACAAATGAACACAAATACTTGAAAGAAGCAGAGCCTGGTTCATCAGATGTTTCTGTGGGCATCCACGCTGATGAGTCTGCAGAAAATGCCTTGAGAAACATCAGTCAAATAGACAATGGGCTGACAACATCAACGAAGGATACTTGTGGAAGTATAGGAAGTTTGGAAACTTCTAGAGGATCTGATACAAAAGAATGTTACACAAAGTCAATAGAAGAACCAAGGTCGTGCAAAACCAGCAGTACGTCCAGGTTAACTAATGAAGTTCTGTCTATTGATGCTCCATTTCTTAATCCAAGACTCTTTCAGACGTCTTGTAGTGACAGCTCGTCACTGCTACCAAGCAGTAACGTCCAACTGTTGATCTCAACAAATTATGTAGTGGCCATATTACCTCTGCTAGCTTATGTGTACCACCACGAAAATGAAGAATGGAAAAGTTTGTTGTTTCCCTGTGCAGTCAAGTGTTGCTGTATTACACAAGGTTAGTGTTAAAATGGTGTGGCAACCAAGGCGGCAGCAAACCAGTAAAGTAAAGCAAACCCAAAGCAATTCTGCATTACTTTAAACACTATAACCGCATTATTCTTACTGCTTTCTGAAAAAGGGCAATTACTTACAACTACCATCTCAGTGGAAGTTAACACAATTGTTGTGATAAGCACTGTAAAAGAAAATATTAAGTAAATCATTTAGCTATCTACAGTAGTTGTAGAATTTTTAAATGCAATAATGCAAATGTCTTTCTTGCATGATTATGACTAGAATGGATACCTCGAGATATGTTGTCCCTAAAGTCTAGTAACGAAGCAATAAGTTATGATGTACAGTAGTTGAATAAGAATACATCCCATATTTTGTGTTCGATACCATGCAGTCTTCTCTTAGACACCTAAGTTTGCTATTTCCATTCTAGTCACAACCCTTCGTGCATGAGTTCTAGTGCCACTTTGGTAAACACAAAGCCTTATCAATTTGAACATTTTCAGATAAATACCTTGTGCTACTCGCAAATGAGGGTGGAATCAGGATTTGGTGTTTACAGTCCATGACAATGTTGCACTGCTCAAAAGAAGTTCTTTGTAGCACTAAGAGTGATTTTCAAAGGTAATATCAAGGTTTACATGGAATATAAATGGCAGAGTCTAGAGTCAATTGACCTTTGAGATAGTCATCAAGCTTAGTCAATTCCATGATGCTATCTTATAGTGTTGCGGAGCTACAGCCATGTAGCATTCTGACTGACTGATAATGTAGTGCTGAATCATCAGTTCAAATCCAAAAGAAACGCGACATAACAACTTTAGCAAAATTTTGATTCGTTTTATGTGTGAAGCAATTATGGAATTAGATGTTTCACGTATAGTTAAAAAACAGAGGTTCACTGTTCCCATTTTTAGACTTTTTTGTATCCTGTTATTAAGGTTTATCATGTCAGGGAATCCATTTGAGCCCCAGTTTAGCATCATTAAGCTGGACAAGGCTGGCACAGGAGAAGTACTACGTATCTCCTTTCAACCAAGTAAGTCTGATAATAATGCTTCGCCTCGAACACCGAATTGTATTTGTCATTTCATCGCAGCATCACCACGTTTATAAACCAAAACTATCAGTTACAGTAAGTGGTCCTTTCAATAGGCCATTTCCGAGTTCCTTTACGCTTTTGCCTCTGTTTCAAAACGAGTCCAGGTGCAAAACCTTTCATTATGAAAATGAGTTTTAGTCACAAGTTCATTCTCTTGCAAATCAAATACATTTTCATTTGAATGGTTTTGTACCAGGACTCGTTTTGAGAGGCAAAAGGCAATTAACTCGGAAATGGCGTATTTCACTTCAACCAATGTACTATATTGCATATCATGCACATGGTGCTATCAGAAACTAATCACGAAGAAGCGTATAAGTTCGATTCAATGCGCGGGTTTATTCCCGACCAATCAAAATTAACTTCCTTATATGGAATTTATTGCGTGGGCTACGCGAGGGTACGCGAGGGAATTGTGTGGGCTATGCGTGGGGGAAAATGTGCAACAATGTAGTTGTAAACAAGAATGAAATGGCTCACGTGAAAAGAAAACTAACATTTGTTGAAGTCAAATTTGACGAAGGAGGGAATGTCATACTCCTTAAAAGACCCAGGCTACAGATCGAGAGAAAAAATGATGTCAACACTGATGCAAAATGTGAAATACGATCCGTGACCACGTCGGAAAATCTTGTCCACCGGTGTTTGGACGCCGACGCGGATTGCCCCGAAACCTTTCGCCGAAACACCTTCAATTGCCGTGAAAAACAGCCAGCCCACAACCAAGCAATCAACCTCTGCTGAACCGGCATCAACGAAACCAAAACAAAGCGATTGGGTTCAACGCGTCGTGGCATTTGTTGGCTTAAAAGCCCCTCACTTGCAGGTGAGTACGTGGAGTTATGCAGACGGTGAACACTGCTGTATAACAGAGAAAGATCTGTCCCGGTACGACCGAAGTTTACTATCAGTAACTGGCGTTTCTCCGGTACTAATTCATGTTTCTGCGAATAGGGGCTACACTGTCAAAGCATTGTTTCGCGATGTGTTGAAAGGTACGCTCAATGATGAACAAGATCTCGTTTACCTAATTCGCATAGCCACCGATTATGTGATTTGTCCTGGTTTGAAAATAGCCCCAAATGTTGGCTCCACAGTAATAAGATCGTGGGGTTTTCCCTTTGATCGCACTGACAGTAAACATTGTTGTATCATCCACAAGCCCCGGAACAGGAAACAAATGCCTGATTCAGATCTTCACGATGTGTGTTGTCGTTGCAAGAAGCTGCATCACAAGATGAAAACCATGTCGAAGGAACGAGAACGAAACGTGAAACGACGTATTTCCAATTCGTCGAAGTGCAATTGGAGGTACCTTAGTCCGACGAGTCGGAAAATGCGATGGCGAACTGTGACCTCAGCTGTTCGTAGACATGAGAAAGAGGTGAAGAGGTTGAACAAGAAACTTCAAGTTCCCTTGTCCCCTCAGTTCTCCAACCAAATGCGGGAAATCACTGGAACAATTTCGTCCAAGTTTAAAAATGAACTAGACGAGATTTTTGATAAAGCCAAGACAGCAAGAGAAGGGAAAGGAAGGGAAGGGGAAAGGAAAAGTCATCAAGTTAATCTGGGTGAGGGATGTCGAGGACAGGAAAGCATTTTGGAAGGATCAGAATGTCAACAGTAAGTCCATTTATAATATGCATGAAAAAGCCTAACCCTTTTTGGCTTGGATGAAACAACATCATTTGAAGGAGTGTTCCTCCAATCAAACCGCAGAAATGCATTTTTACCGTCTCTTAAAAATTAAATAATTTAAAGATTCAATACTATAATAGACCACAATAATGAAATAGTGAAGTACATACAATAATTAATTTATCAATATTAAAACTTCAAATGCATTGGAAGGGAGCTTATATGAGCTCCATACTGAATGTCAGATTGCACTACCTGCAGCTATATCCATGTGTGTCATTTTTTTTTGTCTCTAATTAACAGGAATGGGAAAAACAGGAAACCGCTGGAGTGCAATCACCTATCGCATTGCACTTGCAGTCTTCACCAGGAGTCCTGCAGCATATGATGCCCTCAAGAGTTATGGTATTTTGCAGCTCCCATCAGTGTCATCAGCCGAATAGCTTCATCGCGAAGCCGCCATTATACTGGTAGTTCGCACGAGGAGCTGCGAGGAGCGCGAAAATCATAGTTTCCATCCATAAAGGGCAAAATTGATTCAGCGATTCTGATTGGTCGGGAATAATCCCGAGCATTGTTTCAAACATATAAAGAGAAGTTACACGCTTCTAGGTGATAAGCTTCTGGTGCACGAAATTGTTGTGAGTGTGTGCGGCCCGCTTCTTAAAACCCTTACCCTATTTCAGACCTAACAAAAAATCGATACCCTAGATTTCAGACCTGTCCTGATACATGTTTGGTGCATCATCTCAGCTACGAGAATTAATGGTTTCAAAAGCCCCAATGTTATAATTACGCTGTACTTCTGATTATTAAAAGAGATGGAGAATAATAATTAAAATAGTTTCTTCTAAAAACCACACCCAATTCCAGACCAGATGCACAAAACACACCTTATCTCAGCCTAAAATCAACATGTTCAAAATCTATCACGACCTATTTCAGACCTAAATGGCTCAAACATTCTTATATTGCTTATATACGGAAGTACCTCCCTGGGTGTGATTGCTTCCGTGAAAATTTGTGAGCTGTAAAAAAAAAAAAGACTTTATTTAAGTGTCGGTGTATTTAGAACTGTAGCACTAATTGTGGACACTGTAAATAAACAAACAAATATTGTAAATAGAACGTAAACTTGTTAAGAATCCCAACTGGTGGGAGGCTGTCCAGTTGGCTATTTACAGTTGGCTGTAAAAAGTAATAACTTAGACATCTCTGGTCCAGTATGTTCTTTTTAAAAGTTTCGCTGGGCTTGGAGAAGAGACAGTGCTCAAATCCTTTCCACATAACTGATACAAATGCTCTTAGCATCTTTGTGTGAAAATCGTTATCGACGTTTGTGAGAACGTTTGTTGTTTTTCCTGTCAAATTTCAGACCACGGTGTGTCTATGGATCGTTTTCTGGTGTGTTATCCTGGGCTATTAAGTGATAGCTGTACAGGCTGCCTATGTGGCTCAGTCGACCATCTGATCATATTCAAGCAGAGCCAATATCATGAAGATTGTTATCAGGCAAAACCCAACCACGAATATGAGGATCCAGCCCTAGTGAAATGGGTCGTCATAGTCCCAGGTAACTAACATAGAGCTCCAGTAAAGACATAACTTCATATATTCTAGTTGTTGGCCTGGGCCACTATTTGAAGCATTATATAAAATAAGCTTAAACATGGCTAGGTCATATGAAATCCGTCAATAATGGCTTGATGTTGTAGAACAGTACTCACGAAGTCACAGGAACCCGTTAGGAAGTGAGGATGGCAAACGTTGGCGAGGATGGAAATGGGCTAGAATATGAGGAAACCCAACAATAATGGCTTGATGTCGTAGAACAGTACTAGGAAGTGAGAAGTGAGGATGGCTAGCGATGGCGAGGATGGAAATGGATAACAGTATAAGGCTGAGGCTGAGGTTCTCTTGTTAGCCTTTCCCTTGTTAACAGAAGAAATGGTTTATATTTCAAAAACAATTTAAAGATTGTGTGGAAAAAATGATCATGGGATACTTTAAGCTTGTGAGACATGAGAAATAATTTCTCCCAACAAAAGTCAAACCTATGACCTTCTGCACACCGTCAGACACTCTACCACCGAGCTGCAGGATACTCGTGGAAGCTAAGCCTGTGTTACTGACTGAGTAGCATCTTAAACATTTTCAGCAAAACAGCATGTGCATATATTATTTGTTTACTTACTTTCATTTTCATTTTTTATTCATTTGATCCCTGTGGCAAAGCTTATGTTCATACTAACCATGTTTGTTTCCTCTTTAAATGGGATCCAACTTTTCTTACATCATATTTAGAGCTCTTTGTTATTTTAAAATGTGTTTTTATTGTATTTTTCCATTTTTTCCATAGACCTTCGTATCAGCCAGACATTTCTTGAGGAGGCAAAATGTTCCTTGGAGCAATTTGTAATTCGTCACCATAGTGCTTTATATCAACTGAATAATCTTACGACGATAACTCCCGAAGTCTTGCGAGTGTCACAAGAAAATGTCATTTTCAGTGTTTAAAAATGTTTATTAGCCATTGTAATTGTATACATGTTAAGAAACCTATATTTATACATAATACATGAAGTAACCTACGAAGCCAAAAGGAATAGTTTCATTCGCTTGGCTTGTAAACCAGCTGAAATTCGATAAAATACTATAACGTATAATAAAGAACCTACAATACTGACCAATACATTTGGGACACTTTGTAAATTATGCCTGAGAATTGATTTTATATGTTATCTCTCCCCCCCCCCCCCCCCCCCCCCCTGCTGCAATGTTGAATCACCGGACTACACACTATGTCAAATTAAACGATGGCTTTTGAAGTTCATCATTGTATAGGGGGAAGGGGGAAATCAATGTGAAAGTTTATTTTTTAAGCCCCCAATTATCGCTAGATTTAAACGACCTAAACAAAGTGTCCCAAAACATTTTGTCCAGTATTGTAGTTTTTCTTATTTTACCTTGTCTATTTCCTTACATGACACTAAATTTGCTTTTGACCACCTACCTATGAAGACGGGATCATTCATGCTCTATAATACAAAACAAAAAACTGGCATCTATAACATTGTTTGAAATGGATTTCATCGGTCAATAAATAGTTCATACAATTGCTTATTTGTATAATTGGCTTTCGTGCCATAGCAAGTAACGGCGAAGTCAAGAAATCACATGTACAGTACTTGTAATCGTTTGAAAATAAAATTCCTAAATTACTATTGAATCCATTCCTGACTAATTAAACTTCAAATCAGTCGATGATACGTTATAAGATTGTTATAACGAAGTCGCCGAGCTTAAGCAACTAAGCGGCAACCAAAAGCGGCCCAAAGGTGTAGAATTCTTTGTTTCTATTTGGAGTTTTAAGCGCTGTCTTTTCTTATTCCGACAGCTACTTTTTAAACAGTTTTGACAAAAGGTAAATCGAATGGATTTAAACAATCCCTCTGAATGCTTTCAAAAAATGTGAATTAAATTTTTTACACTGCACCCTTGGCGTCCGGGTCGTGGCTGCATAAGCTCTCTAAGTATATATGAAAAAAAGCAACGATAATATTTTGAGACTAGAAACTACTTAATTATCAAATACTTAATTAGTCTAAGAGTGGTTTACTATACTTTTTGCGCCATTACAGGGTTACGACGAAGTCGAGGAATCACCAATAAAATAGTGAGATTAATTATAATATACAATTGATAGAAGCACGAGAGTATGATCTAAAAGAAGCATTCGCCCATACATAGCTCTCTTCCAATGATAAATTTTTGAAATATATATTTCATTTTCAGTCCAAAGCTGAGCTATTTTAAGAGCGCTACCTGATTGGTTAGTTCGAGTAACGTAATGTCGGAGCCTCGATCAGAAGGAAATAGAAAATAACTTTCACAGCATGGCACAAAACTATTATAAGGCCCGATCAAACGGTCACAACATTTGTCTCAACATTCTCTAAACATTTGTTGAGACGTTTTGTGACATGTTGTGACAATGCCCGGTCAAACGCCTCAACAACCTCTCAACATTTCAAGAACAACATAAATGTTGTGACGATGTTGAGACAAAGTTTAAATGGATTCAAACTCGTCTTAAGGTCAAACGGTCTCAACATCGGCTCTCAACAAATGTTGAGACAAGTGTTGTGACCGTTTTTATCGGGGCTTTAATATATTTCAAAAAATTATCATGGGGCACGAGGAATCCTTCTCTTAGATCTTCCTTTCTTGATAGAAGTGAAAAGCCAAAAAATGGTGCAATTAGCAGTATTTCTGTACAGCGAATTTATGTTAAAGTTACGCATGGAAAGTATCATCATTATAAGTATTCAGTTGATGTGGTTTGTTGTAATTATTTTACGTCATAACATGGTTACGACGAAGTCGAGGAATCGCCAAAAAAATAGCACACTAATATTAAACTAATATGTACAATAATTGATAGAAGGAAAGAAAATGATATTCTTAGCCGAAAATATGGAGCAATACAAGGCTAATTCACTGACAGACTACAATCTAGGACATGATACACAAGCTTCAAGCAAATCAGGATCACTGTCTGTTAGTAACCCATCTCCAAATAATGTTGTCAATATGACATGTTTTTGGATTTATGTTTCTCTCCTCTTTCCGTGAGTAAAACATAAGCTGTGTAAAAATACCCATCTGTAACAGACCTGGTGAAACCCGACCTGGTGGGCTATTTTGTCCTCCCTGGTGAATTTTCGCCTTCCTTGGCACCTGTTAGATTCTAAAACATTTTCGTTGAGTTTGCCTCCGGTGACAGAAAAATTCACCCGGATGGGATGTCAATTTTCCTGGGTACACGGAAAGTTCAAAGTACAGTGCATGGAATCCCGATTTCTCGAACCTCCAAGGAAACGAAAATTGGTTCGAGAAATTGGGAGTTCGAAGTATCGGGGGTAAAATTACAGTGAAACAAACCCAAGGGAAAACTATTTTTGGTTCGAGTTATCGGGTTTTTGAAAAATAGAGGGCTCGAGAAATCTGGATTCAACTGTATGTATTTTCACACTTAGCATGGCTCATTTCGAGATTCGCGATGTTGTGTTGTGTTTGTGGACCTTGCATGGTTCAAACAACCGAAGGACCTCTGTTTTGGTCGTCCACTTTTCAGGGCGGGGGGCTCCCTGGTGAATTTTTGTCCTGACCTGGTGGAGTTCTTATCAAATTCCAGGCGATCACCCAGGCCTGTTACAGAGGGTTGTGTACAACACACATTTTTCAAGGGCTGTTTCCTGATTGTAGTAAGTCATGTTTCTATGCTGCGTTTATACAGCATTAAATTGAATTTACCAAGCTACGACGACAAACTAGTTAATGTCATTCTTTGCAGGATTTAGTTGATTATCAGATAATTATTTACTTGAACTATTTAACTTGTCAAAGGACAAATCCAGTAGTGAATAACACACTGCATAATGTTACTTTGAGCAACAAACACTTGCGATACTCCTTTGCAGTGACACTTGTACACGATCGTGTTTGTCCTCGGGTCAACTTTTCCATCCCTGAAAACGTACGCTGCAGCATTCTCTGTCGAACACGTGGCACCAACAATCTTCATGCCCTGAAAACAAAGTACGATACACCAATGAGAAGTAAATTTTATATGTTATCAGGCACGAGGGAATATATATCAACCTAGGTCTTGACAGTATATATTACGTACGGAGCGAGATCCGTACTACAGAAAAGACAGAGGGTCCCTCGGCCTTGTTCTGTCCCGAGAAAGTCTGCATAGTCAATACGAGATGTATTACACGAATTGTGATTGAAAAAGAGCTGTGGAAATTAAGCCATAACAATGTAAGAAACTTTACCCGGTCCGATACTTTGAAAATATCGGACCGGCAACAAAGCATTCTGATTGGCCGATTTTAGTTATTGGCCCTCTTAGCTGTCTTAGTCGTGTAATAATGCCAAATAACATCACCACGGTAATTTATTTTGCCTGGTATTGGGCTTATTTATGGGTGGAGTGGTATCTTTGAAGGGCCTCATCAATAGTACCTCGATGATGTGAGCACCTTGAATTATCATCATTATAATTATTATTATTATTGTAACAAGGGTGGTGACTTGGCTGAAATGGTTTATTTTACATGGTGTACTCCAACGTACACCATGACGTAGAAGTAAAGTAACAGGATTAACACAACTACTCCAAAAACACCTTAACAAATATACCAGTCGATACCAGCCTTCTACAACATTGTGATCCACACCAGCCGGTCGCAACACAAGGACAGGAACCTTGATAAATATTGTTGACAACCAGCCGGCTATGGCGAGCTTTTTGACGCGGTTTGCTATAACAATTACCTTGAAGTCCTTCTACTTTCCTATGGCTACGCACCTCCCAAGCAATTACATTTAAATGATATAGAGAACATATGCCAAGAAAATCACCAAAGCAAATATAGATCGAATCTAAGGTTCAAATATGCGCAAAAGAAATTTAACACAATATCAATACATCAACATGCAACAGCGACAGACAAAAGCATGCATACAGCGCCAGTAAGAAGATCCGTAACACTGAGCCATACTCAGGGACAGAAGAGTGGTCGATTACTTTTGCATCTCTTTCGTTTTCTTCATATATAGTAATGTAACTAACGTGTTCGTAAGAATGATACAAGAACATGTACAATGCATCGGATGACGAGTAAATTCCAGGCAAAAGTGGTATCGTGTAAAGTTTGGTGTTTCTGGGCAATAAAACACTGTTTTTTCAATGCTGGTAGAGTTGCTGGTTGATTTTGTAGTTCGTCTTGTGTGATCGTCCGGGTGACTGTAGTCCTGAAAAGGACTGTTGTTGGTGACTGACGTTTCGACAACCTGTGCTGAAGTCATCTTCAGAGTCAAGTGAAATGTGCTAGTCAGTCGATGTTGTTATATATCTGGTCCTCGTAACTGATTGGTCAGTTTATCCGTGATGTTATTGGCTGTAAAGACTCGTGTAAAGTCCGTTGACTGTGATTGATTTTGTGTCGTTAAGTCAATGTTCAATGATATCGCGGGTAAAACTCTTTAGATTACAGAAGAAGCGGCCGCCTTTGGTGATTTTATAATGTTCACTGAGTTGTCTCTCGTCAACTGTCTCTGTTACCCACATGTTCGTTTTATAGAAACTGAACAAAACGCCTTCCTCAGTGTTGCCTGATGCTATATTCAAAGCTAAGATCATCAGTTTAAAACAAGGTTATCCAGTGAATGCCTTCCTTTAAAATTTCTATAATAAATATATTCCTGACATAATAATTTCTCCTTTTAGTTCTAAGTTGCTTATTCCTCGCATTCGAGAAAGCGAAAACAATAATTGTGCGCTTTTTCAATGGGTTGTCGTCTTACACAAAAAGAAAAATTCAAGCGAGAGAAAATGTGGACATATACAACATGTCCTGATGAGAACCCTGAGAGGTTGAAAGTTCTTGACATTAGTAACTTTTTCACGCTCCAAACTGTTGAAAACTATATAAATCTAGAAGAAAACAACAAAGGCCGCTTCCTTTGTCTTCTAACGAGTTCTACCCATGACACCGACGCAGAATCAGCCAGTAACTCTTCCAGCAATATTAGGTGAGTTTGTTATCGCCCAGAAACACCAAACCTCACATGGGACTTACTCGTCATTCAATGCATTGCTAGTGCTCGGAGTGAAGTTCGCGAAGAAATTCAAGTTCGTCCAGGAGAATTCGCAAGCGTCGCGGGTTCTCAGCGGGGTCTAAGCGCTCGGAGTGAAGTTCGCGGAGATCTTGAAGTTCGTCCAGAAGATTGCGTAAGCGTTGCGGGCTGCGCAGTCGAAGTAGTTCGACCATCAAGAAGGTCAAGGCAAGGTAATCCCTCGCACGCCTGAAATTGTACCAATTGAAAGAGAAGCAAGAAATGTTGAGACAGGGGAAGAAATGAAATTACAGCGACAAGTCCTTGAGGCAAACTACGAATTAGCCTGCAAAACAGGCGTATTTTGGGCGAGCGAGCGCTGAATATTCCATCGAGTGTTTATAAGTCGCCATCTTGGACTAGGAAAACATTGGAGGCTTGGGGCGAGTGCAAAAGAACGACGGAGGGAGCCAGGCAGAAAGGCCCCCTTCCTTGCCCTCTTTCACTCGCCCCAACTCCCCACGTTTTGCGAATCCAAGATGGTGGCTAAACACTCGAAGGAGATAAACAATCGCAATCCCACAAACCGCCTACATTGCAGGCTAAATACGAATTGGAACAGGCCGAACTTCAAGTAAGATTTCTCGAAGAAGAAAATCCCGCCCTCACTCATGAAATTCCAAGAATTTTGAATAAACCTGGTCCGTTCACTGGAGTATTTGATCCCAGAGTTGATGGCGTTAATGCTCATGCTGTGTCAAAGCCCAAAGATGCTAACGAGGAGATCTTCAGAGGGCAATCTAAGTTTTAAAAACCCAAATGCAAGAGAGTTCACACAAGCTTCAATAAAACCTGACAGCGATCTCTCTTGCGGCGAATCTGGAGACAGCGCCTTTGCGATGGTCGAGGACATGCCAGGAAAACTGGGATCGACGATAAGACAAGGGTTCGCCTTACCTAAACCGGACCTTTCTGCATTCGATGGTTAAACCCCCTTGAATATTGGAGTTTTATTCGAACATTTGAAAACAGTATCGAACGAAACGCAGCAAACGAAAGCGAGAAGCTCACGTATCTTCTACAGTATACGACCGGCGAGGCGAAGGCGATGGTCGAAGACTCGAGAAGACATGCTAGGAAGCATTGAGTGCTGCATTAAGCAGCATTAAGTGCTGCACGGTCATGGATTCTTCAAAGGGATATTAGGCTGCAAGGAAATTGCTGAAGGAATTACAATTACGTTTACAATTGCCGCAAACACGTTAGCAAGGGAAGGTTCTTATTATAATTATATATTGCTTTTATAATTGTTGGAGGGAATTTTGCTTCGAGACAAAGATTGGTCTTACATTCGGATGTGTTTTTACGAATATCATGCGGTGATATGTTTGTATGTTTGAATCGGAGATTTTTGTTATAGTTAGAGTGACTTGGCCGCTGATTTTTGCTGATTCTTAGCATAACATCATAGATGGATTTTCATTTTCCAAGAGTATTACGTTGTTTACCAGGAAATGAATAATTCAATATCGCGGGAAAGTTGTCCATAAAAGATCTTCGCCAGTAAAACTACTGTTATTCAAAGACGGTCAACAAGAGATACACGCTCCTAATGCATGATCAGACACTTCTTTCGTAGTCGCTAAAATTGCTCACCTGATGATCATCTTCTCGCAAAATAACCACAGAATTAGCTGATGCTCCCGCCGTCTGCGCAGCCTCTTTTTTGTTCTTGTACTGGCAGAGTGTCAGATTCCCGGCTCCAGGCCTACCCGGTGGTCCAGGAAGGCCTGGTGCCCCTGCACCACCACCACTTGAAGACGCGTTGTATCCAGGCGGGCCCATTGGTCCTTGATTCCCAGCGGGACCCGATGGGCCTTGATTCCCAGGGGGCCCCGATGGGCCTTGATTCCCAGGGAGCCCCGATGGGCCTTGAGAACCGTTTAAGCCTCTAGGACCCATTGGACCTTCAGGTCCTTTTGTACCATTGAGCCCCATGGGACCTGGGGCTCCCTGAGAGCCAGGTAGACCAATAACCCCCTGGGGCCTGGAAGTCCCGGTGGACCTGCGCACTGACCGCGACTTGATTCCTGCGAAACACAGAAGAGAGGAATGGATTGGTTTGCAATAAGTCGAATACTTTTCTAATCACGAAAGCTGGAACCAAAGACAGGAGCATTACAAGCTATGATTTAGCTCGAAAATAAGAGCTATGGAATCCACGCTGAATTTTTCCAACCTCGTTCCCAGGGTCTACTCCGCTTTCAAAATGGCGGCTGGGCGCGGAGAAGACCCTGGGACACGCTGGTGAAATACTCCACGAATCGTGGAGTATTTTGTCATGTGACACACGATCGATCGTCTTCGCTACACTTGACTAACGGTTCTAGGATCAAATATCATCATATTTGATCCTAGAACCATCTTGAAAGCGGAGTAGACCCTGGGAACGAGGTTGGAATTTTTCTCGGTAGCGAGACATTTGTACATGGAGATCCTTCACGGTACGTTCTCGAGCAGGTCTGAAATCAAGTTAAAAATTATTTGGATGAAAATATATCGCGGACGTTATTTTCCTTTACCTGTTTCAGTTAAATTTGCTATTGCCTTCTTTTGCGTCTTTAGTTCAGTCCTAAGTTCGTCAAGTTGGTAGCGAGTGAGGTTCAAGGCTTCCTCCAGCTCTGAAATCTTTATTTTCATCTCTTGGAGTGACACCCTTTCTACGCATCTGGTCGATCCACTACTTGTAGTTTCTAAAGAAAGTATTGTGCAAATATCTAGTATCGTTTGGTTACAACTGCTTTCTCCTTCACTAACAGTTCATTATCTTTGCTACCGTTCAGTAAAGATAAAAAGAATAAACAGAATAGAACTAATTTCCCAAAGAAGAGAAATTTGACGTTGTTTTAGTAAAACCAATATGGCCGACGTGACATCACATGAAACGTAAAATAAATGTGAGACTTTTAGGCTTTTGAACCCTTCAGTTACACTTGTAATTCCCAAATTTCTCGTACGTACTCAAAACAAGTTTCAAATTCTGAATGACAGCATGAGCTATAGGAGACGTGGGTTTTGACTAAATAAAAGCAAACTACTTACAAAGAACTGAGTAGTCCTTTGGGCATCTCAATCGTCTATACATTGGGTATTTGAGGCGTAAAACCACAGCTTTGTATCCATTGATCGTTTCGTTACGATACTTTGGTAACCAAGCTTTTATTGAACTCGGAAGCCCGGATGCTAAGCTAATTTGCATTTGTGGTTCACGCTAGTGATTATTACCGTTAGTCAAAAATGCAAATTAGACCAAAAATGCAAATTAGCATCCGGGCCTCCGAGTTCAATAAAAGCTTGGTTACCAAAGTATCGTAACGAACAGTAAAGAAACACGATCGATGGATACGAAGCTCCCGGACAAAGCTGTGGTTTTTACGCCTCAAATACCCAATGAATAGTCGGCTGAGATGGCAATTACAATTCTTTCTCGAAATATTGCTTCCATGCGAGTTTCCGTACGAGATTACTACATGTCTTCTCTGCACGCATAGTGCTGGTTTCATTCGTGTGTTTGTTCATTTGTAGTTTCCGGGTCATGTGTCCGTGCGTACCCGGGCGTGCGTCCGAGAAGAGATTAATTTCCTCTTTTGAGGCTGTGCTGTGGCCATTTACGTTAAATTTGTTATCGCGGACCGTGTGGTGTGTAGCTATATCGGTAATCATTATAAACATAAAATCCTGTCAGTGTTTTTTACCAAAGTATTTGGTTCATATACTTATCAATTCAGCGAAAGAAGGAAGACAGAGGAACGAGGGAATCAGAGAGAGTAAAAACGGCGATGTTCGAAAAAAAAAATGAAAAAATGGAACATATTATTATTTGTTTGAACAATGTATAGTAATAAAAAGAAAATAAATATAAATAAATATAAGCAACAAGCAACAGCAATAACGAAATGGATGTCTTGAAAATGTCATTCCTGGGCCAAAACGTCGTCATCTGTTATTGATTTTTTCGTTTGATGGCTTTTCGTGATTAAAACCCAAGGTTAAAAATCTGATTGAGCTAAGAGAGTGTTGAAAGAACGGAAAGACAGCGAGAGTAACAAATCAAAATTCACCCAAACTCGGGTAGTTTTAAAAGTTTATCGGATGCTCATGCTAGCGAAATTAGCCAAAAAAATACTTTCTGCTACAAAAGCACGTTTCTGTCGAATGGCTGTCCGCGAACACGAAAAAGAAAAATAATTGCGTGTATACAAAAGTTCGCAGTGACCATTCTCGAGATCTATGAAAAGAACATGGCCTCCTCCGCTTCCGCTGTATTTAACCTTTAATTGGTAAGTCTGATCAAAAGCTGATTTCCTCTTGTAACATCCACACATTGTGAAGACCAAAGCATGTAGTCGGCAGGAATAAAGAAAATCATCAATTAGGTGATATACTAAATTCTCAGAGCAAACATTGAAAGAAGAATTAACATGTTGGGCTTATGACTAGAAAGGCGGGTTATAAAACTAGTTGACAGCTTTTTCCGGTCCTGATGCCATCTAGTAAACTATCTAGTAAACTAATCTAGTCAACTAATTTATATTAGTCAACTAATTTAATCAACTAATTTTAGTCGCAAGTGATCAGAAGGGTACAAAAAATTATAGATCATTCTTTAGGATGACCTGAATACAGAGCGACTATTACCGGCCATAAACAGTGTGCGTGCGTTACCTTGCGTGTTATACTTACTTGGTGAGGAAGTGGGTTGATGCAAACTCAAGGTGTTTCCCGATATCAGCATCATCACAGTCAAAGCTAGGCTGGCTGCAGCTGTTAGGAAGACTATCAACAGAAGCACAGTCATCAAATACATCATGCGACGGAATAGGTCCATTTGTTGTTGCGTTGCCTGTGTTATGGTGTCCAGTGTATCGTACACGGCCTCTCGGGGGTCCCTTCGGGCGGGTAGCTTCCTATCCTGTGGAAGAGCTTTGCTGTTGTTCGCGATAACTTCGTAAACTCCCCCATCGTAACTCATGTCGATTTGACGAATCTCCACCATTTTCTCCGCGTCGAGTTGTCCTCCGTTATTCGATGTGGACTTTGGTTTCGTTTGGTTTATTGCCTTTCCGGTTGTTTGTTGTCAATGTCTCTATCACTCTTGGAAAGGGGATTTCTATTAACGCTGCTCATTTCGTAGCGAGGATTTTCTTGAATTTTCACTGGTCGTTCCATAGTATCCACATTAAATGTGTCAACGTTTATGGAGTTTTGCAGTATACAGTCCCTCTGAGGTTTACTGTAAATCAGTGAAACTGCCGCGTTCGGACCCACGTAGAGACTGCTTGATCTTTTGACCCACGATTCAGTTTCTGAAGTAGCTTGAAGTGTAAAAAGAAGTTACGCAGACTCCGTACTCACGCCTAAAAAAATGTTTAAAAAGCATGCAATGGTCGTGTTTAGTTTATAGACAAAAATAACGGTCGAGCGAACCACAGCTATTGCAATAATGAGCCATTACCAATGTGATTTCAAGGTTAATGGTGTGTTTTTTAGACTTCGATAAATATTGTTTTCTTGATGTTTTATTTGCTATTTGAGCCTTGATCCAATCTCAAGTCTTTCAAAACCCGTTTGTAATTTGTTATCGAAAGGTCCGAAAGATCCGTATCTAATTTCTCCTTGACATATCAATACATTGCCAAGCAGATATGTAGCGAGCTCAAAGAAAATCATAATTGTCGTGATGAAGCAGCGAATTCTCATAACCGGATTTAAAAGAAATGTATGTGAATCAGTGCGGTGGATTAATATCTTGATCAGCCAAGAGACGGGATCGTTTAGGCCCCAAACCATGAAGTGATATTACATCAGCGAAGGACCTTGAATGAAGCATTCAGCTCAATCAACTAATACCCGTAAAATCACGTGTAATGCGATGATATTGGACTTTGACCTCTTTCCTTTAGGAATTGAGAAGAAAAGGAGGCCTTGTGTATAGTTTTAAATGGAAGAGATGCTCAGGTCATCAGGAAATCGCCGTCTGTTATCACGTTTCACTAACGTTACCTTTTGGACCATAACGGGTGGCAAGTTAATGAAAATAAATACCTAAAGGAAACCGCGAAATTTCCGTGATAACATAAACATGCGGTTAGGATTCTTGAAATTGAACGTAAATAAATGGTCATAAATACTATAGAGTGCTACTACGCTCTACAGCTTTTATAACGAACGCAGTTTAAAGCTTACTCTGTCAGAGAAAAGAAGGCAGACTCTCATCATGAATGCCTTGCTCGACTTTGCACGAGGTCTTAGTAACCGCGCCAGTTATCTTGCTTATTCATGACAACAAAATGGCGTCGAAATCACTGAGGTGGTCCACCGAGACATCCTACTCAAAACACGTCATTAGCTGGCATATAATTCCCCACCCTAGTCCATATGGCACGCGCCTTGGGGTTAAAGTAAAATCGTTGTTGTCTTTTCAGCTAAATACCGACAACACATTTTCCTAGAAATCAAGTTCGCAATTCACAATGCGTGATTCTCTTTTATGACGTACCATATTACTAGCATGAATTTGCCAATTTCTCTTCTTCTTTTTTCTTTTCTTTTTTTCAAATTAATTTGTTTTACTGAACCAATAATAGCCAAGTGTACACATCTGCATGTTATCACAACATTTGCGGCTTATAGCTCCAGAAACATCCTGTCGCTGCTACTATTTGTTGACATAGTTCCACACGGATTTGTCGGCGTACACTTCAACAATCCACTCGAATTCCTAATGGCTGACGAAAATACGGATGTAGATACGCACTTCGTAAACGGCTATGCCTAAACAAGTAAACCACAAGTAACTAGATCTCGCGAGTGAAAGAGAGTGTATACATTTTGTCTGGAATCGTGTGGGCAAAACAAAACCTAGACGGCATGAAGTCAGTTTTTCCCCCTTAGTCACAGAATGATCTAAAATCTCTAATACATCTTTTAAAAATAGAGCAAGACACGGTATCTTTTACCTATAGCTATGTTAAAACGGGTAATAGATTGCAAAACAATTCCTTCTTTTGCATGGAATACAGTATGCCTGGGGTGCAAACATGGCGTGAATGACAGTGTATGTCAACCTCGTTCCCAGGGTCTCTCTTCCCCCACCTGCCGGCCAGAGCGAGAGAGAATCGAAGGGGCGTATGTATGTATGGCAAAAACGGAATTTCATGTATCAAATAGTTTCCTCTGCTGTCGTTGTTTGTTTCGTCGCGCAACGCTCACTGCGTGACGACAAAAATAACGTCTATTTGATATGTAGTCTTCTTTGCAGCCGCTAAATCTTACAAAAGAAACATCGCTCCATTTTAATAATAATAATAATAATAATAATAGTAGTCACTAAAAAATGGCTGAACCTTAAAAATAGCTGCACACGAACTTCAAATAAAAAGACTTGATCAAATGTCAGCTTTTTTTAAATGACGTATTCCAACCGGACGTATTCCATGACGTTAAAACCGTTGGAATGCGTCATGTTGCTTAGCAACGTCCCCGTCAAAACCCACGGGCTCAGAAACCCGCGAGCCTAGTGGTTTCTCCTGGAGAATGAGTAGAGAAACTCAGCGAGGAATACCTTGAACACGTTAAGGATGGTTTTCACTAGCGGCATAAACTTAAGCTCAAGGAGAACGAACAAGTTTGTTTTTCTTACGCTTATGCTTATGCCGCGGTAATTCCTGGTGAGGACAACATGAAGAACAAGTGTGTTCGTTCTTCTTATGCCTGTCTTTATGGTTATGCTGATGTCGCTACTGTCTTCACACTAGCTTATGCTTACGGCTTGTATTTATGCTTATGTGGCTAGTGGAAACCAACCTTTACAATGGATATATTGGAAGACAACATATTTCAGCAAGTGTCAAGATTTGTGCATTTGATTCAGATTGTAAACCAAATTTGATGTTTTGTTTTTGTTTTATTCTCTCTACATGCTGAAACAAGTTAAAAACAAAGTATAAAAGTAAAGGTTTCGTATCGTATCGTATCGTATCGTAAAGGTGCATGATATTATTGTTAACTTTAGTTTAATATAATGTAAAAAAAAATACAATATCCTTGCAGGATACAATAACAGCTCTAACAGTAGTCAAATCCTATAAAAAATCATCCAAGTCTACATGATATCACTTCTTTTGTCACTGGTGTAAAAGCAAACAATGCCGGTAAACATGAGTAAACAATCTAATAATTTAAACGCGATTACTTTTAATAAGCTATATGTTTATTGCAAGTTCTACTCTCTCTCTTTCGTTCCCAGTCCTTTCATGCAAATCTATTCGCGGCGGAACATGGAGCCCGCGCAGGTCCCCGCTAAACACACACATGTCAGTACGAGTCCGAATATGATATAATAGGAGTTAGTGACCCAAAATGCAAACAGGTACAGTGTTTTGTGACAGTAGTCAGGGCTCTCAGGGTCGGTGTAGTTCGGCTCGTAGTTTTTGTAAATCCACACGTTTCCACAGATGAACCACGCAAAGAGAAAAAATTGTACGACAATCTGTAGTGGATTTACACTCTGCTCTTCCTGGTTTCCGCGCTGTTTATATGTTATACCACAAGTACAGCAGTTGCTGAAGAGTGCAGCTGATCCAGCCACGATCAAGTAGATCGGGATCATATCTTCCACCGGGCACTCATCTTTATACTTAGCACCTTTAAAGACACAATCCAACAAGTTAAAGGTTAAAGGTCAGGCTGCTTTGAGCGATTTTGTTATGCTACGCCACGCTATTTTAAGTGGTTGTATCATGCTAGGTCACTATATTTTAAGTCGATGTTATCATAATAATAATCCTTCTACTAAGGGACTGTGCAATAATTATCAGGAGGGGGGGGGGGGGTTGGAAAATAGGCTTCATCTAGGTAAATATTAGGAAATACCCCCCTCCCTCCTAAAAGAGTGAATCTAGTTATTGCCCCCCCACTCTAATCAGTCAGAAATTATGTACGACCCCCCCCCCCCCCCCCCCTCGAAGTATACACACACCTTTATACCTTTGTACCCTGCATTTTCTCTACACGCACCTGTGGATTAAAATCTTATAACAGAAACAAGATTTTTCGGTCCCCACCTTATAAATAGGTATGGAATCGCCAATATAATATGTACTTGAAATAAATCCCCCCTCTCTTGAGTGACTTATTTTGAGCCCCCTATCCTTGCTTTGATTTTACTTTATGCCTCCCCCCTCTGGTTTTACACCCCCCCCCCCCCCCCCCCCCTCCCTCCTGGTAATTATTGCACAGGCCAGGCTAAGTTATACTGTTGGCTTGCTATGGTAAACAAGAGAGGATGATCTAAGAGAAGGATTCCTCGTGCCTGATGATATTTGTTTGAAATCTATTAATAGTTTCGCCCCATGCTGTGAAAGTTATTTTTATTTCTTTCAGATCGAGGTTCCGACATCACGTTACTCGAACCGACCGATAAGGTAGCGCTCTTAAAATAGCTCAGCTATGGACTGAAAGTTAAAAATAGACTTAGAAAAATTATCATTGGAAGAGACCCATGCATGGGGGAATTCTTCTCTTAGATCAGTCTCTCTGGATCTCTCTTATGGTAATCTATAATGTCAGGAAGATGATCTTGTTCACCAATGATTGGACATTATTCGTTTGATCGATACCATTATTTTGATAGCAACTGATATAGGGTGGTAGTACCGATCTATCAAAGCGGATATAAAACTTTACCAGCCATCTTAAATGCAACTACAATGAAATGTTTACGAGCTTGTCATGTAAACTTACCAATAACTATCATGGCTATCTGGAGAGGAAAAGTCGCCAAACACATGATGACGATGGCTGTCACAACTATAAAAGAAAATGAGAGTGTAAATGAACATTTTACAGTCAGAGAGTCGAACGGTCTACGAGAGATAAAATGGAAAAAATGGGAAACTTACGTGTTAAAAGAAAAACCAAGCCATGTGCCTTTAAACCTTCCATGTGAATATTTTGCTTCTTCTGTTTGTTACAAACGAATGTTTAGTTGTCAACCGCCTGCAAACAATAACATTTTATGATAAATTTTGAACAAAATAAACAAGTCTTACTAAATTTCGTAAATAAACTGCTATTTTATGTAGAATAAACATTTAATAATAATAATAAATTGTTTAATGATTAAGAGAAGATTTCCACAATTATCAGACAAAATCGAATTTCCGCGGCAAAGCTTAAAACTCAAATTCGCTATCCTTTTGCATGTAGGTAGTCCTTAGTGAGAACACAAACGCTATGTAGTTTTTTTCCTGAAATCTTTTTGTATTTCCGAGAAAAACCGAATTTTCGATGTCACCTCCAGACTCGATTCAGCGAGTCCAAACTGGGTTGAAAATCGACCATTTTCACTCGGCGCTCCTGACGAAACTATCCGCCCTATAGAAAATTTAATACTACCAACGTATTGCATGACTTTTCATTGTCTAGAGAACACAATTTCAGAAGTATAGGATTTTTCTAATTATTGAACGGTACACAAAACCAGAGTATCCTCCAATGTTATGATAGTCAGTTGGTCAAAAGAATTGCCATTTAACCATGTGCCATATCTCAGAATCCCATAAAATTAAGGATTTAAACTGTGGAAAGAAAGATCTTCCAATATATATAAAGTTTAGTTTGGGCAAATGATTTCCCACTTCTCAAAAAATTCTTCAAAATAGTACACAAAAGGCGTGAAATCACGCCAGTTGTCGAATGCGTGACCAAACGTAAACTACCGTACGTGTGAATAAAATTACTTCAATTCGAAATACCAGCATTACCTAAGTATTAAACGACGTAAATATGCTCACCTTTGCTCGGTTATGATATCCTGACCGTTGTAGAATGTTTTCTTTTTCTTGACAATTTTTCCAATGCGTTCTGACCCGGGCATACGACACATACGCACCCATCGGATCAACACAACGAATTTCCTCTTACATATCATATGTGTATATTCAATTTGTGCTGCTTGTGTTCTTCGATATCTAGTACCGCTAAAACCACAGCCACAAGCCACCTCCGGCTTCGAGTATCCGGTTTGAAGGTTTGAAAGTTCTCCATGTCGTTACTCGTTTCGAGCTTGTTGAAAAGATGCGTATTTGCATATTGACTGAATGCATGCGTGACCACATTTTTTGTACGTGGGGGTGGGAGCAGGAAACACGTGTCGCGCCTCTCACCCTACCGCGAAAATCGAGTAATATAAAGTAATATCCACCCATAAAGGCCGATAAAAAATACTAAACTAATAATCAAAATGTCTATGGACCCACAATATCACTACTGGGCTTACCAGTAATAAATTGTGTCCTAGCCAATAAAGTTAATTTATTTTATAGTTGGTGGTCAGTTATAGTGCGACGCGCCAACAAACCACCCAACAAACTTTTTTACAAGAATCCTCTCGTAATATTATAACTTTTGTTGATAAATACAATGTGACAAGTTTCCATTTGATCGTGTTCAACTTTGCAAGGAGGCATGTCCGTCAAACAAATTATAATATTATGAGAGGACACTTGTAAAAAAGTTTGTTGGGTTGGCTACTGTAAATTCGAGCCGTTTGTCAGTAACATAATTCAAAGAAAAAAATATATGTGAACAGAAGCTCTGCTCTACAAAAAAGCTGTTTTAAAACGGAGGGCCCGCGTATTAGAACTGAGAACGTTAAATGAAACTTTTTAAAAAAGGCATCGCCCGACACTGTTTTACTAACCGACAAGGAACAGACATTCCATTGACATGAACGTCCATGTTTTCGCCAATAGTTCAACGCCATCATCTGAAATGAACTCCACGTCGATCGGGTGATTCATATATATTTTCCGTGGGAAAAAACCTCGTTACTTTATTTGGTAAACATTTCGTTAATTTAATTTTGTAAATCGAGTTAATAGTCTCATGCAGAAAAAATGAACATCATAATTAATGTATTATCAATATAACCGAGGAGGTAACCAAAACATAAGTTTTTACCTTTGTGTTTCGTACGAAAACAAATACTTTGATCGCTAAACGTTTTTTTTTTTTGCCTCCGACAAAGCGCAAAGTTTTAAATAGCTTACACAGTAATCCGATCCTCGACATGCCAACAAAAAGTTGTCACGTCACGCTTGTGCCGGCCAATATGCAAATTACCCGCTTTCGGTTTTTTATTAACGGATACTCGAAGTGGCTTATAATTAATGACTGTCGTTTTTTGGTGGATACTGCCTGGAAGCTGGCTAAACAATTCTATTGAAAAACCTGAGTAGCACAAATATACATGTGCACAGGAACTTGATAGTATACTATTGAGCCGTTTTGCGTTCATCTTCAAATTCGGATGCGTACTCGTCACTCAAACCTCAAGGAAACGCCATTGAACAAATGTCAGGAAAGAAACATTCTGTAACAATCAGATATTACAACCGAGGCAAAGGTGAGCATATTTACGTCGTTTAATACTTAGGTAATGCTGGTATTTCGAATTGAAGTAATTTTATTCACACGTACGGTAGTTTACGTTTTGGGTCACGCATTCGACAACTGGCGTGATTTCACGCCTTTTTGTGTACTATTTTGAAGAATTTTTTTGAGAAGTGGGAAATCATTTGCCCAAACTAAACTTTATATATATTGGAAGATCTTTCTTTCCACAGTTTAAATCCTTAATTTTATGGGATTCTGAGATATGGCACATGGTTAAAATGGCAATTCTTTTGACCAACTGACTATCATAACATTGGAGGATACTCTGGTTTTGTGTACCGTTCAATAATTAGAAAAATCCTATACTTCTGAAATTGTGTTCTCTAGACAATGAAAAGTCATGCAATACGTTGGTAGTATTAAATTTTCTATAGGGTGGATAGTTTCGTCAGGAGCGCCGAGTGAAAATGGTCGATTTTCAACCCAGTTTTGGACTCGCTGAATCGAGTCTGGAGGTGACATCGAAAATTCGGTTTTTCTCGGAAATATAGAAATATTTCAAGAAAAAAACTACATAGCGTTTGTACTCTTACTATGGACTACCTGTATGCAAAAGGATAGCGAATTCTATTTTTTCAGCTTTGCCGCACTATGTCTTATTTTAGTAGAAATACTCTCTTAAAAACAGTTAAGACGTAGTTTGTAATCACTTTTGTGTGTGTGAGGTTTATTCACATGTTATATACAGGTTCTAAATGATGTATCTCCAGCATCAGAATTGTTTTCTTTCATTTTCAACCTCAAATTTGTTCATGGTACCGATACAATGCAAATCTAAAAGTAGTACATAAATTTAAAAATAGTACTTAAAATAAATGTAAAAATAATTCATAAATATAAAAATAGTAACATACGAGTCTTTTATTGTATGGTCACGTTTTCGTGATTCGGTTTGACTTAACATTTGGCTCATCGGGACGTAATCTCGGCAAACGATTACATCAGTGTAACTCGTGCAAACAAAAACGAATCCATTCTATTGTGAAATTAACCGATGATTGCTTACTGGTGTGTCTTAGGCCCAGTTCAGACGCCGTACTTCACATGAGCCGAATCGAATTCGAATTTAGGCCGACCTAAATTAATTTAGACTGGCTGAATTGATTCAAACGCCGAGCTTAATTCAGTCGAACTTAATTTAATAGAGGAAAATTGCTGTTGAAAAATACATTATAATAATTCATGCATTTGTTTCGGCTCATGTGAAGTTCGGCGTCTGAATCAAAGCCGGTCCACAGCCGTTATTCTCGGCTGAGCCAGGCGAGAAGAACGGCTGAGCCGATCCGAATTTATTCAGCCGTTCCGAATTGATTCAGACGCCGTATATACTAGCCTGCGTCGCAGACGGACTTGACCTCCGGTAATGTCCGTCTGCGAATTAGTGCACAAATCCTTGTTCTAGACCCCCAACGACGTAACGAAATACCGGAAGGCCTTTCGAAATCCCCTTTATTCTGATTGGCTATGGTAAAAGGGGTGACAGGCCTGTTCGAAGTTCGTGACATTTGCCGTTCTCTATTGAATTCGGTCTTCTGACCTACTTTGCCCTTCAAGAGTGTTTTTCTAACGTACGGGCAAGATTTGTTGTATTATGAGGAGGATTTTGAAGTAGAATAGCTATAGAGCCATCGACTGTGTTCACTCTAGCAAATTTTAAGAGGTCACGTTTGGTCTCCTGTCGGGCAAACATATATTTACAACGCGTTAGTTTAGACAACAAACACTCGGCAAACCGAACAAGGTAGTTCCCATTTAAAACCAGCTGAATAGTTTCTGGGTCTTCCAAGTCCGTGATAGCATGCAATCGCCAGTATTACCCATATTGTTGAAATATATAAACTTGGTCCTACATCAGCGATCGTAAAGGTGAAATCACAACAATAACATTCGATCATATATCAGCGACTGCGACAATCGGGAGACACTGAAAGATCAACGACTTTCCAAACCTGTGGATAAATTGATAAACACGTTTTCCCCTGGAAGAAAGATTTGATCGCTTCTCGTTGTTCTGGGAGTAGCTCCGTTAATTCAATCTGAGCTTTCTCTAACCGCTTCGAAAGCTGCATTATATCTTCAGTGATTTTTTAAATACTGTACTATTTTTAGGCTCGCTTTCCGCTAGCTTCCGGTCCTAGCTCGCGTGAAATTCCTTAGCCAATCACAACCAAATCATAGCTAATTGAACAATAGCTTTATGTAAAGGCCAATCACAGACAAGTACTCAGATCCTGGTACGTCGTTGGGGTCTAGAACAAGGATTTGTGCACTAATTCGCAGACGGACATTACCGACGGTCAAGTCCGTCTGCGACGCAGGCTACGTATATACGTACCTCACATGAACTTAATTCATCGAATTCGATTCGGCTCATGTGAAGTACGGCGCCTGAACTGGGCCTTAGGTTTTCTATTTCTATATTTTATTTGTAGAGCGGATGTCTTTATTTTGTTTCAGAACGAAACAATAATATTTTGGTTTTTGGTTGGTTCTATTGTCATTACGGTTTCTATCCAATCAGAGGGGGGGAAAGCCCTGGTCAAACGGTCCCGACATTTTGATACATCATCGATCTTCAAACATTGTTGGGCATTGTTGTGAAATGTTGTGGACTGTTCCACACGGGTTTTCAAATGTTGGACGAAAGGTTGCCTTGAATCAAACTTTATTCCAACATGCCCCAACATTTTGGTCAAACAGTTCCAAAATTTTCAGCCAACGATGTTGGATGATGATGACAATGATGATGTTGACGATGATGATGTTGGATTAAACCGTAATTCTACGAGAAAGCCAAACTGACAAACTTTTACTGAATACGTTTGTCAAACATGATCACTGAACTAAATCGTCACGAGGGCAAAGCCAAGGTACATGTATCAAAGATAAATAATCAATAACTGAAACGCTTCTTAGTAAACCGTAAACAGTACGAATGTAATAGCGCAATACTAAGGATCACGAGCGCGCTCCGCGCTCATCGCGTTTATGAGAGCCTGCTCGCAGGCTACGAATGTAACCGTATCCGTTTCCGTGTGTATTTGTAATGTAAACATTAAATAGGAATGTGTTGGAAAGAGAAAATACTGAGACGCTCAATGAGGATGGGAATCTTCCGTTTTGTTGGCCGCGTTCATACAAAACTTTTGGCACGAAGACTTGTGTCAAGCAACGTTTAAAGGTTACGAAATGAATGTCAATAATATTTGTTCAGTGATGTACAGCCATTTTGTACTTGTAGAGATATTCCCAACCACGTTAACTGAGAAAATTGGTGTTAGTGTAATTTATCAATATGGAGTAGTTGTGCTTCAAAGTGGCATATATGTTTGGCCGGTTAAGTTGCATTAGAAACCTTAGTTTTGTTTGTGTACTGTATAAATACGTTGAGTTTTCGGGAATATAATTTTTGTCTCGAACTTTAATTTTTAGGGCCCGAATCGTTCAATTGCAGCGCAATACGAAAATATGGATTATTACGCCGTTTTGATTAGAAAGTGTGCAGCTTTTGGCGACATACCAACCAGTTGATCTGATTGTTTTGTATCATTTCAAATAATAGCGCATCGAGCCAAAATGACCTTTCTTGTTTTGGTATGAATTCGTTTGCAGTTGCAAAATTAACAGGCTAATCAAAGCAGGACTAATGCTCTTCTATCAACTAAAAAGAAAACAGCTTGGAATTCAATCCATCATTTTGAATAGTTACAGAAACTAAACACCAACTCATAATTTTAACGGTTGCTTGGTATTACAGTAAGTAAGATTTTGCGTGACTCGGCCGGTGGCTAACTTTCAGTTTTCCGATTCAGATCCGCATTCATTACAAAAATATGACTGAGGGACTAGCACTTACCTGAAAGAATGTGAAATCCAAGTTATCAGAGTTCTATACGTGTAGAAATCCGACTATGAATAAACAAAATAAATTGCCTAGCCTTTATATGTGTGGCCTATGTTTTTGCAGAGTCATTCTTAGACACTATTACAATGTCAATAAAATACATAGCAGATTGTAATCAACTAATTGGGGACGCTACATCGTATACCGTGAAACAACTTGGGACTTTCCCGATGAATTAGGCAATGTGCTATTTTTGTAAGTAGGGACTTTTAGGGACATTTCGTTAAAATGGCTGGACTATAACAATAACGCGAAACTCTTTACATAAACACGAACTTTTGTCAACAAGTTATAACTGTTTAGTTTTAGTATCAAAATAAAACATCACATCGCTTTGAAATATACGCCATGCGCTTGTGCAAGACATTAGTTACAAAAAAAAATCATTTCCGAGTTGGGTTCTATCGAGAAAATTGGATGGTTTCTAATACCTTATAATAATGAAAAAATATCGTGATTTTCTTTCGTGCGTGATGTGTTTTCTTGATTCATATAAAAATAACTTTCACAGCAAGGCGAGAGATTGATCGATTTCTTAGATCATTCTCTCTTAACTGGGTAAACAAGGCTAACAAGATTTTCACTATCAGACAGTGAATTATATCACGTGCATAAGTTACGCCACTGGCTGACGTCATCCGTGAGTATATGTGATACATCTCATAATTTTTAAAACGTGTCCATCCTGTTTTGAAGTTTACTGACGACTGTTTACTTCCTGGCTGTATGAACTCGTACTTGATAAAACTGATGTCTATTTTGTTTTCTGTGTCTATTATTATTATTGACGTTCCAACCGGATATAATAAATAGTGGGTTTTTTAAAATGAAAGAATGACTAAACTAGTTGTTATGGATGAGTTTATAATTTTTCCAATATGGGAAACACTTGGAAATAATGAAAATTTGCTTTTTGAGGAACGCGGCCCATAATATTTGCAAAATGAAGCCATTTTTATTTTCTAAACTAAGTCCCATACGGACACCCAATATTTTTACTTGGTTGCTTTGCTTGACTTATTGGCAATTTCGCCGAATTAAAGTTTTAGCGGTATAGGTTCACCGAAGACGTTTTCCATGGGTGATTCAGACCGGAATAACGTGTTTTCCATTCAATTGACAAGTAACCCTTGTTCTAGTGTGCGTAGCAAACTGGTTTCAAACTGGTTTCAGGCATGACGTTGCGAGAAAAGTTAACTGCATACCTACGACTAGGATTTACAAGAAGCAATTCCGACAAGCGAAGACTCCGGCAAAATGATGCTGGCCCAAAGGAATTGAAGATTGTATCAAAATAGCTCAGTATACCAAGTTATCCTTTGTCACTCGTTAAATGAAGTGTGATCGCGTCTAACATTACCGGAAGATATATTGAAAAACGTTCCGTTACTATATATATGTTGCATTGGCACAAAACATCAGTGTTCGTGATGTTGGCGGTGGAGCCGCGCATCAGAGAATTTTGAAAAAGATGCAAAAACGAGTAAAAGGAACTCAATTTAATGGTCTGAAACAAAACATGTATACGTGGCGTGTGCTTATCAACTGACCAGGCGTATATTCATAATTGTGATTAATTGGGAATATGTAGTTCCGTGTTTTTTGTGAAATAGTTTTCCATGTATTTTAATCAAGCAGTTAAAATTGTTATATCAGTTGGATTGGAATAATACTTCGTAAATTCTCTTTTCAAACCGTTTGAGACACTGAGCAGTACTTAAATGTGGGCACTGTTTTATGCTGTACAAGGTGGCTCTAACTTTTCAATATGTGGATGAAACCCAAGTGCGTGACCATTCAAATGAAAACTATTGCGCAGTGTTATGCTGTACGAGGTGGTTATGGCTTCATGTGGATGAAAGCTGATGAAGCTCGGCCTAATGTGTGACGATTCAAATGACAGCTATTCAGAAATAGTTTTATATCATGCTATTTGTCTTTCAATATTTTGCAAATGTAATTTGAGATCACTTTTTTTGAACTGTCAATTTATAACTGATAGCACTAACCTGTATTGACTATTTTGTGATGCCTCTAAAGGAATTTTAACCAGACTGCACTGCTTATTAGATGTTGTCAGTACAGACCACTAGCGTAAATGAAGATCGTGCATAATAAATTGAATATATAAAGTATATATCGCGGTTTTTGGCGGAAATGCAGAATCGAGAAGTATTTTTACTGCACGTTATTAACAGTGTCAATCATAGCCATCAGACCGCGGAAATTAGCGTGAGGAGTCAAGTACATAAAACCTGTGCTTTAAAATTAAAAAAAAATTTGAATTCATCCATCCAATTGAATCATCATTCAATTTTATCCTTTTAGTCATAATATTATTATATCTCAAGGTACTTGTACTGTATCGTTTTCGGTTCTCTTTACCCTTTCAGACCGGCTATAAAAGACCATAACAATATCAGTTCTCCTTATTAATCCCATACATTTCTTTTAATGTCAGTTTTGAGAATTTGTTTGTACATCAAGACCGCATCCAATAGTTGATTAATTTCTTTATTCTCAAAACATTCAATAAATTCGCATAAATTGAAAGTTTTCTATCAAATTGTTCACTTTTTCGTGCTTGATATGTGCTGTAAACCTATATTTTTGCTCAAAAGTTGCTCAGAAAGGCAAAACTTGCTCGAGGTTGCTAGAACTGCAAAGTTGCTCAAAAAGTGCCGAGCACAATCGGGACAGGCCTAGAATATACCCTTTGCGTTATATTGCCGGGGCTACAAACATGGCGTGAATGACAGTGTATGTATGGAAAAAACGGAATTTGATGTTAAAATATAATTTCGTAGAAAAGCACCCTATCAAATAGTCTCCTCTGCAGCCGTTATTTTTATCGTCACGCAACGCTTTTCCCCAGAAAGCGTTGCGTGACGACAAAAATAGCATCTATTTGATATCGTCTGATCGGTAATCTCCTCCACAACCGCTAAATCTTGCAAAATAAAAATCTCTCCATTTAGGTTGCTAAAAAATGTCTGAGCCTTACGTCATGTTACTTATCAACGTCTCACTCAAAACCCGCGGGCTCAGAAACTCGCGGGCTCAGTGGTTTCTCCGGGAGAATGAGCAGAGAAACTCAGCAAGCAATACCTTGAACACGTGACAATCAGCAAAAGTGTCAAGATTTGTGCATTTGATTCAGATTGTAAACCCTATTTGATTGTTATTCCTACATGCATGAAACAAGTTAAAGACAAGTATAAAAGTAAAAAGGTGATCTAATTGTCAGTTTTAGTTTAGTGTAAAAAAAATACAATTTTGTTGCAGGATGCTAATTACAGTTCTTGACATACAATACTTGTTTTACTTAATTAACTCCTTTACAACACATTACTTACAATACATTACCGTAACACAATGCCTTACATTATCAGATATTACATACATTACAATAATATTATTACATGCATACTATATACTATTTAACAACTATCCATATGAGCCCGCGTTCGATATTTAACAATTATTCCATGAGCCCGCGTTGGATACGAGATGATAGATAGCCAACGAGCGCGTAAAAAAATTGTTTTATTAAAAACTTCAGTAACTTTAGGTGAAAACTTCGGTATTACTTTTTAAACAAGACTATAAATCGACTGAGTGATTTTTCAGTTCGATTAAATGAAGCATGATTTGTATGTAAACGGCGGCAAACGTCTGGCGACCGGCGCTGTCTTCGGTCTGTTCGGTAAACAAGCTGAATGAAAATAGAGCTGCAAGACAGAATTTTCTTCGGATTAATATTCGCTGTTTCTTCTTAAGTTTCGTATATTCTGGAAAATTGTGCAAAACTGAACATTTTTCATTTTACAAGTTGAACTGATGGACAGCTGAACGGGTTGTTTATACGGCGAGCAAATCATGCACGTCTGCAGAATTGTGTTGAGACGAGCGAAACTGAGCCAGTTGAAATCAAGTTCACTGAAGTAAAGAGCAAAGGAAAGAGTCAATATCTACATGGATGGAGAGAAAAAGAGTGACCTTCCAAGATAATTTCACTGTGAAGTGATCCGGCTTCCGATTGTACCATTACCAACGCTTGACGGACTGTGATATTGTTTTCAATGCTTCGTCTCTGATGCATATTTATTGTGCTGATTTTAAAAGCTTAGTAATTTTGAACGAATTTGTGCAGATTTGTATTGGTTTCCGGACTTTCCCGTAAATTGTTTCAAGCTTCCTTTTATAAATAGTGCTCGTTCAGTTGCATTTGTTTTAGAATTTTAGAAAAATTCAGCTCACTTTCTCGCCGATGCGTTCATGGTATAATGGCTAATATCCCATGGCCTCTAAGCCAATCAAAACTCTAGAAATGCATTATCCAATGGTTCAGTTTTTAATAACAGATGATAACATAAAAGCGCGCCTCATTGGTTATAATATAATCTTCGAAAATTGTCGAGCGCGATATTTACCATATTTGGCCACAAAGGGTGTTATGTTATGAGCTACCATCTTTGGCAGAATCCGTGTTATGCCTGATAACATGGGCGCAACGAGTCAATCAGCAGGCCAGAAATGCAATAACAGTGATTGAGTATTTAATAATAATTATGAGCAATACTAATTTACAATTATACATTATTATACATACTAAAAAAACTTACTTTTAAGTTAAAAACCACATACAAAGGAAACTTTATTACAATGTGCACATACATAATACAACCTTACCCAAAAGAGGACACCAATATAATTTACAAATAAAGAACAAAATGCACATAACATGTGTGTTTTCTAACAAAGGCGCATCCTCGGAGACCCAGGGGTAGTTAGTCGGACGAGAAGAAAGTTTATAATCGGCAAAAGTCAGAGCGGCGAAAGTTCGAAGTAGCTGTGAAATAACCCCTGGGTAGCGACTCTTATCGCACTACTTCCAGAAACATTTGAATACACGGTCTCTGATTGGGCAGAACATTTCTGGCATTGTATTTTTCTTCCCAATCGACGAGCTCCATCTATCGCCACTTCCGTGCCTTCTTACACGATAAGAGTCGCTGCCCAGGGGTTATTTCACAGCTACTTCGAACTTTCGCCGCTCCGACTTTTGCCGATTATAAACTTTCTTCGCGCCCGACTAACTTCCCCTGGGTCAGGCGGTGCGACAGCCACATATATTTATATTTATATTTCAATGTTATCTTTAATAAGAGTGATAAAATATCCAAACTGTATTAATTTTTTTACCATCAAGGGAATTAGCGTAGGGAAAATGTTTTCCAATTAAAATACAGTGATTACGGCTAAAACGTACATGACGACAAGTCGTTTAAAAAGCGAACAATGTCCGAAAACAATCTAACAATTTAAACCGGTTCGACTACATGTATGACGGCCGCGCAGATCCCTGCTAAACACACACATGTCAGTACGAGTCCGAATATGATGTAATAAGAATTAATGACCCAAAATGCAAACAGGTACAGTGTTTTGTGACAGTATTCAGGGCTCTCAGGGTCGGTGTAGTTCGGTTCGTAGTTTTCGTAAATCCACAGGTTTCCAAAGACGAACCACACCAAGAGAAAGAGTTGTACGACCATCTGTAGTGGATTTACACTCTGCTCTTCTTGGTCCCCGCCCCCACTACATTTTATACCACAAGTACAGCAGTTGCTGAAGAGTGCAGCTGATCCAGCCACGATCAAGTAAATCGGGATCATATTTTCCACCGGGCACTCATCTTTATATTTAGCACCTTAAAGACAATGGTTAAGGGTTAAAGTTTTAGACGACCATGCAAAGCTATGTCACGCTATTTTAGGTGACCCTGTCAAGCTATGTCACTCTATAGATCGTTTTCACGTGACGCATGAGCTATAGGAAACGTGGGTTTTGACTAAAAAAAAAGCAAATTACTTACAAAGAAGTATTCCTTTGTCTTTAATTGCCATCTCAGCCGACTATACATTCGGTATTAAGGATAAAACCACAGCTTTGTATCCAATTGATCGTCAGTGCTTTCTTTACTTTCGTTACGCTTTGGTAACCAAGCTTTTATTGAACTCGGAGGCCCGGATGCTAAGCTTGGTCTAATTTGAATTTTTGACTAAAGGTAAAAATCACTGGGTAGGAAGACATTTCTGATTAATCGTTCGAAGCTCGTAAGACGGCCGTGTGGCCAACTCCAAATAAGGAAGTTCAGGGTGGGGGGTCTCAAACGAGCGGAAAACCTGGAATCAAAATTTTCTCGGAAGACAGCTCAGTTCGAATTTCGTTGAACTTTTCGAGGTAAGAAATAATTAACACAACTACTTTTAACATCCACTTTTCAACTCATATACTCAAATTTAGCTTATAATCTTGTCCAAAATTAGAACATCCCTTATTTTCTCTCTTCAAACAGCGACTGTGCCGTCTGTGCGATCTTAAGAGGAATTTTCTTCGTAACGATGAGAACTATTGTTGTCGATTCGAATGGACCGAACAGAGAGAACTATTCGTTAAATAAGCCAGCTTTTATGCCTCGATGTCAAACGAATAGCGGCTGAGGAGACAATAAAAGATAAATAACTACTTCATTGTAAGTTATTTGCTTTACTGAGTCAGTCGAAATTTATTTAATAAATTCCTGTTTACATTTTCATGTCGCCATCCCCGTGGTGAAAGTCTTGATTTTGCCGCAGTTTTTCTACTAACTGGGGGACAGAGAGTTTTCGTCGACCTTACCAGCTGTTCACGAATTTGAAAAACAATGCCCATTGTTTTCTCGGCTCTGTGATTGGCCAGAAACCCAAATCTCCTAGCAACGAAAAAGTTCTTCCCACCCAGTAATGTATAGTCGGCTGAGATGGCAATTAAAGACAAAGGACCCACTTCTTTGTAATTATATATATTAAGTAATTTGCTTTTATTTAGTCAAAACCCACGTTTCCTATAGCTCATGCTTCCACCTCCTTCCAGCTACATATTCATTGGGAAAAACCCTCACTCAACAGGCAAATATTTCATGTCAATCTTCCATTGCTGGCTATTTAGTTTTGTTTGTTTATCAGTATTTATTATATGGCAAACTGGTCCACGACGAAAAGGAACATTCTGATTGGTTCCCTGAGCGGTCCGTATTTTGCAATACGGACCGATATTTTGGTCATACGGACCGTATTTTGCAAAATTGTTTTCTATTAAGTAGAAACATGTTTCCTCATGTCTGGCGGACAATTTCGGTTAAAACTTTTCGCAAAGTGGCCTGAAAAATGCAAGACTATGCTTAGCTTTGGCGCGCGCGCGTTAGCCGAGAATGGTTGCATTAATTTATCAGCAAGTTTTTAAAAAAGCCATTATAATAAAAACTTTATTGAACTAGCTTGCTCAGTCCGTATTGGGAAATATTGGTCTCGTTCTTTTTTGCAAGTTTATGGACCTCGCCTTCGGCTCGGTCCATAAACTTGCAAAAAAAGAACTTGACCAATATTTTCCCAATACGGACCTCACGCTAGTTCAATAACATCTATATATTCTCTGTTCTGTTTTTATTTATTTTTGTCACACCATAATTAGTCTTATTTTTTTCTCAGTGCGCGAGCGGGCGGTATCCTGCGAATCCTGCAATCTGATTGGTTCCGGGAGCGGGCGGTATTCTCCTATCTCTGACCACGGTCACGGTAACCGAGGCTTCACGGACCGTTTCAGCAACGCGCGAAGGTAGAAAATTTCGCTTAGCTTTTTAAAACTGCCAGAATGCGTTTAAACACTGTAAGACCAACAAAAACATATTAATCAAGCCAATATTGGTCCCGGGAGCGGGAAAAAGTTGCCCGTGAACCCGGCGGAGTACCCGCGGAATCGTAGCGTAGACGTGCGCTACAAGCGAAAACATTTTAATTCAGCAACGTGTGAAGGTCGATGCGAAGAAGCTTTTTACTGAATTTCTCGCATTATTTGCTCTCTTATCGTTGTCAAGTGAATGGAAACTACGCAGTGGAATTAAAGAGCTTGCATTTCTTCAAAAAGGCGAGTAGTCATTGATTTTAACCGACAGAATTTAGTTTTAGTCAAGTTTGTTGTTCGTTTTTGGAAATCAGTTTCACGTTCAAACTTGCGGGTTTTAAATTACAATTCACCGTGTTTAGACTCAATTCCTTCGTTTTAATTGTTTGCTTTTCGTTTTCTCTGTTTTCCTAAACAAACCTTCCGTTAATTTTCATTCAAGAAATAACTTTGTGGCTACCGGTATTCCCGTTTATAATTCTCGGCACGTATCAATTTATGCCGGCGGCTTTGAAAGAGCTTATGCAGGCGAAGTTTGTCAGGGTTTTCGCATAAAATGAAAACTGCAAATTGCCACCGAATGGCAAAAATCAGATTTAACATGTGAAATAAAATTGTAGTATACGTAAAGACTGTAACTGGGAACAGTTTTGCTCGAAAAATGCTTTTCATGATATTTGTTTACGGCAAGAGTAATGTATGGAAGATTGCCGAAGATTGTCGTAGAATTTGACAGCGGCTTTGAATGGTTTTTGTGAAAATGGAAATAGCTTCTCGTTTCAGCTGCTTTGTGATGAAATGCCGCTCTAGTCTCCATTTCTGTAATTACATATTTGTGGTGTAAAAATTAATCGTCTGCGTTTCTTGTTACTTTGGTTATTTCTTCGGTAGTCTTCTGAGCTACATGTACTAGCGCGCGTGAAAAACAGATTTTGCAAAACAAGCCTGAGATTTCAATATTTCTTTATCAAATTCATTCGAAGTACGAAAAAAATAAAAGGTTATTGGCCGGCCTAGGTCGGTCCGTATTGAGAAAAACTGTGCCCTTGGTCTTGAGCACGGGCACAGTTTTTTCTCAATACGGACCTCCCGGCCGGCCAATAATACCCGCTTTAAGTAATGCTGCGGGCTCAAACATACAATATTGTCACGTAATGCTGCGGACTCTTGTCACGTTTTCAAGATGGCGGCCGTTCGGTGACAAGAAGCGTATAGGTTAACCCATTTACAACGCCGCTTTTGTGTTCGTCGTAGCCATATTTTTTCGGTCAACACAAAGAAAAAATATCGTTTAAGTGATATTCTATATTCTGGAGGTAAATTACTTTAGGTATCAGGTTGTATTTTTATGAAGAAATCTATCACTTATGCATGAGGAGACACAAGACGTTTCAACTGTAAGTTCCTGAATAAAAGGAGATTAAGTTAATGCGGTTACCGAAAGTGTTATAATCTGTCAATACTCTTCTAGCCATGTTGTCATCACTAGTGTTATGCATAGTATCAATTTCCCGGCATTTCTCGCGGCAGAATAAATTATAATATTTCGCGGCGAATTCAGTTGGCGGTAAATGACGAGTTTTACTAGCTAGAGATGTATACATTTCGATCTCGCAATACTCTTCAAGTGGGAGTTTTCGCTTACTATAAGTTAGCATATGGTCATCTCCGTCGATCTACATAAACGACGTGTTCCAGCGAAGTGGAAATACCGTGAATAGAGAGCTGCAGCGACTTGATACCGGGCACCCAGGAAGGAAAGCCTTTGCCTTCCATAATGTTTCCAAATCTTATAGATGGTAGTACGTACTTGTATGAATCCTTCTGTCTTCGGTAAAAAAGGTCAGTTTTGTTTTGTTTTGTAGTGCAAAAGCAATCGTTTCGAATCGTTGAAAGCAAACATTGAAGTGTTGTGTTTCAGTCCAGTCTTTATTCATTGGTTTTACTGTCGAGATCCGTAAACACCAAATACAAACGCATCCCGCGTAATATAATGTCCGGGTTTTCACATCGTGGATCATTCATTGCTTAGGTCAATCATGAAGACTGGAGGATGGCAGGTAAGTCCGTTCCATGCTATGTAAAACAGGTAATCTCTAAGTATTTACAGATAATGAAACGCGTATTTTAATGCATTTAACGCGTTTTCGCTGTATAACCAACAGCGAGGTCCAGTCACTACATGGAATAAATTGTTTCATCACTCCTTCGATTGATCTACGTGCATGCGGCAATTTATTATATGTTTATAAATTTCCTGTAAAGTATAGGTACATTAAAAAGCATAGTATTTACGGTGGCGAACTTAGACTTAGAATTTATTCGACACATAATATTATTCTCCGCATTAATTTTAATTCGGTATTTTACACGTCGCACGCTAACGTTTGCCCTCCTGTGAAATTAAAATCTATTAGACATAATATTTTACTACATTTTAGTTTTTATTCGTGTTTTTCATGCTACAGCGTAATCGAGTACAATAATGATAATATCGCTATATAACCCAGCGGTATGGAATAACCAAGATATAGCACGCTCTAATTTAACATTCGTCTGTACTGTAAGGTGACACACCCAACGGTATGGAGTAACCAAGAGATACCAATGCGTAGCATGCTATAATTTAATATTCGTCTGTACCGTAAGGTGGCACACCCAACGGTATGGAGTAACCAAGATATAGCAAGCTATAATTTAATATTCGCCTGTACTGTAAGGTGGCACACCCAACCGTATGGAGTAACCAAGAGATACCAAGATATAGCACGCTATAATTTAATATTCGTCTGTACGGTAAGGTGGCACACCCAACGGTATGGAGTAACCAAGAGATACCAATGCGTAGCACGCTATAATTTAATATTCGTCTGTACTGTAAGGTGGCACACCCAACGGTATGGAATAACCAAGATATAGCACGCTATAATTTAATATTCGTCTGTACTGTAAGGTGGCACACCCAACGGTATGGAGTAACCAAGAGATACCAATGCGTAGCACGCTATAATTTAATATTCGTCTGTACTTTAAGGTGGCACACCCAACGGTATGGAATAACCAAGATATAGCACGCTATAATTTAATATTCGTCTGTAACCAAGATATACCAAGATATAGCACGCTATAATTTAATATTCGTCTGTACTGTAAGGTGGCACACCCAACGGTATGGAGTAACCAAGAGATACCAAGATATAGCACGCTATAATTTAATATTCGTCTGTACTGTAAGGTGGCATACCCAACGGTATGGAGTAACCAAGAGATACCAATGCGTAGCACGCTATAATTTAACATTCGTCTGTACTGCAAGGTGGCGCACCCAGCGGTATGGAATAACCAAGATATAGCACGCTATAATTTAATATTCGTCTGTACTGTAAGGTGGCCCACCCAGCGGTATGGAATAACCAAGAGATACTAATGCCGACCTAGTCTAAAGTCTTACAAACCCTTTGACAATTCTCGCACTAATTAATAATAATGTCGCAAAATTATAAGTTGGCCTGGCCAATCATTGAAATTAATTTCATTTATAAATTTTATTGTGTCAACACGCTGTCTCTACAATGCACGCTCGGGTTCATGACTCGTTTGTACTGTTTGACAATTTATTGTACAAGATGGAAATCCCGCTATGAAACATACATGTATTAAACTGGTTGGATCATAATTGTGTACATACATATCGATAGTTATGCATTCCAATACAAACTTTCTATTGAAAGCCCTACAAGGTATCTACAAAATTCTCATGATGAATTTTATTAGCCTGCAAATGTCAGGACTGTCAACGCTTTACAGGAAGAGGTCCGTATATGCTTTTTAAAATACTATGAACTATAGTCCAACGGCTATAACAATTAATTCCCAAATCTTCGCGAGTGTTTTTACGTGACCAAGTGACCCGTTTCAGTTGAGTATTGGGACGTGCTGGCGTCGACGGTATCCTCTATCTAGAGTATATCGATGGGCGAGAATTATCGAATTATTTTACCGCAAGTTGCCGGCCTTTGATTATATAAACTCGATTACGCTTTATTTGGATCATATTTATTCAACATCATTCAGTCACGTTTTCAAGTCATACGAGACGATTCTACTCCACAGGGATCACTCCTTTTGATCTGGTTTCCTTTCAATTTGCGAACAGTTCTTGACATTGGAAACGGATTATGACACCTCAGCTGGTGCGGCTTAAATTTAGGTATACAATTTACTAGAACTAACTTCTAGTAAATTGTATGGGGTACTTACAGTTGAAGGTCTGTGTGTCCCCTCATGTGTGTTTTATTTTGTTATTGCTGCAAAGTTTTATACATAGGAAATGGCGCTTGTACTTTAATATATGAACCTGCGTGGTAGAATTTGCCGATAATGTCGGCAAGCTGCTCTTCGAATGTGCATGAATCCACTAGATAGAAGGTGCCTCTAAGCGCGACTTATCTTCTTGGCGAATTTAGTGCTCAAAGTTGGGTTATTTTTGTGAAGTGTCACGTGTGAGCAGAAATGTTGTGCAAAGTTTGTGTCACACAGTCTATCATCAAATCCAATTTTATTGATATCTTCTGAGAGCTGCCGTTTTCCAAGAAATCATAGCACCCATATAACTGGCAAAATATAACCCATCGATCTGTTCATCTGCATCTGTCATGGATTTATGCTTCGTATCACTCAGACAAATAATTTTATATAATTCGTGAACTTTCATTTCTTGCACAGAATCACAGAATCGACACAGAACACTTCTTCCTCGTGAAAATACAACCTGATAACTAAAATAATTTACCTCCATAATACAAAATACCACTTAATAATTTTTCTTTGTTTTGACCGAAAAATATGGCTACCACGAACACAAAAGTGGCGAACCTTTTCGCTTCTTGTCACCGAACAGCCGCCATCTTGGACAATATCGTATGGTTTGAGCCCGCAGTATTACTTAAAGCGGTTATTTGCAGTTAATTTATATATTTTAGTCATTCCGCATATATTATATTCTGCATAATTATGCCATTCCGCAAGTCATGCCACATGCCATTCCGCAAACTCATTCCGCCTTTTACCCTCACCGCCGAGTTACGGACCGCTCCGACCACTGCGCAATTTACTCGGGTAGAAAATTTTGCTTAGCTTTGTAAAACTGCCAGGATGCGTTTAATACTGTAAGACCCACAAAAACATATTAATCAAGCCAAAATTTTTCCCGGAGCGGGAAAAATTGCCAGTGAACCCGTCGGAGACCCGCGGAATGGTAGCGTAGGCATGCGCTAACATTTTAATTTCAGCAACGTGCGAAGGACGAAGGTCGATGCGAAGAAGCTTTTTATACTGCCGTTTCTAACATTATATTGCTCTCTTACCGTTGTCAAGTGAATGGAGAACAACGCAGTGGAATTATAGAGCTTGCATTTCTTCAAAAAGGCGAGTTTTTTGTTGCTGTTTTTGGAAATCAGTTTCACCGCTCGCGCTCTGTATTTTTTGAATTACAAATCTCCGTGTTTAGACTCATTTCCTTAGTTTTAATCATTTGCTTTTCGTTTCTCTTTTTTCCTAAACATACCTTCTGTTAAGTTTCATTCAAGAATGAACTTAGTGATTACCGTAGTCCACAAAATAATCCTCGGCACGTAAGCTTATAAATCAGTTGTGCCGTACGTTGAAACTCATGTGATAATGCCCAGTGCGATGTTGACCTATACATTATATCAGGAAGGTGATCTTGTTCACCAATGATTGGGCATTCCGTTTCATACCATTATTTTAACAGCAACTGATATAGGGTGACAGTACCAATCTCTCGAAGAACAAGTGCTGTATACGTAAGACTTTACCAGCCACCTTAAATGCAACTCGGCTACAATGACATGTTTAGCTTGTCATGTAAACTTACCAATAACTATCATGGCTATCTCGAGAGGCAGAGCTGTCAAACACACGATAGCTATGGCAGTCCCAACTATAAAAAAATGAAAGAGTATTATGTATATCTGTTACAAGAACATTTTAATTACAGTCATGGAGTCGGTCGAACGCCAGACTACGCGAAGAAAAAAACTGAAAAAGAGATTTAAAAAAAAAACATGGGAATTAACTTACGTGTTACAAGAACAACCAAGCCAGTTGCTTTTAAACCTTCCATGTGAATACTGACAGATATATGTTCCTTCTTCTATTTGTTATAACGAATGTATAAGTTGTCAACCGCCTGCAAAACGTAAAAATCATTAACATTTTATGTTAAATTTTTAACAAATTAAACAAGTCTCTGTTAACTTCGTAAAGCCGCTTGTTTCTGTTTACTTGAACATCTTCCCAGTTTAAATAGTTAGACGTCTTAGTTAGTGGTCAATCTTTCTTTGCGTAAGTTAAATTAGTTCTCAGCACAATTTGCACATTTTTTTAGACCAGTAAGCCACAGTCCGCCTTGCGGACATATTTTTATTGTATGGTCACGTTTTCGTGTTTTCGTGATGGTTTTAATTCGTGGCTTTTGCCGTCCAATGGTCTATGTCTTCGCCTCCCCCCACAAACAATATAGTGAGTGTTTTTTCAAATAATAGTGCATCGAGCCAAAGTTACCTTTCTTGTTTTAGTATTCAATTCGTTTGCAGTTGCAAACTTTTAAACAGGCTTATCATAGCAGGACTAAATGCTCTTCTATCAACTAATAAAAAACAGCTTGGAAGTCAATCCATCATTTTGAATAGTTTCAGAAACTAAACACCAACTCATATTTTTTAAACGGTTGCTTGGTATTAGAGTAAGAAAGATGTTGCATGGCTCAAGGTCGGTGGCTATTAAACTTTCAGTTTTCCGATTCCGATCCGCGTTCATTATAAAAAGATGACAGAGGGACTAGCACTTACCTGAAGGAATGTAAAATCCAAGTTGTCAGAGTTCTATACGTGTAGAAATCAACTATAAATAAACAAAATGAATTGCCGAGGCTCTATATATATGGCCTATGTTTTTGCAGAGTCATTCTTAGAAACTATTACAATGTCAATAAAATAGAAAGCAGATTGTAATCAACTAATTGGGGACACCGTAATACAACTTGGGAGTTTCCCGATGAATTAGGCGATGTGCTATTTTCGTAAGTAGGGACCTTTTAGGAATGATGGCTGGACTTGCACAATAATGCGAAATATCTTTATATAAACACGAACTTGAAATTAAAGCGGCTGAAAAAACTATTTTTTCGTGTGTATTGCTTACAAATCAAAATTCTTGGTCTTCAATTTCGAAGAAGAACGTCAGTCGTTTCAGTTCCTCTTTTCGGAGATACGTTCGGAAAACAAATAGTGAGAAATCCCTTTCGTTTCACCATAAGATAAAGATGACATTTCCTCTCATTTTGTCAAAAAATTCCTAATTCATTATAATAATGAAAAAATATCGTGATTTTCTTTCGTGCATGATGTGTTTCTTGATTCATATAAAAATAACTTTCACAGCAAGGCGCGAGATTAATCGATTTGTTAGATCATTCTCTCTTAACTGGGTAAACAAGGCTAACAAGATTTTCACTATCTGACAGTAAATTATATCACGAGCATAAGTTACGCCACTTGCTGACGTCATCCGTGCGTCATTGTATATGTGATACATCTCGTAATTTTTAAAACGTGTCCATCCTGTTTTGAAGTTTACTGGTGACTGTTTACTTCCTGGCTGTATGAACTCGTACTTGATAAAACTGATGTCTATTTTGTTTTCTGTGTCTATTATTATTATTGACGTTCCAACCGGATATAACAAATAGTGGGTTTCTTAAAATGAAAGAATGACTAAACTAGTTGTTATGGATGAGTTTATAATTTTTCCAATATGGGAAACACTTGGAAATAATGACGCAACGCGGCCCATAATATTTGCAAATTAAAGCCATTTTTATTTTCTAAACTAAGTCCCATACGGACAATCAATGTTTTTACTTGGTTGCTTTGCTTGACTTATTTCCAATTTCGCCGAATTAAAGTAAAGGTATATTAAAATACCTCTGTGGATAGTATAGGTTATAGTATAGTATAGACGTTTTCCATGGGTGATTCAGACCGGAATAACGTGTTTTCCATTCAATTGACAAGTGACCCTTGTTCTCGTGTGCGTAGCAACCTGGTTTCAGGCATGACGTTGCGAGAAAAGTTACTACATACCTAGCTACGACAAGGAATTTGAAGAAGTAATTCCGACAAGACTCCGGCAAAATGATGCTGGATTGTTAAGATATTTCAAAACCTTGCAACATGTTGCCCAAAGGAATGGAAGATTGTATCAAAATAGCTCAGTATACCAAGTTATCCTTTGTCACTCGTTAAATGAAGTGTGGTCGTGTCTAACATTACCGGAAGATATATTGAAAAACGTTCCCGTTACTATGTTGCATTGGCACAAAACAGCAGTTCGTGATATTGCGGTGGAGCCGCGCATCAGATCATTTTGAAAAAGATGCAAAAACGAGTAAAAGGAACTCAATTTAATGGTCAGAAACAAAACATGTATACGTGGCGTGTGCTTATCAAATACCAGGCGTATATTCATAATTGTGATTAATTGGAAATATGTAGTTCCGTGTTTTTGTGAAATAGTTTTCCATGTATTTTAATCAAGCAGTTAAAATTGTTATATCAGTTGAATTGGAATAATACTTCGTAAATTCTCTTTTCAAACTGTTCGAGACACTGAGCAGTACTTCCATGTGGCACTGTTTATGCTGTACAAGGTGGTTCTTACTTTTCAATGTGTGGATGAAACCCTAGTGCGTGACCATTCAAATGAAAGCTATCGAGCAGTACTCTCACGTGGTACTGTTTATGCTGGCTCTAACTTTTGTATCTGTGGATGAAACCCAAGTGCGTGACCATTCAAATGAAAGCTATTGCGCAGTACTTTCTTATGGTACTGTTGATTGTGCTATACGAGGTGATTCTGGCTTCATGTGGATGAAAGCTGATGAAGCCCGGCCTACTGTGTGACGATTCAAATGACAGCTATTCAGAAATAGTTTTATATCATGCTATTTGTCTTTCAATGTTTTGCAAATGATAATTTATAACAATAGCACTAACCTGTATTGACTACTTTTTGTGATGCCTCTAAAAGAGTTTTAACCAGACTGCTCTGCTTATTAGATATTTGGCAGAATTCGTGTTATTAGATGTACAGACCACTAGCGTAAATGAAGATCGTGCATAATAAATTGAATATATAAAGTATCTATCGCGGTTTTTGGCGGAAATGCAGACTCCAAAGTATTTTTACTGCACGTTATTGAATTGACAGTGTCAATCATAGCCATCAGACCGCGGAAATTAGCGTGAGGAGTCAAGAACATAAAACCTGTGCTTTAAAATTAAACAAAATTGAATTCATCCATCCAATGAATCATCATTTAATTTTATCCTTTTAGTCATATATCTCAAGGTACTTGTACTGTATCGTTCTCGGTTCTCTTTACCCTTTCAGACCGGCTATAAAAGACCATAACAATATCAGTTCTCCTTATTAATCCCATACATTTCTTTTAATGCCAGTCTTGAGAATTTGTTTGTACATCAAGACCGTATCCAATAGTTGATGAATTTCTTTATTCTCATAACATTTAATAAATTCGCATAAATTGAAAGTTTCGAATTCTATCAAATTGTTCACTTTTTCGTGCTTGATATGTGCTGTAAACCTATATTTTGCTCAAAAGTTGTTCAGAAAGGCAAAACTTGCTCGAGGTTGCTAGAACTGCAAAGTTGCTCAAAAAGTGCCGAGCACAATCGGGACAGGCCTGGAATATACCCTTTGCGTTATATTGCCGGGGCTGCAAACATGGCGTGAATGACAGAGTGTATGTATGGAAAAAACGGAATTTGATGTTAAAATATAATATAAATACAAAGCACCCTGTCAAATAGTCCCCTCTGCAGCCGTTATTTTTATCGTCACGCAACGCTTTTCCCCAGAAAAGCGTTGCGTGACGACAAAAATAACATCTATTTGATATCGTCTGATCGGTAATCTCCTCCACGACCGCTAAATCTTGCAAAAGAAAAATGTCTCCATTTAGGTTGCTAAAAAATGTCTGAGCCTTACGTCATGTTACTTATCAACGTCTCACTCAAAACCCGCGGGCTCAGAAACTCGCAGGCTCAGTGGTTTCTCCGGAGAATGAGCAGAGAAACTCAGCAAGCAATACCTTGAACACGTGACAATGGAAATAATGACAGAAAACATATATCAGCAAAAGTTTCAAGATTTGTGCATTTGATTCAGATTGGAAACCATATTTGATTGTTATTCCTACATGCATGAAACAAGTTAAAAACAACTATAAAAGTAAAAAGGTGATCTAATTGTCAGTTTTAGTTTAGTGTAACAAAAAAATACAATTTTGTTGCAGGATGCTAATTACAGTTCTTGACATACAGAACTTGTTTTACTTAATTAACTCCTTTACAACACTTTACTTACAATACATTACCGTAACACAATGCCTTACATTATTATTAATTTCTCAATCACTGTCATTGCATTTCTGGCCTGCTGATTGGCTCCTTGCGTCCATGTTATCACCTCATAACACGGATTCTGCCAAATATGGTAGCTCATAACACCCTTTGTGACCAAATATGGTAAATAACGCGCTCGACAATTTTGGAAGATTGTATTATAACCAATGAGCCCCGCTTTTATGTTATCATCTCATATCGAACGCGGGCTCAAATGGATAGTTGTTAAATAGTATATAGTATGCATGTAATAATATTATTGTAATGCACTGTAATATCTGATATTATTATAATTATTAGCAATACATTTCTAATTTACAATTATACATTATTATACATACTAAAAAAACTTACTTAAACTATATACAAAGGAAACTTTATTACTATGTGCACATACATAATATGACCTTACACAAAAGAGGACACCAATACGATTTAGAAATAAAGAACAAAATGCACATAGCATGTGTGTTTTCTAACAAAGGCGGTGCGATTTTTTGTCATGACAGCTACATATATTTATATTTCAATTTTATGTGATAAAATATGCCAACTGAAAGGCATTAGCATAGGGAAAATGTTTTCCAATTAAAATATAGTGATTACGGCTAAAACATGACGACCATTCGTTTTAAAAGCGAACAATGACCGAAAACAATCTAACAATTTAAACTGGTGCGTCTTCTCGGCGGAACATGACGGCCGCGCAGGTTCCTGCTAAACACATAAATATCATTACGAGTCCGAATATGATATAATAAGAATTAGTGACCCAAAATGCAAACAGGTACAGTGTTTTGTGACAGTATTCAGGGCTCTCAGGGTCGGTGTAGTTCGGCTCGTAGTTTTCGTAAATCCACAGGTTTCCAAAGACGAACCACACCAAGAGAAAGAGTTGTGCGACAATCTGTAGTGGATTTACACTCTGCTCTTCTTGGTCCCCGCCCCCACCGTATTTTATACCACAAGTACAGCAGTTGCTGAAGAGTGCAGCTGATCCAGCCACGATCAAGTAAATCGGGATCATATCTTCCACCGGGCACTCATCTTTATATTTAGCACCTAAAGTCAATGGGTTAAGGGTTAAATGAGAGATGATACTCTCGTTGGTTTAGGCGACCTGTATAGCTATGTCACGCTATTTTAGAGCTATGTCACGCTATTTTAGGCAACTGTAAAGCTGTGTCACGCTATTTTAGGCGACCCTGCAAAGCTATGTCACTCTATTGATTCTTTCGTTTTAGGTCACGTTAATTTGGAGGAGTATGTCATCCTAAGCTATCCTAGCTCACTCACTCTGTTGATTTGATCATGTTATAAGCACGTGTTTCTGAGAATGCACAGTGCAATGTTGACCTGTAATGTCAGGAAGGTGATATTGTCTACCAATGATTGGGCATTCGTTTCATACCATTATTTGAACAGCAACTGATATAGGATGGTAGTACCAGTACCAATGATCTATCGAAGTACATGTGCTGTAAAACTTTACCAGCCACCTTAAATGCAACTACAATGACATGTTTAGCTTGGCATGTAAACTTACCAATAACTATCATGGCTATCTGGAGAGGCAAGGCCGCAAAACACACGATGGCTATGGCAGTCCCAACTATAAAAGAAAATGAAAGAGTATTATGTATATCAGCTACATGGACATTTTAATTACAGTCATGGAGTCGGTCGAACGCCAGACAACGCGAGGAAAAAACTGAAAAAAAGACACACAAATGGGAAACTTACGTGTTACCAGAACAACCAAGCCAGTTGCTTTTAAACCTTCCATGTGAATACTGACAGATATATGTTCCTTCTTCTATTTGTTATAACGAATGTATAAGTTGTCAACCGCCTGCAAAGCATAAAAATCAGTAACATTTTATGTTAAAGTCTCTGTAAACTTCGTAAAGCCGTTTGTTTCTGTTTACTTGAACATCTCCCCAGTTTAAACAGTTAGACGTCTTAGTTTTTGGTCAATTGTTATTTGCGTAAGTTAAATTAGTTCTCAGCACAATTTGCACAAAAGACACAAGTTCGCCTTGCGGAACTATGTTATTGTACGGTCACGTGATGCGGTGGGACTTAATCTTGGCAAACGTGCAAACAAAAATATGTTGTGAGATTAGGGACGATTACTTGTTTATTCAAGCGTGTCTTAGTTTTTCTCTTCTACTTGTAGAACATATATGTCTTAAAGGGTCCCTCTCAACCAGTGTGCTTTGCGGTCGCGTGTTATTGTTTTCATCCGGGGAACTCAATCTCTCGTGGGGCTAATGTATGCCATACTTTCCAAATTGTACTAACTTGGGTCGTCTAACTGCTTTTTGTGGCCAGAAACAAGGCCATAATCCTGCAAAAAGTAGTTTTTAACTTCAAGCCGCTATTTTCGCGGCACCCGAAAATGGCCGCCGTAAGAGTATTGGCGCGCAAAGCACACTGGTTGAGAGGGACCCTTTCATTTTGTTTTCAGAAACGCAACGTGAAGGCCTGGGAAGGGAGCGTCTGGGAACTAAAATCCTGGTCAAAAGCTTTGGGAGACTTCACAATTTTTCCGTCCAATGGTCTATGTCTTCCACTCCCCGCCCCCCGCCCCCGACCTCCTCCCAGTGATTCTATTCAACCCATCCACCATACTTGAATATTGTTTTTGAGGGGACGGGGAGGGGGTGGTGGGTGGTATTTCAGTGAGTGTCCCAGATAATTTTGGCAGGATTGTAGGATGGGAAATATGAAAACCCAACTGAAAGATCACCAAATAACGGCTGAGAAGGGGGAGACCAAAAAGCATAGAGTTCACTAGTCTTTATATTAGCTCTTTGGGTACTTGTTGATATAGCACAGATGCAGCGCAGCCCGATCAACAAACAAACAAACCTTTTGTAACCAGCTGAACCAGCCATTTCTCAAGATATTGCCTGGCGTATACACAAGGCAAACAAGATTTTCACAATCAGCCAGTAAATTATATCACGTGCACAAGTTACAACAACAACATTTTATTTGTACTCTCTCAAATAAAATTACAATTTACAATTTTTTTTTTATTTGTTACGCCATAGGCTGACGTCATCCGTGCATATGTGATAGTCGCATACTGTTTACCGGTATAACGTGTTTTCCCATTCAATCGACAGTGGGCTTATGTTAATTAGTAACACGTGCATAGGGCATTTTCAAGAAGTTAGGAAGGAAACTTATGGCTCCGTCAATTCCAAGCCCGACCATCCCCCCCCCCCCCCCGGGCATTTGTCGGGCATTTTACAACTTTTCCATCCCTAGGGTGGGGCATTGCCTTAATCCCTCTGGAACTCCCTGCTTACCTTATTCACGTAACTGTGTTGAAGTAGCGAAACGATTTCAATGCGTTCTTCACATCGGTTGGAGAAAAAGCAGCTCAAAAAGCCCAGATATTGGCACGTGATTTTAATTTACCACCTGTTGAACCCGTGCTTCAAAACCTTGCTTCTGGTCGTGACACGTCGATGGAACATTCTAAAACCTTCTCATTCCAACCTGTCTCCACCACCAAAGTCCGAGACACTATCATGCAAATGGCTTCAAACAAATCTCCAGGTCATGACAAGGTCAGTATGAAAGTGATCAAGATTGGTCTACCACATATTCTCGAAGTTGTAACTGATATGGTAAATGAGTCTCTATCCGAAGGAATTTTCCCTAAAACCTGGAAAACTGCAGAGGTTATTCCACATCTAAAAGACGGTGATCATGAAATTGCCAGTAACAACAGACCAATATCCTTACTCCCAGCACTAGCGAAAGTTGTGGAGAGAATTGTTCATGATCAGTTCACTACCTACCTTACAACCAATGCAATGCTCTCAGTTCACCAAAGCGGAAATAAAAACCTTCACTCCACAGAAACCCTTGGAATCTTTTTCACAAGCCAATTGTATAAAGCCATAGATGAAAAGAAGATCACCGCGGCATTGTTGCTAGACTTAAGTAAGGCCTTTGACAGTATTCACCACGAGTCCTTGCTTAAAAAGCTTAGTACATTTGGTGTCTCTCCTATTGCATTGAAGTGGTTTACTAGTTATTTATCGGACAGAGTTCAACGAGTACGTATTAACACTTCATTATCCAGCCCCCTAGTGATAAAGCATGGAGTACCCCAAGGTTCGATATTGGGGCCATTACTATTCAACATTTACATCAATGACTTACCATCCACCTGCGAGATCTGTAAAGTTGAATCCTATGTTGATGACTCCAAACTATACATCTCATTTTCAAATAAGGATACTGATAAAGGCCTAAAAGACCTAAAGCACGATCTATTACGCGTAGCTGCCTGGTGTAGTTCCAATTGCCTGTTGATAAATCCGGACAAAACTCAATTCTGTGTGTTCGGTTCGCGGCAATTACTAACAAGATCTACTATTCCATCAATTAATTTCCTCGGAATCATATTGGATGGCAACCTCTCATTTAATGATCACATAAACTCCTTAGTATCATCTTTAATGAGTAAACTATGTATGATCAACAGGATTCGCCACCTGTTAGACCACTCTACCCTGTCCATCGTCATAAACTCACTTGTCTTCAGCAAACTGTTTCTACGGTTCCAGTATATGGTCTGGCACCAGCAAGAGCAACATTTCCAAATTACAACTAGTGCAGAACTTTGCAGCCCGTATTTTGTCCCGAAAAAAGAAGTACGATCATATAACACCTACATTAAAACAACTTGAACTATTACCTATTTCGGATGCTTTGTATTTACGGGACGCCACACTGATGTTTAAGTGCATGAATTCATTAGCACCTAACTATTCGTCATCTATGTTTATAATCGTTCTGACGTCCATGGAAGAAATACACATAATTGTAACGACCTTCAGATCCCTAATTGCAGAACTGCTACTGCACAACAGTGTTTTTCATACAGAGGAACAAAGTTATGGAACGCTCTTCCAGCCGAGTTCAAAGACAAAAAGTCCGTCAAAGTTTTCAAAAAACTCTCTCAAGAGATCATTACTGGAACGTTGGCAGAAAGATGAGATCAAATAGTTTCTTATATTAATTTAGCATTATTAGTTTAGTCTAGCATTAGTTAGTTTAGCATTATTAGTTTTAATTAGTACTTTTCAAACCTTTGTAAACATGTATATATTCTTAACTATCATTATTTGTAAATTGGCCTGAAAAGCCCTATGGGGAGTGTCCAATAAAATGTATGTATGTATGTATGTATTTGCTATAACCGGGCAGCCCGGGGGTGGGGCATTTGACAAAGACAACGCGATCTTTCGTATTTTAAAAGACGTACACGGCTTGTTGTTTATTTAAAATTTCCTGATTGCCCCCGATAGACAAATACAAAAACTGAGTTGATATTAAACCTCGTTTGAGTCCCGCACTTTCCAAGTGTACCGTAGCCCCACCCCCCACCCACATGTGCAAACATTTACACCGTTGCTTTCCACGTGCGAACCAAAGACGTCAACTGGCGGAACGAAGCTTCGACTTCAACACCATGTTCCAAAAATCATGATTACAGGTATAAATAAAGAGCTATGTATTTGTGAACAATTATAGTATCCATCATTAATAGTTCTGCTTGGAATTTAGATTTTTAAATTCCTCGATCCTCTCAAAAAAGGTTTTGAACTTGTCCCGTGGGTCGAGCATTTGCACTGCTCCTGAAGCCCCACCGTGGGGATTTTGTGCATGTAAGCTGACCCCACCGTGGGGCATTTTCAACCTTCTGACAAAAAAATGACAAATGCCCGACAAATGCCCGGGGGGGGGGGGGGGGATGAGTGGGCTTGGAATTGACGGAGACATTAGTGGTCAAAAACCAAATGTGTACGTATGCTTGATATGGAATACAAGGCGGATAAAGCGCTTTAAAGCGCTCTAAGCGTCATGAGTGGTAATAAAGATACGCGGAAGGTCATGGGTTACACGGCGACTCCGGATCCAGTCAACTCAGGGTTTTTTTTTGGACCCGCGTTCGTACATATTTCTCATTTCATCAGTCAACAAGCTTGAAAAAAATTACCATCTTTCTTATTACTGCCGTTCATTTTAATTTTCAAAGTGTTTAATTAACTGACTGCCTTGAATCGGTTAATGTGAATGGTTCTAACCAGTTTGTGTTCTTCGATAAAACTTAGTATAGTGCGTGACCATTCAAATGAATCAAAGCTACTGAGCAGAACTTGTATCAACTGGTCCTGTTTATAATGGTCGTCTAGTTTATAAGTCAGTTGTTAAGTTAGTTAAGTCAGTTGTTAAATGTTTGACCGTTCAAATAAAGGCTAGAATTGAGTGATGCCGGTTTATTACGCTGTACAAGGGTTCTAAAGTCTGTGGATGAAAGCTGATGAAACCCGGCCTAATATGTGACCATTCAAATGACAGCTACTGAGAAGTAGTTTTATATGGTTATGTTAATTTATCTTTTTTTATAATATAACTTGCGATATCTTTTTAAAGTTTAACTTCGAACACAAATGGTTCATTCGTATATCGATACATATCAGATTCAGACATAGATTCTAAATTAATTGTGAGGAGGATTGTAGATGCAAGGAACCAAATTATATTAAAGCTGAAAACATTATGTATAACTTGTTTTGTATACTGATACTTACTGTGCAGAATTTATCACGATAGCACTAACCTGGATGGACTGTTTTGTGACGCAAGGAATTTTAACCAGACTGCTCTGCTTGTTAGATGTTGTCAGTACAGACCACTATCATAAATGAAAATCGTGCCTAATAAATAACCTGTATAAGTATATCTGTCCTGATTCAACAAAACATACCCGAGAGCTTGGCCAGACCCACCAAACAGTTTCCGTCCCCCTAGCCTCCCCGGCGGGGAAATGACAGACCCAGGCAGGTCTGCACATTGCTGGAGGCTTAGCTAGCCCAACCCTGGCCCAAACAAAGCAGCTCAGCTAGGCAAGCCACACAAACACAATGCAAGTCATAAGAAGCCAAGTAAGGGTCACTTGAGATTCGGCGACAAAATGCACCCCTGGCCCCTCCCCTGGCCAGGCAACAATGCAACCCCTGACCCTCTACTCCCTGGGGCTGTTAGGTCAAGGACCGGTCTACCTGGCGAAGCTGTCCTTGACGTTGCCCCCCTCAAAATTCTCGAACGCCAGTGGTCGGTGGAAGGGGTGGATTGGAGGCCCCGGAGGGCCTCCAATCCCTGTTCACCTAACATTGACTATCTCCCCTCCCCTAGCCAGGCAGCAATTCACCCCCTGAGCCTGGACTCCCTGGGTCGGTCAGCCCTTGGACTGGCCTACCTAGCACATGTGTCCAAAACAGTCAGCCCCTCCCCTCCCCTGAAATTTAGCCGACACCATAGGCTTGAGGTGGCACACAAAACCTTGCTCCGAGCGGGTACGTTTAGCCAAATTCGGACAGATATATTTGGTGGATTTGTTGAGAGCATACGGTTTTTTTTCTGAGAGCGCGAGCGGGCGGAACTCTATGAATCCTGCAATCTGATTGGTTCCGAGAGCGGGCAAGATTTTCCTATCTTGCCCGTGGTCAACATATCAAATGACTTTGCCGCCAGGCATGCGCTGCATGGTCAAGCGAAAACGTTAAATTTCAGCAACGTGTGAAGGTCGATGCGAAGAAGCTATTACTGAATTGTTCGCATTATATTGCCCTCTTATCGTTGTCAAGTGAATGGAGAACTACGCAGTGGAATTAAGGCGGCCCGCGGTTATTTATTGGAGCGGAGGTTCCCTTTTTAAAACTACTTTTCGGCAGGAAAGCGTCAACCGATTTCTGTAATTTTTGGTATTCTAGATACAAGCGCTATTAGAAAACCTTGTTTTTTACGAAATCGCGAATATTTTCATAAAACGAAAATAGATTTTTTTCTAATTACATTCAATAAGTTCCAAGACTTCAATGTTTACTGTGAGCAAGTTTCCACAAAATCGGCTGCATAGAAATTGCTGCACAGTTCACTGCTGAATTTTAGCTTCAAACTGAATAATATGCTCGTGTATTTGCTTCATATGTTGCAAGAACGCTTCAATAATGCTAAGTTCGCACCTATTGTTAGAAAGCTTGATACCACCTAAACCTTTGCTGAATAATCGGAAAAGATCGGAAATTCCCAGTAAAAGTTATAAGCAAATGAAGAACAAGATGTTTATAGTGCGTAATTTGTGAATTTCAAAATATTCACGTTTGTTCGACTTGTGAAAAAACTACCGATTTGTTTTCCGTAATTTTTAAGTATCTTAAAATCCAGCATATATAAAAACGGCCTCGCCTAGTTTTAGGCGTGTAGCTTCGACGAAGCTCGGCGAATTAAGTCGTCAAGTTAGCTACTTCATGTCCTCCATTTTACCAAAGCTTTGAAAACCCCTCGTCTTCCGTAAATTATTCAAATATGCCGCGTTGTGGGATTTATTTTTCACTTGGGAATTACGGATCATCGAAAATTTCCTTGGAATGTCATTGATCGCTCATTATCATTTAAATTTTCGATGATCCGTAAAATTGATATGCACGCACGAAATAATGTGAATTGATGAAAAGTGGTGACACTTCTGGGCTCCTTTTTGTAATTTATTATTGGTACATACAGTCCTTACAGCGCATGGAATAGCAGTAATTCATTCATTAATCCTGGGTGCATAAACAAACTATTATGTTTTTGAGCGATAAACCTGAGAATAAGAAAATTACAAAATGAAAGAATGAGTAATAAATAATCGTTTATGTGAACTTGTTAACGTATCCAAGGTGGCTATTTCCCACAGAAGAACTCCATAGGACCAACTGAAAGAAAATATAAAGCCATCAAGAAAGTGCTTCAAAGCATATTTCTATCCCTAAAGCCCCTACAGGGCCTATTTACATGAGTAGTGTGTTTCTTAGAAATAGAATATATTGTTTGCTTGTCTTTTTTTTTCTTGCGTTTCTTCAACGTGGGAAAGTTGGGTAGCCCTCTCACCCTGGCGACAAGCCTAGGATACATATATTTGTTGTTTTTCACCAAAGCATTTGACAACACATGTTGTTAGTGGAAACGCGTTGAAACATGTGACTGCATCAACTTGGAAGCTGGAAATTTGTCAGTGCTTCAGTGTAATCCTCGCTGACCTGTGAAATAAACTATTTCCAGAGTTCCTTAAAAATCTGTTTCAAAACGAGTCTCCTTGTGCAAACCCTTTCATATGAAAATGAGTTTTATTCACAGGGGCACCCAACGAATCTGTTCCTCGCTTTATCTGTTCCCCAGCGGAATTCTTGCTGGCTGGCAAAATATTTCGGTCTATTTTTTTCTCATGGAAATTTTCACTGAATAATTACTATTTTTCCGCTGGCTGACTTGAGCAGATCGGAAAGAGACTGGATCGAGAAAAACCCCCGGACATATACAAAAAATAAACAGCAAAATCATATTAACACAAGCTTCGAATGGTTTCCATCGATGTTTAATTAATTCCCAAGCCCCTTTTGGTTACTTATTATTATTTTAAATTGCTGGCTGGGAAACAGACATTTTTATCCAGCTGGCTGGGAATTTCCCTATATGTGTCATGCTGGGAAAGAGGAACAGATATATTTTTCCCAGCAACGCAGAAGAACACCTGGAAATGCTTTAATATCATTTATTTTCATTTATCTGGGTAAAATAATGCATTTTACCACAAAATGTTCGTTGGGTGCCCCTGTATTCATGCAAATCAAGTACTTATTTATTTGAATGGTATCGCACCTGGACTTGATTTGAAATAGAGGGAAAAGGAAACTCGGGGATGACCTATTTTGGATGCAAATTGGAGCTGCATTGTTTTACTGAACCCTGTTAGATAAGAAATACTTCAAATCGCGTTTGATACAGAACTTAAATGTGATGGCCAACGAAAACAAAAATAAAACCTGACTTGTTTGTTAAATGGAAAGCCTTGCGAGCCCAAAAATAAACTGCCTCATGAAAACATTTAACCCTTTGAAATTCAGTATAAACGTTTTATTTATTACATAGAAAAATCTGCTCACACATCACTTTTGATGGTAAAGATGCTATCATTAATAGATTCTGGGGCCATCCATTTCAGTGGAAGCTTTTTAGTCTTCTTTGCACTGTACACATCTTCGTAGATTTGACGCATCAATCCAAAGTCTGACACTTTGACTCGATTATCACGGCCAACCAGAATATTGCGAGCTGCAAGGTCGCGATGGACGAAATCTTTCTCGGCGAGGTAATTCTAGTGAAAAATATTTTTTTTTTAAACAAAACAATAAATACATAAATAATAAAATAAAATATAAAATAAATAAATAAAAATCAGGCATATCAGACACACATAATTTTAAGTGGCTATGGATTTAATCTGTTTAATATAATTTACACTATCTGAATTCACTTACAAAACGGGAAAACTCCTAATTTGGGTAGAATAGCCTGTAAAAACATGTTTTCCATTGAAACATAAAGTCATGAGAGCAAACACTTTCCTGACGCCAAAATGTTCCTCGATAAGTTTTTAGTTTTAGAGTTACTTTAGTTTGACATCCACGAAGGCACTTTCTGCCCCCACACGATTTCCAATAGGATCAAGAGCGATATATTTAAAAATTAAAGGTATCTATCCTAATGAATATGAAAATTTAAAAATTAATACGCATGTGTATAAAGCACGTTTTAAAGTTGTAAAAACACTCAAAAAGTATAGAAAAATTATTCCTCGCGCTGGCTTTTGTTCTGCTCTCGTCACTTCATTGCGTGCTTTTATAACATAACCGAGCACTTTATGGCATTTTATTTTTATTTTTAACCAAACAATAAGATCAATTACCATAATAATAAATTTAAAACATACCATTCCCTTTGCAATTTGCCAAGCAAAAGAAAACAGCTGATTAGCAGTGAAGCTGTCATCGTTGCCATCAAGATTCTCAGTTGGCAACATGTCAGTAGCTTTGCTGTTTTCCTGTGATGTCGATGGCATCACCAACAATTCGATATTTTCTTCTTTAAGATAACTTTTGCTCTCTTCCTGAATAAATAAATAAAGAAATTTGTACAAATTAGAACTGGCAAAGTAAGAATATACATGCACAGAACAATATTTATTATAAGGACTCCTCGAGGGTTAAATGACTGTGAGGTCTCTGATTGGCTGTTTCTCGGTAAATATTTTTCAATACGAACTGTTACCATGATAATATACAAGTTTTGTATCTTAATAATTTTTTCACGATATTTTAAATCAATTTTGGAGATTGTCTGATATTTTTGAAAAATCCTGAAATCCAAGATGGCGGATACAAGATGACGGAATATATTTGCAATGTATGACGCCATTTTGGCGTGATTTGTCGTCATAATTGGCATGTGACTATCACAAAAATAAACATTCCAAATGCTGCTGTATAAAATACATTTCCCACTTGAATCCTGAGTGCAGTAGTTGCTTAGTCAGTATAGAACAAGGGCGATACTGCAAACATCACTTTCACCGATATTAATCAGTTTATAAACAAAACATTTCGCATATTTATGACAAATAATAATAATAATAATAATAATAAACACAAACATAAACCCAAATATAATGTTAATCTATTACAACCGATAAAATCTGAAATACAATATATAGCAGTTCATCTTCATATAACATGTGTCCCGAAAACAAAACGTTTGCGTAATGCTTCAGTGCTTCTTCTAATTTTAATTCTCCCGAAGAAACAAGAACCATCTGGTCACTAACAAGTTAATTATTTTTGAACCTTTGCATGCAGAGGTCGGTTTTTTCCGTATCTCACTGTAGAGATGCTCGAGCCAGACGTCACTTGAAGACAACAAAACTGAATGCCAGGCTGGTACTACGGCAAAGGGCTGATTTATTTAACGGCCAATATATATATTATAATATTGGCAGTTAGATAAATCAGCCCTTTGACTTAGAGCCAGCCTGACATTCAGTTTCGTTCTCTTAATTATTTTTTTTTAAATAAAAATAAAAACACAAATACCAGACAATGTTATGACGCTATGGATAATGGTCAAAGCAGTTGCGGAATTGCTCGCCTTTGCTCGTGATTCATCACTCTGTTTTGTCGGACAGTGCTACGTTGTCATGATTATATATTGTACAAGGACGTTAGTATGGTATGACGCTAGTATGGTATACAAGTGCTTAAATGGTTTAGCTCCCAGCTACTTGACATCTAAGTTAGTAAGATGATCAGCCACCAATTCTCACAACACCAGGCAGAAAGATCACATGAATACATCATCCTGTAGGACCGCCATCGCTCATCGTTCCTTTTTTTTATTATCACGCCGTGAATTCCTGGAACTCTCTTAGTAAAGTTACTCAATCCTGTGCGAACGCTATGCACTGCACTGCACTGCATTGCATTGCATTGACCAACTATCAGCTATCAATTATAACATGGAAACGTGTATACAATCATTTCTTACTTTAGCGCATTTCTCAGAAGACAGGGTCATGTCAAGGAATACATCTTTGTTATCTTGTGGTGGAGTCGATTCCACCATCGAAGGAGTCCGGACTGTCGGGATCTGATCTTCCTCGACATCTTCCTGTATTTCAAAAGTAACATTTTGACATTTTGCACAAGTGATATTTTGCTATTTGATCTAATAGATCATGGTTTCATCCAGATTTTATCTGTTATATCATAATTCGGTGTCTTGATCAACTTTTCTACCAAATCAAGCAAATCCATAAAAGGGATTGGATTGGTTCCAGAAAACAACGTGAGTCAAAACATATTTTAATGGACTCGATTATTCTCTAGCCATTCCTTACCTCATAAGCGATATTTACTGCGGACATTTCTCCGTCATTGTTTGAGGATGATCCTTCCATCAGTGAGGCAGGGTCTGTTGATGACTGATTTTTATCCTCTAAGTCGCTGGCTTCCTGTGTGAGACAAATCGTACAAACGTTCCACGAGATCCCAAGTGATAATACGAAAGAGAAACAAGAGAAAAATACCACTATGTCGATAGGACAGTCAATACTAATGCACATACATGGATATAGTTTATGTCAAGCTTTTCTTTCTCGCAATTAAAAAAAACAGCATGGTAAAATAATTTAATTTCTGTTTAATGCAAGGCACCTACTTGACCAGATTTGTTGGTTTCTTCTCGACCGTGCAAATTGTCTTTGTCCTCGTAGCATTTCTCCTTCTCTTTTCCCGCAGCGGTCAAATGCAGATCGATCTAGAGTATAATAAACACGTTTTATAGTCAGTCTAGTGCAGTCCCTCGACCGCTCCTCGCTAGTTTTACTTCCGGTGGGGCTGAGAAGAGGATCGAGTGAAACTTGAATGCGCATGCTCCGCGTCGACCAATCAGAAACGATTAGCTATTGGTTGATTATTTTCCGTTTCAAATAAGGCGAATATATGTTTCACACATCTCTGTGTGCATGCCAGAATCTCTATTCCGCACACCAAAAAAATAAAATTGCCCAAACTCCCAAAAAACTACTATATTAATAATTTTGATAAGAGAACATTTTGTGATACAATTAATAATGAAAATTAGCGAAATAAGATAACGACGTTTCGAAGCCATCATGACTCCATTATCAAGTAAAAAATGACAGTTATAGTTTTCGAGTTTAAATACAAAGAAAGGTGACAGAGTATATTAGAATATATAAATGTGTATATATTAAGTGTTTCACGGAGGCGAGGCGACAGTGGAGTTGATGAGATAGTGGAGTTGATGAGATTCAACGGATACTTAAGTTTAGAAACGAAAACCCAAACTTAACACGCAATCGGATTCAATACGTGCGAAAGTATTTATTTAATCATATACGGCACGCACTGACACTTTCGAACGCTCAGCCGTGAAACACTTAATATATACACATTTATATATTCTAATATACTCTGTCACCTTTCTTTGTATTTAAACTCGAAAACTATAACTGTCATTTTTTACTTGATAATGGAGTCATGATGGCTTCGAAACGTCGTTATCTTATTTCGCTAATTTTCATTATTAATATTAATAATATCTCAAAAAATATATATTTCTAGAGGACGGACGCGCATAATTAACAATTATTCGCCGAAGGCGAAGTGAATATTCACCTATATTCACGAGCCTGAGGCGAATAATTGTTTTATAATATACAAATCCGGCCAGGAAAAGGTCGAATTTCTCCGAGGAAAATAGAAAAAAAACGAAAATGTTCCGCCATTTTTTGCCCGAGACAAAAAAAATTATAACTTCGCGGTATTTCCAAATAAGGTAGAGAGGGTATATTGCCTCTGAGACCATGAGCAGGGAACCAATCAAATTGCTTGAAAATGCATTATCCTATGGTTAGTATATTATAACATCGGTTATGAACTCGCAGCAGAAAAAAAAAATTCCAAAATGACACCAAGTCGTTTATGATTACTATTTGCATTGTTTTCTTAGAGAACTATAGCTCTATACCAAAAACTATGTTGTAGAGAATAAAAGTTTTGTCTCAGATTTCTTTGTAGTGTATACTGGGCGCATACAAGTTTTACTCGACCCTCGGCGCCATGCCACCGGAAGAGAGACGAGTGGTCGAGGAACTGGAATATAGTCAACTAAACTTAAGAACGGCTATTTCGTAGACGAAGGCCTTTAAGATTGGAAGAACTTCTGAAAGTAGGCCTTAATAGTTTATTCGATACTTTTCGTAAATCTCCTAAATCGAGTTGCAACAGACAACATACAAATTACTTTAAAAATTTAAATGTCCCTTTGTAGCCTACCGATCTTCTTCGTCGTCGCAACCACTGCAACAGATCGCCAAACGGCACGTATTCTATCACCAGGAACTTGTGCTCCTGTATTGTGCAACATCCAACCAAGGATACAACATTCTGGTGAGAGCCCAACAACTTCATCTGCGCTATCTCATACAAAAACTCCTCTTTTTGTTCTTCTCTTGGATCATCTGAAAATAAGTAAATAATGGAAAACGTTTGCACATTGTTCACTGACAGACATTGCAACAAGTTGCTTCAAAAGTCGCTGAACGACAGTCTAGATCTCCTATGGGAATGTGTAATCATGTTTAAGTTTGACCATCAATCATACAAACCCATGACAAAATCATTGACCAAAAATGTACCTTGCAATTCTTTGACGGCAACCACCTGGTCGGCCTTGCTTGGCTGCAGGCCCTTTCTGGTGTCAAACACTTCTATCCCCTGTCGCTTCTTCAATGTTGCTTTGTAAACCACACCAAATGCTCCACGCCCCAGCTCTTCACCGTATTCTATTTGATCGGGAAGAAGTTCCCATCTGTCAAACGGAATAATTTCGCGTCGTGACCGTGCTGATCTAGAGAATAACGGGAAATCATGTGATGGTCAATGGCCAAAGCACACATAGCATGCACGTGCACTCATAACACTTTTGCTGCGAGTGTAACCACGAGCTGTTTAATGATTAAAATGACATCGACTATGCCTATATGTTTCATATTCGAAAAAGTTACTTAACGATTAACGAAGCCAAAGTCGTGTATTCATGTAGTTGGTAACACCATGTATATAAATAGTAATACTGAAATAGAGTTTTTGTTGTTGTTGTATTATACTGTCATAAAACACGACGGGAATTTGGGAACACGAGACAAATTTGAAAACACGAGCCGCGAGCGAGTATTTTCTATATTTTTCAAGTGTTCTCAAATAACAGGAGTGTTTTTTGCTTCTTTATGTGCTTTAAAATATAGATTTAATGCGCCTGAAACGATGAAACACGGCTTTTTTATGTTTTATACCCTGATAAAACATGGGTGTTTTAACCAATCAGAGCGCGCGCAGCTTTCAGTCTATATTGTTAAGATACTGAATATCCTAGGTTTTTTATAATATGTGATACTGTCTATAGTTTTACATTGTTTGACAACTGCAACCATTCCTGGTGCAAAAACACCACACATAACGTTTTCGTTTGCAATATTTTCACAAGTCTAAATGCCTTCAATTTGCAGTACACACAATTTTAAAGAAACGAAAACTAGTGGGAAATTGAAGTAACAACGACTAATAAAAGATAACCTTTCTATCCGCTTGCGATGTGCTTTCCTGTAGCACCAGAAAACTACTACGAAACACAACAACAATAACAAAAAGGCGGCACCAAATGATATGTAGGCAATCTTTATATTGGAGACCGCATTCTCTTGTGTTGGTATTTCTCCTTTGTTCACTGCAGGGGAAAAAAGAGGGAATTCAAAGAATACAAACTTACATAAACAAACAGCATATAAGTAGTCATGTTTGCTAACTTGGTAACCACCCATAACCAGTTGGAAGAACCAGTGCCTTTCTTGGCAAATCTTCGTTCAAGCACTTGAAGAGCTTCTGATTCTTATTATCCAATCAAGAATTAGCACGAACATTCACGAGTACTCCGAAAGCAGTCGCACCAGCGTAGCACAATAAGGATACATCATGTGACTTAAAAACATCAGAACAAAAAATCGCGGGCTCAATCCGTTCTCGGACCCGTACCTCAACTGGTACTTGTTCCCCCAACTGTATGATTTCATGGTAATTGTCATGAAATGATAAGGACACGATAGTAACCATGGTAACCATGGTCATCCCTGGCTGCATTATCCGTTTTACTCTCTAAAAATACGTAAGTCAATTCTTCCAAGGGATGAAGAGGGGGGGGGGGGGGGGGGGGGGGGGGGAGGGAAGAAAGTATCCGCGGATTACAAACTTATGTAGTAATGACCAAATTTCGTGACTTGTAATAAAAATTATCATGTAACATTTTCTTGTGTCAATTATCTGCTCACGTGACTTGGTGTTTCTATGGTAACAATGTTTTGACAAAGTGTTCAATACAAATTTGATGTTTTTCAGCTTAATTTTCGGTTTATAACGTGATATTTTCGGTTTTGATAGCTTTGCATATTTCAACGCTTTCTATCTTTTGTAATTTGTTTTCAAATATTTTAACATGTTTTTTTAAACCCAAGATGGCGGATCCAAGATGGCGTATTTTTATATGTATGGCGTCATTTTTGTGAGATATCATGTCATAATGCGAGATATTACGCCATAATTGACACGTGACTATCACTAACATAACATTGTTAGATACTTGACACACCACCCAAGTGTCATTGTCATATCGTGATTACTTCAGGGCCCAAGCAGAAATGAAAACAGCATTCTTTTAAATCTGAATAAGACGATATATCAAACAAGAAGATACCGATAAAGAAAAAAACGTCAAACTGAAAAATTACCTTCGTTGCATAGATTTCCGCTACAGCATCGCACTTTACATGCCCAACTGGAAGTAATGCACACGTCGAAAAGTTTTGCAGTGTTATTACAATAGTTATTATTGGTGCATCCATGCTGGAAGCGCTTCGTAACACTGGACCCATCCTGCGAGGTCTGCTGCATCGAGGCAGAGTAACAGCGATCAGCCATGGAACCCATACAGGCGACTTCCTGACGGCGTGCCCGACATTCCTCGTGAGAAACCGTGCTGCTGCATTTAAAACAACTGAGTGCCGACTCTAACGAAGCAAAATAAATCGATGATTTAATCTAGATCCACAAAAATAAATAGCCTTAAACGCCTTAATGTTACTATTTTCCAACTGAAGTGTCCATTTTGTTTTTTTTGGCATAACTGGTAATTTAATCATATTCAGACCGGGCTTTTCTGGGTGTTTCATAAAATAGTAAGTTACCAGTCATACCAAAATAAATTTCAGGTAAATTCGAAAAGTTGGCGGCTTTTGCTTTAGCATTAAAACATATATAAACGGTTTAACTGTTAAATGATCTAATTAAAATAATTTAAATGCTAAAAAAACTAATCAGAGGGCGTAGTAAAGGAAAGCGCGTATTTCTTTTGGAATTCAAGAACCGCTCAAGAAAATAAACCTGTTAAGTTAACTTGTATATTACATGCCTTTGTTACACATGACATCACTGCAGCATTCCACAAATGGTTTCTCCGCTGTTTCTGTGCACTCGTCAGTTTTGGCGCATCCTTTATAGTATGTTACAACTTTGTCGTCGCCCTTGGTAGAATATGCGGTTTTAACACAGCGGGTCATTGCTGATGTGCAGTTCACTCTTTTTTGGTTCCTTGCGCAGTCAGCAAACGATGTGTTGCTTGAACACTGATGACAAGATAAGTCTGCAAAAGGGAGGTTACGTTTTCGTCAATTGCGCCTCGAGCTACTGCTACGCTTTTCTTGTGCATGCTCACCAAATCCTTTAGCTTCCGCCTTAGAGAGGTGTCCGTCTTATGAATAGTTAATGTAACTTGACACTATAGAAACCCGTTACGAAATTTTTATTAAGGAAAGTTACAATTGCATATTTACAGTCCCTTTCAAAGCTGATCAGTAAAACTATTTTACAGGTTTTTTTTTAAGTGTCAAACGATTTAGCCGTAGTTTAAAAAACTGGCAGCAGTGTTTTATCAGATATAAATACACGAGGCGAAGCCGAGTGTCTGTCCGCCTTGAAGAGGTGTCCGCTATAATGAGAGTTTAGTTACAGACAAACAAGTGAAATTCGGCCGGGACCAGCCATCCATGTCCGCCTTAGGAAAGTGCCCGCCTTACAATGATGTCCGCTTAGAGATAGTTGACTGTAATAATAATAATAATAATTGATATTTAAACAGGGTAACCCCTTCGTCACATGACTGTTATCAACGGGGGGGGCCCTGTATAAAGCAAAAATATAATAAAAATATAACAATAAACAATTGTAATATAAATATAACAATAAACAATTGAATGTACGTGTCACATTTTTTTTTTTATAACAGATAACAGATAAAAATGTTTGACAGAAATTAGATAAATAAAATAATAAATAATGAAAGGAAAGGAAAGGAAAGGAAACTAAATAAGGCCATACAATTCAAGTGTCTGGAAAAGCTTCCTGGCCTTACAGTGTACGTATTGAGTCTCGTTGGAAAACATTTTCTCAATGGGGATTTTATGTCGTTGGCAGTGTGATTAAATTACTACCTTTATTACAAAGTTGACCAACGCAGCATTCCATATACTTTTTCTCCTTTTGTCTGCATTTATCAGCTGAGGTACATCCTTTGTAGAAAACTGCGACTTTTTTGTCCTCTGCTGTTGTATTCTTTTGTTTGAAACAGTGGTTCCAGGGAATGAACAGTTGACTACCACCTGTTTCGATGTACAGTCGGCAAATGACGTATTGCTCGAACACTGATAACAGGAGATGCCTGGAAAATATATTAAATAAATGTAGATTATTACATGGCAAGAGCTTGATATCGTTTTTATCCACGAGTTTTTAATGTCATATCGCAAACGAGTGAGTCTTAAAAACGAGTGAATTCAAAACCATATCGAGTTCTTACCATGTCATTATTTGTTTATTACATATTTGAGGGGGATATAAAAACATGTAAAGCACAACTTAAGTATAATTTGACTTTAATTCTTCTTGTCGTGCAACCTTAGCTGATCCTCTGTAATCTTTGGAAGCGTTCGGTCAAGGTTCAGCAATCTTCGTAATACCTCGAATGATCTTTAGTAATATTCGGGTGAATTTCGGAAATCTTCGGGTGATCTTCGGAGATCTTCGAACGTCTTCGGTGATCTTCGGAAATCTTCGGGCGTCTTCAGTTAAGTTTCGGCAATCTTCGGAATAGTTCGGGTGATGTTCGACAGTCTTCAGAAGGCTTCGAATGATCTTCGGCTATAACAACCGGTGAAGTGATATCGTATCATTCACTTAGTGAAGTGATATCGTATCACTTCACTGATGGTATGGATTTTATTCACGGCTTTATCACACTGATATCCACACGTAATATGTAATAAAGGACAGTATTAGTGGTCGGTTAGTCATCATCATCAACATCATTACCACCATCATCATCACCATCATCACCATCACCATCATCATCATCGACATCATCTATATTTAACCACGATATTATATTGATTGTAAAAATGAGCCGTTTAGACTTGATTTATTGTATTTTTCTGTATTTGCATTTCTTTTCGTTTAATTTTTTCAACTTAACTAGAACGTGCAACTGGCCGATTTAGATGTAAAAAGCCATTAAATTGACTCGATTGCATCCACGTTTTCATAAGTTTAAGAGGTGAAAGAAATAACTCGAGGTGTCGCCTTATATTCTGACTGAAAACACTGTTAAATTAAGGATTTCATTTCGCGCTTTCTCTGTCCCATCCTTATCTACCTCCGACGGCATTGGAACTCGTGATAAATGTTTGGTGCAAATGAATACTCCGAAGGGGATAAAAATGCAAACGAGTCATGTTACGACAACTTTTTTACGCGGCTCAAAATTCTCAATAGCGAATTCTCCTTGCTGAATCGAATGTGATTGCGACTACAATTGCGAGTGGGAGGGAAGTTTTCCAAACTTTCTAATGTCGAAATGCTAAGAAACTACTAATATTTGATACTAAAGTACAAACTAATGCTCAAAAAGACAATTAGCCTATGTACATCCGCCTCCTCCCCTCGGGGAGGAGGTTGATGTACATAGGCTAAAAAACAATTTACCTCTTCCTACATTTTATTAACCAAACAGCATATTAAGGAGAAAACATCAAGACTGAATGAGTGGAGTGGGACTAAAAATCAACGTGCAAAAGTCCAAAGTGATGAGGATAAATGCAAGGAACCAAGACACGATTAAGGTGGTTGGACAAGACCTTAAGGACGTTGACGAGTTCGTTTATTTGGGAGCAACAGTCTGCAAAGAGGGAAGGACTTAAAGAACATAATTTCAAAAGCCAGAGGTGCATTCGTCAGACTTAAGACGATTTGGAGGTCCAACAACATCTCAAGAAGAACAAAGTTGAAACTGTACAAAACGCTAGTAGTACCTGTCTTGCTATACGGGTGCGAAACCTGGAAAATGAACAAGGGAGACAACAAAGCAGTCGATGTATTCCAAAACACATGTCTACGAAGAATCCCTCCGAATTAAATGGCAAGAACATATCAGGACTGAAGAGCTTGACACATGAGCAAACTGACGGTAGGCAGAATAACAAACCTCTCGTGCACTTGACATGCGAATAAATTTACTTATATTATAGATACTGAGATTTTCTCACGAAAAAACGATTGCGTACAAATGATACGTAAAATCCATTAGCCAATAGGAAATGCGAACGATGAAACTCACTAGTGAAAAAACGTCGTTCGTCCAATCACAAACGCGAACGACGAAAACTCACCAGTGAACAACATCGTATCGCGATTTCGATTCTCGTCGAAAACACCGGCTTTTGCTTCCAACATGGCGGAGACAAGTTCAAGGTTTGCGTCTTTGGACGGCTTCATTGAGTCGTTTATGGCAGAACAAGAAAACCAAAACATTGTAAAGCTAGTTTAAAATAGTAACTGAAAATAATAACCCACCTTTTCGCTTTTTACAGATATAACCAAAATCAAAATATCTAATAGAGCACGAATAATCATGCCAACCCTTCCTGTTTAGCTCATATACACCACAATATTCAGCTCCTCCATTTGGTTGATTACCATACCAGTTGTTTGTAAACAGAACTGTTAAAATAAGTACCATCGCTCCAAGCAAATTCACCGTCTTTGAGTCGGTCAATCAACCCAATAAAAATTTGTTACTCCGTGACAGTGATCCAAGGCTATGTTATCAACAAATTCCATTTCCTTTTCATTCTCTATACTAACAAGATCTCCTTCAAATCCTAAACACACCGCTCGAGCATCCATCCAGGTAAGCCCTACGTTAGAAAGAGATCGAAATTGCTTGTAACAAGCGTGGCAAACTCTTCCCAGCCAGGAGGACAATCTAAAGCGCAAGAAAAACCGTGATACAACTTAATTTTCTCTAGACTGTAATCGGTTTGCTTTGACTTTAGCAACTTAGTTAAATTAAATATGCATGTGCGAGAAATGTCAATTTGAATGTATTTTAAACTTTCAAATATTTGTTTTTATCAATACCATATTTTAAATTTACTGCTTCAAAAGACGCAGCAGCAACAACAAACAACAACAACAACAATCACAACAAGCATGTTTTTTTATTTTTAACAATCAAATCAATCAGGAGTAAAATTAAAAGTAATATTGCGCTTACCAGGCACTATTGTTGTTATTTTGTGCATGATGTGATTTACATATGTATAGTGGTCAAAGTAACATTTCTCCTTACAATATACATACATACGAGGTTTATAATAACACATACAATAATTTACATTCAGTACGAAGAAAATTCCTATCAGTTTAAGGTGACTTTTTTTATCATACAGATGAAAGTCCCATTTTCGAACAACAGTTATACAAATTGAATTGTTTCGTGTTTGTTTAATTAATCTAATATCTACTACAAACTTTCCCAGATCTACAATCGGTTGTCAAAAGTAGATGAGACACTTTTCAGAAAATGACACTTGTGGGATATTTTACCGGTTCAGCTGCTTTAAGTGCATCTAGCTAGGGACGATTCTCTAACCCCAGCCCCTATTATTCAATGTTGTGCAACTGCGAAGGGTCGTGTAAATGACTCGCAACATTGAACGGCGATTGTACGTAGCAATCATTCTTACAAACACACGCATGGTATTTTGGGGGATTTAATTTTGGTTCAGGGAATTTTTTCGTGGTTCTCCCGTTCAGTGTTTACATGTTGGTCAAGCTATGTTTGTAAGACAAAATGCCAAGCCGTGAATAAAGTTTAAAACTTAAATGCGTTTAAAACCAAGCTGTGTCTTCATAACAACTATATCTCATCGGATCAACAAAAAAATCATGTCATAGGCATAACCATAAATAGCTCGATTACGTCATGCGGTTTCGCCAAAAAGAAAGCACAGCCAAAATTCTAGAATCATTATACCATTTTTCGGCGCCATATGTATAATATAAAATGATCACTTACAGGCCTGTAGATATTTTGCCACCAAAAGAAGTAAAACGAGCGAAATAATATTTGTCATAGTGTTTATATCAAAAGGTAAAAATAAGAAACTGTTTCTACAGTCCCAGCCACTGCTCCCATATGCTTTGCATTGGGGCTGGGTTTAAGCAAACCGTCGGGTTCGCCTCTAGAGTATTCTGTGCCATGCTTATTATTATTAGTCCTAACTAGGACTAAACAGCTGTCCATGGCCGCAACTCCACGGGTAATTTGGCTGTGCGCATGCGTAAGGTTCAGGCCAAACCGCGGAGATGTGTAGTGTGAGCATTGGCATTCAGTCGGTTTATAAGAAACGCGTTGGACGCTGTATGAACCAACACATATTTGAGAAACACAAAATGAAACGGATTGCGAATCATATCATCTCTACTGGTCACAGCATTAAGTGGGACCTTTTGACATTTTGGCTACTGGTCGAACTGACTTACACTGTAGAATAAAGCCGACTTTGTTTATTCCGAAGATCTGCGAACCTGGCTTTGAATGGCAAAACGTTGGTAGTGAGAAGCTGTTACTATACTAGTTAGCTTCTCAAAACAGACGGTTTTTCATTTGTAACTCCGTGTGTTTTTAGCTTATTGTTAAGAGCATTGTTTCTTAATCTCGTACCAGACTCCGATGCATAGATATTCTTTGTAATTCAATTTTATGTCACTTTTGAAGATGTATGTTGCGTAGCATACGAAACGTCAAGTTTTTTCTTTTTTACAACATGCGTTGCCGTTAAGATGGCGGAAGAACAAGAGTGTTTATGAAACCGGATGTCTTCCTGTTAAATAAATAAATATGTATATATTTTGGCGTCCGCTCGTCTCATCGGAGCTGAGATCATTATTTTTGTTAACATTACAAGGCTCAAACAGCTTGTTGTTAATTACAGTGGAATCCCGTTAATACGGACACCTACAGGCCAAAAAAAACTGGCCGTAATAACGGGGTGGCCGTATTAACGGGTTGGCCGTAAGGCGGGGTTCCACTGTAAGAGTTATTTGTACTGTCCAGCGCTTATTTTTCTTTTACCATGTATACCTTCAACTCCAACGCATTATGCGCGAGTCTCACGCTTACGGGTCTAAAACATCGATCTCGCACGTCTGACGAATTTCTTGGAGTACAGAATATTTGACATATTCATGTCAAATTACGCTTAGTTGGGATCTTAGGGAATTTTCGGCGAAAATTGTCGGATCATCTTCAGTTCGGACTGTACCTAGCCCGCTCATTCCCTATTCAGACCGGGCGGGGGGGGGGGGGGGGGGGGGGGGGAATCTGCCGCCGAGACTTTGACCGTTAATAATTTTTTTTAATATTGAAGTAAAAGACGCCAAACTTTTCGACTTTACTAAAATTTATCTTGGGAAACAATTTGATATGACATGCATGTCATTGTTCACGGAACTTGCTGTTACCATGGCAACATATTTTGAAAGGAATGTTTTTCCAAACTTGGAAAAAAAGTATAATTCACATATTCCATGTAAATAAAACTTTTGGAAGGGAAAATACCTGGGGTAAGGTGGGTTTTTTGACTTATTCCAAAAAGATTTAAAAATTTCGGAAATATATGAAAGATGAAGATGAAGATGACTAAATAGTCGAAAAACGTTAGGAGTTTTTCTTATAAAACTAACTTTCAACTATTGTATATAATTATTTTTAGGTCTTCCGTTAATTTTGCGTTGATGTAAATATGTCTTTTGGCTTTTGACCTTTTCGAAGTGATGTTCATGATAGTGCTCCCTTTTTAATAAACTGAAAGATTGCATGAAGATATCCCAATAGGTTTATTTTTATCGCACGGAAAGTTTGATCTTTCATGGGAAACTTTTGAAAAAATAATAATAAAAGATTATAATTCCTAATATTCAGCAGGGGCACCCAACCGACAACATTTTCCTGTAGGTGTCAGAACGTCGTTTTTACCGTGTTCTAACCGTGCTTTTTTTTGTGGGCAGTTTGAATGGCTTATTTTTAAACGCTAAGGAAAAATGTATCTGTTCGGATACGTTAGCTGAACTTTCAAACTTCAGAAAATTTTAGGGATTTGTAAATCTATTATCCGAATTTGTGAGCTGAATTTTCATTTTCTTACTAGATATATATATTACAATTTGCCTTTCCGAAATCCTAGCTGACCGTTTTTTTGTACCCAAAAACGACAATTTTATCTCTCCGTGAAAACAAAAGGCATTAATTTTCCCATATACGAAAGTTCGAGATGACATTTCCCTGAACCGGAATATCCGAGGCGATTAATAGGCCTTTCGAAACAGATATTTCACCGAAATGATCCG